>PVKB01000874.1:0-557320 GCA_004027205.1 Ctenodactylus gundi
ATATATATATATATATATGTATGTATATATGTATATATATCTTTTGATAAACCATCCCAATAAAGGGCTCTGCTGGACCCAGAGAAGAGACACCAAGATATGGCCACCACCACCCATTCTAGGGGTGGGAAGCTGAGCTAAAGAGTGATGATTTGACTGGTAAAATGAGTCAGATGCAGATGATAAAATATGTTAAATATCACATAGTTTATTTTATTTGGAAAACCCAGAATACAGGCATTCAATAAAAGCAAATGGGCATGATAGTGGGAGTTAGGGGGAATGGGGAGGATATAGAACAGCCATATTCATGGAAAGGGATTGTAAAGTTAATGTGATATACATGTGCACGAAATACTTAAGTTCATTGTAAACATTATGTATCACACAGATGTATTAATAAAAATGAAAAAAAAAAGATTTTGGCAGCTTTTAGAGATGGGCTGAATTTTGTATAATGATATGGACATGAGCCTTTGGGAGGCAGGGTTAGAATATTATAGTTTGGATCTAAGATGTTCCTCGGAAATCTCACGTACAGTGGGCCTGGTTGAAAGAAGTAGGCCAGTAAGTTGTGACTTGGAAGGGTCAACTCTCACCCTTTCTTCTCTCTGCTTCCTGGCTGCCAGGCTGCTTTTCACCTCTAGTTCCCTTCACCATATAGCTTCTGCTTTGATACTGGTCAACCAAAAATGGATTCCAAAGAAACTGTGTGTCAAAAATAAATCTCTCCTCTCTTAACTTGTGTCAGGGATTTTGCTTCAGTAAAGAGAAACAATAACAAATATGATGCATAAGCAAATAAAAGTATTCAACATCATTAGTTATTAAGGAAATGTCATTAATATCAATTAGATATCAATACAAACCCATGAAAATGACTAAAATTAAAGACTGATAATATCAGGCACTGATTAAATAATATCGAACGTTAGTACAGAATAACTGGAACTCTAACACATCACTGGTGAGAATGCACTGTTGTGGAAAGCAGCTGGTAGTTTCTAGAACGTTAGATATAAACAGATCCTAAAAACCATAAATGTCACTTAACAGACAGAAATGATGACACAATGTCCACACAAATACATGTGTGTGACTATTTGAGGCAGTTTTACTCATGACTGTTCAAAACAGCAAATGAACAAATACCTGTCAACTATTAAACGAATAGGCAAATTGTAGTACTTTCGTACAATATAATGTTATTCAGGAATAAAAATGAACAAACATATGATACATACAACAGCAGGGGTGATTCTCAAGAGAATTTGCATGAACAAAACTCTGTTTTCTGTAACTAAAAGATAATGAAAGAAGAAGCCTAATAAGACAGAAAGTTTTTAAGCAGTAAATGTCCAGTCCAGCCAAGAACCACAGGAAAAAATATCTTTGGCCCCATCTCCATCCATGTTAGCAAAGTCCAAGAAGTAAACCTAAATTTTCACTCTATCGAGTCTACAAGGAGATGCCAGAATACCTTGTTAAGGTGGTGCCTCAAAGGCCAAAGAAATATCTCAGGCTCTCACCTCCAATGGTCTTTAATTAGGCCTCAGCCCGGGGTGTCAGTAGCTTAATCCCATCCAGAAGGACAAGATATTCCTTCATCTCCTCACAAGGATATTGTTAGAGGAGTTTGGTGGAAAGTTGAGACTTCAGCATCAACCAGTGACAAAATCGCCATCACCATGGGAGCAGTAAAGATCACAGAAGTGAGACTTCTCAGTTCTACATGGTAGTAATGAAGAGATTCTCTTGGCAAGCTGAAAGGGAAACATGAACTCTTGCCTCCACCCAACAGGAGCCCCATTCCCCTTGCAAAACAATGTTAGCAAAAGATCAAACAGGAGATCCGCAGACTCCTAAAACAGTATGAAAATGCCCAGGTTTGAATGAAAAACTCATCATATCAAAAATCAGTAGTACATCAAACACAATATGATGCAAGTAGTAGATGCCAATGTCAAGGTAAAAAACTTGTTAGAATTAACTGCGAAGATACTAAAATAGCCATGATAAAAATCACCAAGCAATTAGAAACACACTTGAAATATGATAGAACAAGTGAGAAAAACAGAAAGGCTCATCAAACAAGACAGTCTTAGGAAACGAAGAGAAGACCTGAAGAGCCAAGTTGGGCATCATGACAACACTTGCCGTCTCTGCACTCTGGGAGGCTTAGGAAGAACGACTGCAAGTTCAAGTCGGCCTAGGGAATCCAGCAACTTAGGAGAACTTATCTTAAAATTTAAAAAAATGAAATAAAATAAAATGGTTTAGGATATAGTTCAGTACAAAGGCCCTAGCATCAATCTTCAACATTGAAAACAATGAAGATTTTGACTTAAAAATATAATAACTGAAACAAAAACTCAATGGATGAGCTCAATAGCAATATAGAGAGGAAAGAGGAAATAATCCATAAATCAGAAGCTAAAGCAGTAAAAGTCACTCAATTTGGACACAGAGAAAATATACTGAATAAAACAAAGAAAGCCTCAGGGCCATTTGTAACTATAACAAAAGATCTATACTTTCACGTGGTCGGAATTTCAGAAGAGAAAGAGGTGGGGCTAAAAATTTCTTGAAGAAAACATTTCTAAAAATTTCTAAAATGTATTGTGTCACAGATTCAAAAGGTAAGAAAACTTTAAATGGAAAAAAAAACGCAAAGAGATGCATACCAAGGAGTACGACAGCTAAATTTCTGAAAACTAAGTAAATTTTTTAAACAAATGAAGCTTAGTCATAGAAAAAACAAAATAGTACCTTTAAATATGTCAAGGAGCAGCAATTTCTCGTCAGAAACCTTGGAGGCCAAATGGAAGTGGCAGAATAATTTTCAAATCCTGAGAGGAAAGCACCGTCAGCACAGAATTATCTCCTTTCGAGCATGTCTTAAAAGTTCTGTAAAGTAAAAACAAATACATAGAAGTTAAAATATAGAAATAAGACTTTCCCTATCTGCATATAGCATACATATCTATGGAGAAAATTCAAAGAGAGCAGCAAAATCTTCTTGAATTAATAGAGTTTAGTAAATTCACATGACAAAAAAGAAAACAATTGAATTTATATTGGTAAGAAACATGTAGATGAGGAAAGTAAACATGTAAGGCAAATTACAATCACTCAAAAAATTAAATACTTAGATATAAATCTAACAAGCCTGCATAAGAATTACATGTTGAAAACTATATACTACTGATAAACATACTATGTTCAGATTGGAAGCCTCTAAAATATGTATTAAATCCTTTCTCAAATTAATACACAAATCCAATGTGATTCCTATCAAAATACCAACCATGCCCAGTGGCGTAGTCCTATAATCCCAACCTTCTGGGAGGCTGACGCAGAAAGACTGATTTTGAGTTCAGCCTGGGCAACTTAGTGACTTAGCAAGACCTTGTCTCAAAATTAAATATAAAAAATACAAATAAAAAATGGGCTAAGAATGTGGCTCAGTGTTAAATTCCAATACCCCCCCAAAAGAAAAAATTTTCATCAAGATTTTTTGTGGCTCCAGACAAAATTATCCTGAAGTTAACAGGAAAAGGCAAAGAAATTACAACAACTAAAATAATTTTGAAAGAGAAGAGAGATAAAAATTAGTTTCCTAAATGGAAAAGTTGGAGGTACAGCGATCAGAGCCCCATGATATGAGTGGAAGGGCAGATGCAGAGGTCAGTGGAAGGTAGAACCTAGAAATAGATCCGCACAGATAGTTGTCTAACTAATTTGTGACAAAAAGTCAAACCAATTCAACAGAAGAAAGACAGACTTTTCAACTAGCGATGCTGAAGTTTTGGACTCTATTAGGCAGAAAACATTAATCTTGACCCAAGTATCACACTTTATGCAAAGAACTTTTTAAAAGGATCATAAAATTAAATATGAAATGTAAAACTGTGTAAGCACTTTAGGATAAATAAAAGAAAACATTCAGGACTCAGGAGTAGGCTAAGTGTTCTCGAGTTTGATGCCAAAATCTGCTACAACCAAACAAAAATTTGATAAATTGGACTTCATTGAAATTGAAACTTTTGATCTGTCAAAGACCTTCTTACAGGGATGGAAAAATGAGTTGTCTGGAGAGTTGGAGAAAGTATTCGCATACCACATATCCGACAAAGGATTACAACTTAGAATATGTCTTACAACTCTTAAAATTAAATGGCTTTACATGTTTTAAGTCCTATGTTAAAGCTAAAAACAACCCAACAAAAGTAGAGAATAGAATGGTGGCGCCCGAGGCTGGGAAGAGATGGGAGAGAAGGAAGGGAAATGGATCAGGTAGTGGGCGCCGCGACACTGCCAGGTGCACCATGAATTCTGTTGCTGTGCAGTGGTAGGGTGACTACACTTAGAAACGATTTACTACATAGCATAGAAAAAGGCAGAAGAGAGAAGTTTGCACACACACACACACACACACACACACACACACACACACACGATGTAGGTGATAGACATGCTTTTACTCTGATTTGAACATTATGTATCGTACACCTGTATTGAATCAAATGTGAAATGGCATAGTTCTTTCCAGTAAATCATTGAATGGTTCCTTAAAAAACTAACTATACCACTATTCTATGATGCAGTGATTGCACTCTTAGGAATTCATCTCAAGAAAAATACAAATCTATGTTCACAGGAAAACCTATATACAAGTGTTAATAGCTCAAACTTGAAAATTACCCTAATGTCCTCCAGTGGGTAAATAATTAAACAAATTGTGGTGTACCTGTACTCAGGAATATGGTAGGAAAGAACATACCACTGACAGGAAACAGCTTTAGTAAATCTCCACAGACTTATGCAAAATGAGAAAAGCCAATTCCCGAGTGATACATGTGTGTGAGATCACATGTACATAGATTCTTGAAATGTATTTTAGAAGTGAAGAGCAGAGTATCGATTGCCAGGGGTTAAGAAAGAGTTGGATGCCTCAGAAAAGTAGGTATGGCAATAAAAAGATGAGAAGGGGAAATCATGATGAAATGTTCCTTATGTTGACTGAATCAATGTCAATTTTTTGGCTGTAAAATTGTTGAATAGTTTTGCAAAGTGTCATTCTTGGAGGAAGCCAGGTGTCCTCTTCTATACGTGAATCTACAAGTATCTGAAGATAAAAAAAATTTAAAGAATAAAACGTTAAGTGAAAGAATACACCCAAAAGGATACATACTATGATTCCATTTGTATAAAAAGATCTATTTTTCCAGGCATTCAAACTGGGGTGAGGGACAAAATATAAAATGGTAAAGTAAAGTTTGGAGGTGGTGGGAACATTCCATATGACTATATACACATATTTCAATTCATAAGACTGTACATTGAAAGAGGTAAATTTTCCTTGGTATAAATTGTGTCTCAAAAAGTTGACTTAAAAAGTAAACTAAAACCAAAATAAAATTGTTTGGATTTTTTTACTCGACAGCTCAAAATATTTTCTCCCCCCAAATACAACGTGATCACATATGTTTCATTAAATTTAAAAAAATCGGTGATTCATACTTGGTGATAACACAATTCCAAGGTCTTGTTCTATAGCCAATGCATTTCATTTCCTACTCTGGTGCTTGTGAGTGTCGGAATCTGTCGGAACTGAATAGTCTCGTGGGCTCTGTCCCCCTCACTTGACCTCATGTTATCAGTTCATCTTACTTCGGATATTTTCCTTTCACTGAAGAGGAGAAATCTTTTCAAGTATTTGCCCATTTTACTTTAGTGGCATATCAACACGATGTTTCCTAAATCTAGTTAACTGAATGATGGCAAAACAACTTACAAGTTAATAATTTAATGATGATATCTCTATGGTTGGTCATTCTATTGACAGAAGTTTGACTTTTTCTTCGGAAACCTTGCATACTTAATGTAACATGTAAACATTATAAGAATATGTGTCATTCTATGTGTCAAATATTATTAACGTATAGTTCTTTCTTATTTTTAGGTGATGTTAACATAAATATATGGTTCTTCCCCCATCCCAGCAGACTGTCTTAAGCATCCTTGAGTATGTCACCTATAAATCACCAGACTAAAAACAAAAGCTAGTATGCTCCAAACACTCTATAACTTAATAAATTTTAAGGAGCTTGAATCTGATCAGATTATGTCTTAATAGGAAGGACTTGTTCATCTTTTCCTTACGGCAGTTTACTTCTTTGACTAGTCTTCCACAATTATCTAAGGTGCCTGTGGGGCTAGGTGATGAGTCCCTATAGCATCCCCCGCCCCCCCGATTCAACACTTAGTTATATCTGTTCAGATTTGTCATTTCCCCAGTCAGGAAATTATGATCTCACTCTCAGGCTATTATAATATCTACCTATATGGTATATAAATTTTTTTCTGCAAAATACACTAAAGCTGCTCGATATTCTTAGCCATGAAACTTAGAATTAGCAAGCATTTACAACTGGAACAAATCTTAGGGGTCAGAAGTTTAGAACTTTTACCGCTACTCATGTCTAGATTTTATAATGAGTTTGAGATGAAAGCCCTTGCTTAAGTGAAACACTCACACAAACCAATCTTCAAGCATTATGAACTTTTAAATTTGTGTTATTCTTATCTGTAGATTCTAAGTCAAATATTTAACATTTGTTTTTGTTCCAGCATTTATTTCCATGAAATCCGAGTATATAGATTTCCCCCTTTAGAGGCTGACAAAAAGAAAAAAGAGAAAGAGAGGATTGCAAGCTCTGCACGTTATGTAGCACTTTAACTGGAATGTTCCCGTTGCAGCACCCTGGGGAAAGCCAGTCTCCAGTTTAGGGAATGTGAAGTGTTTTATGAACAGTGAAAAGAAAGCAGATGGACGGTCAAGGAAGCCTCTGCTTCTCTCAACTTTATGTTTTTTACTTTAAAATAAGAGAGATGATCTGTGTACAGACACACATCTAGAGCAATCTTTTAAACCATCAATTTTATAAATTTGGCATTCCCATTTTCTTACTATACATTCTAATTACCTAATATTATAATCTATATATAATTTTGAGTTTCTTTATTAAATTCATATTACTTTATGTAATTATCGATTTTATTAACAACATAATATTCATTTCATTAACATCCAACAATTTACTAATAAACTCTTTAGCTTTGAGTATTAGATTGCATGCATGACATTCAAACTCTAGCAGGCCTAAGAATCACATTGATTTCTACTTAAAATACAGATTTCTTTGTCTTTTGTACACGCACACACACAACACACACTCCTGATGCTGTGGTTCTGGAGCGGTGTCAAAGAAATTCCATTTCTAACAGACAATCAGACAATACACTTGCTGCCGCTGGGATACAACACTTCACTGCAATTGATCTAGTGCTTGCTGTGGTTGTGAACTCGCCTCTTATTTGTGGTATCTATTTTTATTCTCATCTAGGAACACAAAAAAAGCAAAAATCCTCATTTCGCTCCTCAATTTAAGAATTTTGAAATGTCGATCAATAATCTCGTCTCCATTTCCTTAGACATTAGTGGTTGTGTGACTCCTTCAAGAACATTTTAAAATTTACAATGAGGTAAGGCCTTAATTTTGTTTCATTCCTTGCAATAAAATTGAAATTTCAGGACATCATAAGGAAAAAAACAAGTAAAAAGATTTGATAATCACTTTATTTCTTATGAAAAGCAATTATAACATATTCACACATCCCATTATGGCGTCACGTTCTCAGAGAAAGGTGGAATATTTTTAATTTTCTGATTGACCCCAGACCTCTACTTTCATGACTTTTCTGGTAATGAAAGTGACAACCACAGGGGCAGCCCACATTTCCGGGTCCACCTCTGACTAGCGGAAGTTGCACCCTTCTTCTTCCTCTTTCTATTCTCTTTTCCCCTTCAATAATTTTCCCATTGAAGTTTTCTCTTCGTAACCTAAAAAAATGACAGCAACAACAAAAACACAAGAAAGCAAAAAACAGAAGAAACCTGTGCAGGCCCAGGCCAGCTCTATGAGGGGCACCTGGCAACTGTCCCAGGGGACTGTGGTGGTTTAATCCCTTTTCGTTACTTCCCCTTTTGGACAGGCATTATGAACTGCAGGTAGGACCCAAAATTAGTATTGACATAAGAAAAATATTTATTCTGTTACAATACATGAGAAGTAAGCTAGCATAACTTCTAAACAGAGCAGTTTTTCATTATGAAATTTGCAAATGTGACATTTTTTCCCTTTGACAAAGAATGCAACTTCAAAGGAGTTCCTTAGTTGAATTTTTTTTTCCATAAAAAATTGCTTGATAATGTCAGGATCTCATTCTATTAGGATTTTTCTGGGTTTTCTCATTAATAACATACCTAACAAACACTTTGCAGCACCATCAATCATATTTGTTCATTTATTCACCACCTTAGGAAGCCCTGGACTAAAGAACCTTTGAATTTACTTGGCATTTGTACTCCATGAATTCAAGTATTTAGTTAAGGACATAAATACAACGTCTGTCCTTTTCCCTTTCTCTGGAGCAATGCTACACACAGTCACTTACATATCCTTGCAACATATTCTATTCTTTATAGTATCTGATTGTATCTACATATTCTTTTTTCTAAAACCTCAAATTTTAGTTTTCTCACTTTGGATGAGGCAAATAACTTTGTCATGGTGTTAGTAAAATCCATTTCGCCTGCCTAGAATAAACCCAAATTAAATTCTCTCAAGTTTCAAATCTTTTATGGAATAAATCTAAGAATTCACTAATACCACGTCCACAAAGAAATGAAAAGATTGTGTCTTCACATACTTTAACTTCTTGCTCAGAACTCACAGCTACCCGAGGCACAGTCCTCTCTTTTCACTGCCCGTTGAGGTAGCAAAAGCAATGACATAAGACTCTCCTTATACTGCCAGGAGTGCAGTTTGTGCAAACATAATTCACACACTTTTTGATGAGTCTGCACAACCTGACTTTACGTTCTCCTATTAAGGTTGTGCCTAGCCCCGCTCACCCGTTCTCTGGTAAGGAAAATGAGATTCTTCAAGCCATCTGAGGATTATGTAGAATTCAGGAAAAGGTGCGCACCTCACGGATCAGCTGCTGATTCGGAATAGCTGATTTTAAGTGATTACATCAATGTGGAAGCATATGGATCTGGAGAGTGCCTGAAAAGATAGAACTAACATTCCAAGAGGGACAGGCATCACGTTCAAAGCCTGAGAAAATATTAAGTTATTGGAGAAAAGACTATAGTTACAGACAAGATGGAAGAGAGCCTTTAAAGGAAAACAGCAACAACAAAACCCATGAGATGGTGAAGTGAGAGTGTAACTTGGAAAACCTAGCACCACCGCTCCAGGAAGGAGACCTTGGCATAACCATGCATCATGCCAAAGAATTCAGAGCTCCTGTTGAATGATTCTTTAAAAAGAAACCAGTAGGTTTGGTGTTTGGAACATCATTAATAACTTTTCGCAAATTTCTGTGATGATTCATGAGGACTCACGTAACTCTCTTCTGCCTAGGCAAGTTGAAAGAGAGAGGTAATTTGCGAGGACTAAGGCCCGCAGGTGCTTGACCTCCTCATCGCCTGCTTGCAGCACAGGGCTCAGCAGTCTGTTTGCTTTGCACGCCTACCAACATGCTCAGAGATGGACTTCTTTTTGGTTGTTTGTCAAAGCTAAGATGTATAGACAGACAGGATCCTCTGGAGCAAGTGGAGGCACCTCATGAGCCCACAAACCACAAAACTAGTCACAGCTAGCAATGGCTCAAGGTACACAGAAGGGCACACACACACACTAAAAAATCACTACAATGAATACAGTGGAAGCTGCTTCCAGGCAGGCAATATATCATTGACTGAACCACCCAGCAGGAAAGATAGGGCAGAACTCAGCACCCGTGGGGCAAAAGTGTGTGTGAAAACATCAAAGTCCCCAGTTGTGGCTCAATATCCCCCTCCCATATCTGCTGAACTCCAATACCACAGGATCTGGAAAGAGAAGTCACCTAAACATCTCAAGGCAGAGGAATTTTTTTGAATTAATTTCTCTTTTCCTTAGTGTTTTTTTTTTTTTGGGGGGGGGGTGGGTTGTTTCTATTTTAATTTTCTTTTTGCTTTTATTTTTTCTTATTTTAGTTTTCTTTTTTCTTTTTTCCTGTTACTTTTACCTTATTTATTTTTTAGTCTCTTTAATTTTTTAGTCTCTTATTAGTTCTAAGTGAAGACTCTTAGAACTAATAAGCAAATTCAGCAAAAATAAATACACAAAACTAATAATATTTCTGTACACCAACTATTAATCCACAGAAAAAATAAATCCACATTCCCTCTACCTTCTAATAAAAACACAAAAGAGAACACTAGAAAATGGAAAGATATTGCCTATTCATGGATATGCAGAGCAAATACTGTCAAAAGGGCCATAGTAACAAGAAAGTATAGAGTTTTTGCCCAAATCTTAATCAATACGTTAACAGCATTCTTCACAGAATGAGAATAAAATGGTCTAAAACTTGTGAGAAACCAGAAGAGAACAAAAACCGCCAAGGCAATCCTGCACAACCAGAATAAGGCAGGAAGCATCAAAGTTCTGGCGTTCAAGATACACTACAAAGCAGAAATGGTACAAACTGCACGATGCAGTTACAGAATCAGGTACAAGGACCAATGGGGCAGAACTGAGGATGCAGCACCAACCGTCGGCCCCTCCAGTCCTCTGATCCTTAACAAAGGTATCATGAACATATGCTCAAGAAAAGATGGCTTCCTTTACAAATGGTGCTTAAAAAAGCAAAACAAACCAAGGGGAAAAAAACCCCATGGGTATCTATATATGCAGGAGAACGAATGCAGGTCTCTACCTCTAACCCTATACTAAAATCAAATCAAAATGGATCAAAGACCTAAATATTTTTCTACGACTTTATACCAATTCCTCATGTTGAATATAAACATTATGTTTTGTAAACTAATATCCTAACAAAAATAATAGTAATGGGGGAAGTTTCACAGATTTTATGAGAAAGCTGGAACTGTCGGAGTGAGATACCAATCTAATGACTGATGTCTATTGTTCTGTTACCCTTTCTCATTAGATGTTTCCTTTGCTGTACGTTCTTTGGTGCTGCTTGTCTCTGTCCCTCTCAAAAATTACTTCAAGTATATTCTGCAGTGCTTGGCTAGTGGTCATAAATTTCTTTAGGTATTCTTGGTCATACAAATTTTTACTTCTCCTTCAATATTTGGGAATAATTTTTCTGGATACAACAACCTGGGTTGGCACTAGCTGTCTTTTAAAGACTGAAAGATTTTGCTCCAGGCTCTACTGACCTTTAAAGTTTGTGTTGAGAAATCTGTGGTAATTCAAATAGGTTTGTTTTGGTAGAATAATGTCTGTTTTCCTCTTGCTATTTTAATGTTCTCTCTTTATGTTGTATTTCTGAGGTTTTGATTATGATATGGCTTGGTAAGCAAAGACCTAAATATTAAAACAGAAACACTGAATCTGCTAGAAGATTAAAATACATAAAAGTCTGGAAGACAGGCATAGACAAAGACTTTCTGAACAGAATACATATTGCACTAGAGATAACACTTAGAATCAACAAACAGGATTATATTAAATCGAGCAGATTCTACATATAAAGAAAACAACAGAGTAAAGAGGCAGTCTACAAAATGAGGAGAGGGGAATTGCCAGCACCTCCTCAAAGGACTAGTAGCTAGAACTATAAAGAGATTAAAAAAAAAATCCTCCCCCAAACCAAAGACCCAATCAAAACACGGGTAATTAAAATGAATAGAAACTTCTCAAAATACATACAAATAGCTAATGACTACATGAAAAAATCACTATATTGGCTGTTAAAGATACCATTCAAAATAATATAGATTCCATCTTACTCCAGTGAAAGTAGCTATTATCAGGTACTCAAAAAAAAAAAAAACCCATCATGCTTAGTGAAGTGAGTCAAAAGCAGAAGATGAAACATCAAATGGTCTCTCTGATATGAAAGACCCAGATCACCACTCTTATGGAACTTAAAACAAAAAACAAAGTGAAACAGGAGAGTAGGGCGGGAGAGGGAGGGAGGGTAGGTAGGGGGAGGGACAAAAGGAGAGTGGGTAAGTCCTTGTCACCTTGACAAGATACATATGTGCACAAAATGCTCAACTTTACCATAAGCCTTAAATTTTGCACTTATACATATGAATAAAATGTGGGAAAAAAGAAAAAAAAACACCAAATACAGCAAAATTATGGGAGAAAAGGAACTCTTCTGTGTTGTTGATGGGACTATAAGCTAGTACAGCCAGTCTGGGAGTCAGTATGAATATACCTCAAAAAGCTAATGAAGTGATAGCCGGAGTTGGGGGAAGGGATAGGGAGGGGGTGGGAGGGTAGAAAATGGGAAGGGATTGTAAAGTCGATATAATACATATGTGTACGAAACACCCAAATTTATTGTAAATACTATGTATTACATTTGTATATTAATAAAAATAATGGGGGGGGGAAGCTAAAAACAGAAATTCTATTTGACCCAGTTATACCTCTTCTGAGTACCTTCAGAAAAAGTGAATATTCATGTTTATAGCAGAAGAGCTAACAGCAGCTAAATATTGGGGGTGGGCAACAATATGCCCATCAACCAATAGACGGATAAAGAAAACGTGGTACATTACACAATGGAGTATCAGTCAATCATAAAGAACCAAATTTGAGTCAGTTGTAGGAAAAGTTGTGGCTGTTGATACCATGATGCTAAGTGAAATAAATTAGAGACAGAAAGTTAAATATCACATGATTTCTCTTGTATGAGAACCTGAAAATATAAATAACTTCATGAACAGAATAAAAGAAAGATGTTAAGAGCCAGGGAGGTAGACTTTGTGGAGACGGAAACAGGCCTAGGGATGTGAGCCGACAGAAGGGCGGGTAGAAGGGGAAGTAGAACATGAGGAGAAGTCTGTGCTCAAGATCAATGGAATAACCATGTACAGCAAACATACACTAGTAAAAATAGCAGTGATTGAAAACCAAAAGACTTGTCTGGTCCGCCTTGTTTAGGGAACTCTCCCTAACACCTCAGGAGGACATACTGCTTGTTCTCAATGCACCATAGGCACTTCTCACACCCCCAGTGAGCACTGACTGACTGAGTGAGGCTGAACTTGGAGGACCTCTGAGCCAAGGCCTGCACGTGTTTCCATGTGAATCTGTCACAGGGTCCAGCCCAGAAAAGGAGCCCATGGGACATTTATGCAATAAATGACTTTAAGGCCAAAATGCCTATGGATTAGCATGAAGAAATAAGGGCTTCAGAATTTATCGGCCAATCCCAGTATGTCTTACAGAAAGCCTTCTCAATCATAATATATTCATTCACAGTGTCAGGATTATCACACTTGCTCAAATTTCATAGGCTGTTTTATGAAAGATTTCCATTTGCACACACACACACACACACACACACACACACACACACCCCTTTAAGTGCCGAGACTGACCCGTCAATTTTCCCCTTACTGGCAGCGGTCACAGTCACTTTATTATGTGAGATAATGTTGTTCTTTCCTGCCTTTATCTTGATTATGTCTGCCCTTCCATTAAAAGTTGCTTAGAAACTGCTTAGCAAATAGTCAGGGTGCTCCTCGCTGACATCTCCCTTTTGTGACTTCTCAGCTATTCTGTCAGTTCATTCCATTTCCGCAGTGTTTTTAGGCTTCTTTTCATCTCCTTTCATCAGACAGACTAAAGCCGCACACTCCCCCTCCACTGAAAGGAAACATCCGCTGTGCCTGGAGCTCCGCTGCCGCAGCAGCCTCCATACACCTGCCAGAGGGAGAGCAGATGAGCAAAGCTCGCGCGGCTTTTGATTTTTGTTAATGGCTTTGCACAGTACGCTAACCAAATCATACAGTTATTAAAGATACTGAAAATACAAAGTCTGCAATATTCACTTAAATCACCCATCGTTAGAAGGAGAATGCTGAACAAGAAGCATGTGTCTTCCTGCCCCGAGAAGCAGACACTGAGCCACGCTGTCCTGTGTGAACGTAAGAAAGGCTAGAAAATTAAAATAGACTTTTTAATACTCTAAAGCTGGGGTTCTCCCTGCGCTCTCCCTGCGCAGGATGCATCATTTCTTTGTGCTTTCCTCATTCAGCTTTTCTATTGGTGTAACTGATCAAATTGAAATTCATAGGGACCACTCAGAGGAGAAAAATAATTATGCCCACCATGGGCTGGGTAGTATTCTGATTTAAACAGAGTGTTGTGATAAGAAAGCTGAAGATGTGTTGCACACTAAATCCCACCTGTGCTATGCTGGCTGGAGGGGCATGAACTGCAGGAGCAAGGGGCACATGGACGGATTATACCTGGACAGGGAAGAAAAAGCCAGGGGGTTCTCTAAAAGCACATGAGTGAGATATTAAGTTTGCATAAAGGTAACTCTATTAGAAAAAGTACCACAGAGCCCTGAGAAGTCTGTGCAGAAGACCAGAGGCCACCGACCACTTTCCCTGGTGATTGCAGTATGATCATAAAGGACATGTGGTTGTCAACTCAACCAGCTTAGTTAACTCGTCACATGTTGCTTGATATTCTAGGGCCATGAGAAATCAATATGAATGCTGCGTACTTTCTACATTGTGAAGTTCCTAGAAAGAAAGGTCCCCCTAACTTCAGGATTAGCGATGACTGTGCCCATCCTGAGAACCTGGGCACAGACTTAGATTCTCATATTGACTACTCATCATGTTGTGTCGGTATTGCAAGTGCACAAAACCTGTTTTGTACAATCTGCCTTCCATGCCATTGGTACAACAGCAACACAGTCATTCAAACGCAGACTGAAAATGTTCCAAAATCTATGCTTGTAGTTAGCATGTGCTTTTCCCCTTGTCATTATTCTCTAAAAGGAATAATAATTATTGCCATAGTATTTACAAGGTATTGAGTATTGTACATAGTCTAGAGATAATTTAAATCATACCAGAAGATATGCATAAGTTATATGCAAACATTGGACAATTTTATTTAAAAAACTTGAATGTTTGTGGATTTTTATATCCATGCAGGTTCTGGAACTAATCCCCCATAGATAAAGACTGAAGATGGTGTATTCTTGAGGTGGTTGCAATCTTTTTGCATTTGCATCCTTTAACTTAAAGATGACAGTTCTTTCTTATTAATAATTTTATGTAATCTCTTTTATGCAGACCTGAAGTTCTTTCTGGAACAAAGTGAAATTGAAATGAATGATAAAGAAAACATATTTAATGTGTATAAATTTACTGAAAAGAGCTTCAATTTCATCATAACTGCTGAGAAAAATGGAAAGAAATATAATAATTTGTTTAAGTCTAGATGCTGAGAAATCATTAAACAAAAACACCTTGCATTGTTCTTGCTATTTTGTTATTGCTTTAATATAAATAAAATCAAGGTTAAAAGTAGATTTCTTATGGCTATAATTACAAGTTACTAGCACATACAATAAATCTCTTAATAATGAGGTAGTCATTATTAAGACAGTTATCTAAAGAAAGTAATTTTCAACAATCTAGGAATTTGAATGAGTATTGAAAAATCCTGTTATTTTCATTTTGACTATTTTACTACTTAGAAATTATTGCTGGTGAGCTAGCATTTCACTGTTTCACTACATTATATCAAATCCAAGCTAATTTTGGACATTTGTTTTACTAAAATTGGAAACAAAATTTACCCACATTTAGAAGAAAATAGCATTATCCAGAACGATACGGAGTTCTGTTCTCTTACAATACTGTCAAATAAAACCACATTTACCTTTCAAATCTCTCTCCTCTTTTATTTGCCCTCCTATAGAATAGTCACACATCAAGAAATTGGAACTGCTCATAATGAGCAAAATCAGAAGCGAAAAGAGTGTTCTGTGCAAAGCTGTCCTCTGTACACAAATTGCTAATGCTTTCAATTTTTTTTCACTTTCTTGCTGAAAAAGAGAAGGAAACAGCTATTCATTAAGAACCTACCACATGGCAGGTGTTTCACCGAAGGCTTTGTATACATTATCTCTCTTAATCCTCACAGTAACCCTGTGAGGAAGGCAATTTTATCCCCCATTTTATAGCTCAGGAAACTCAGGCTCAGGGAGGATAAGTAATTTGCCCTGGGTCACCCGGCCACAGCATAGATTATGATCCTGGGTTGGTCTGTCTTTCTGTAAAGCACTTGGACTTTCCACAAAACCCTCCACTCCCCACTCGGCAAAGGCCTTATCAAATCCTCTCTTGTTCGCTCTAATATTTTAACTCTCTCTCTCTCTCTCTCTCTCTCTCTCTCTCTCTCTCTCTCTCTCTCTCTCTGTGTGTGTGTGTGTGTGTGTGTGTGTGTGTGTATAATTTAGAGTTATGTCAACCATAATCAGGGGTATATTTGTTGAGTTTCACACTTTAAACAATTTCTTAAAGCGTGAGTGTCTAATCTATTTACTAGCCTGGGCCAAAATGAGTGAAAGGGAATTGTCTTGGGCTGATATCAATGTAAAGAATATACTATTTAAAACTTACTTAAAAACATTTGGACAAACGGAGACATTTTTCCTTCTGTTCTTTTGGGGTATCTATTTCTGCATAACAAATTACTCTAACACTTAGCAGTGTAAAACAACAACCATTTTATTATATCTCATAATTTTTGTGGGTCAGGAATATGAGTAGGGCTTAGCTGGCCACGTTTTCTGCTCCATATGGTTTTGAATAAATTCAGTGTGTAACATTCAGTCGGTTGATTGGCCAGTGTGGAGACTCCAGTACTGTACCCAGATCTTTGTCGTGTGATTCCTGGAAAGCTGGGCTCAGCTGGGATTGTCAAATGAAGCATCTGTACTTGCCTCCTGCAGATGGTGGTCTCAGTGTTTTCAGACTCGATACAGGGAGGGTCAGGGACTTCAGAAAGTATCTTCTAAGAGACAAAGAGTGAAAGCCACTGACTTTTTAAGGCCTAGTCCTAGGAACAGACTGTTTTCTTTTGAATCTGGACTGTCCCCGCCAAAGACTTGTGTATTTGGAACATGATTGGATCATATGGGTTAATTGAATCACAAAGGTGAATTCGTTGATTTCGCATCCTGTTAAGTGTTGGGGCCTGATTCGGAGAAACAGTTCACTGAAGACATGACCTGGAATGATATTCTTGTTCCAGCTTTTCCCCAATTCCTCTGCTTCCTAATGCCATAAGCAACAGGTTTTCTCAAGGCCACTCTGCCAGGCCTTTCCTCATTGCCAGCCAACCATGCAAGGGCTGAGACCTCTGAACTATGAACTAAAACAAACCTCTCTTCTCTCATGTTGGCATGTCAGTAGTGTGTCCCAGCAACAAGCAAGCAATGGATGAAGACACGGGCGTACCTTTGCTTTGGCTGTGCTCGGCTGTTCAGCTGGGAGGAATCTGGCAGTAAATGCTACCACAATCACCTCTGAAGTATAAAACATCTATTTTAAATTTAAATGGAATACTACTCATCTAAAAGACAAATAGGTAGGAGGCTTTTGAAGGTAAATGGCGGCAACTTGAAACCATGCTTAGTGAGGTGAGTCAGAAGCAGAAGGTGAAATATCAACTGGTTTCTCTGATATGAGAAACCCAGATCACAATTATTTCATAGGACTTAATGTGGGCAATAATGGGACCTGCAGGGGAAAGGGGGGCATGGGAGGGTCGAAAAAGAAGAGGGGAGGGATTTGTAACTTTGCCAGAATATGTATGTACACAAAATACTCAAGATCAATGTAAACTGTATGTATTGCACTTATACATATCAATAAAGTGGGGAAAATATAAAAAAATAAAGTTATCCCTTTTTGGAAGACAATATAGCAAAAGCATTATTGTAGACATAGTCTAATAACAAAAGAGTTTTTAGTAAAAGAAGACAAAGAAAGTATTCAAAAATTTTTAAAAAGTGCTTATATAATATAAAGAAATCTCAAAACCTTGTGGTAACAAAAATATCCTCCAACTTCAGCAAAGTTGAAAGAAACAGAAAATGAAGCTTTGTGTACCTTACTCAGTACCATCACTCTGGTAGTGGTTATTTTTTTCTATTATTTTTCCCTAATTGTCTAGTAGCTGGTTTATAAGTCAAATGTTGATTACTTATATACAACTGGCTCCCCAGATGTACTTACCTAAGGAGCACAAAGTTGATTTAAGAATCTCTTGCGGCAACAGATTCTCATTCCTCCTCCTTTGACTGTAATAGGTTTGGGACTATGCAGGAAACATCTAGGTTTCAGGCTGGCTATCTGTCTTGTATATAATGTAAATTAGTTAAAACACCTGGGTCCACTCCTCTAGTATTGTCTGTGACTGGTTTTGCTCTAGAGTGGTAGTGTTGAATCTGGCCCGCCAGGTAGAAAGCATTACTTTCTAGCCCTTGAAAGAAAAAAGATTGCTGGCCATCATTCTAGGCTGGGTTTTCCAGCCTTCTTTGTAGTGGCACTGGGACTACAGCCTACCTGGATGACTAGAAGCAGTGCAACACTGAGGCCTGGCTTCTTGAGAAGATGAAAAATCTTCCTCTGGCCAACTGCAACTCAGTGTGACAGCAACTTAGCTGTAACCTAAAAACTGCCCTATAGGATGGCAATAAAGTACAATAAGAAGACTGGTCCAGGGATAACTATGTGAAACAGTGGTTTGGATTATTCTCTATGAATTTTCACATGAAAGGTAAAAATAAACTTTCACTTTAAACCACTAAAATAGAGTTAAATCTCTTCATTACAGCAGTCGCCCTGTACTACTGATCTCTTGTTCTTTTTATAGCATCACACGTTGAACCACCAGTAGGACAGGAATTAACACTTTAAAGATAATTTTAAACATAGCTTCATTAAATCCAACTCCTTTTCTTGTAACTGGAGTGGAAGAAAAGAGAAGGCAAGAAATTTCACCTAATTCATTATTTTCTTATGTCAAGCAGGGTAGTTAGGTGGTCTCTTATCTCCCAGAAATGGTCTAGAGCACGAAAACAGGCATGAAAACCAAAATTGAAATTAAACTTTCTCTGAATCCCACCACTTTACCAATCAGATTAACACCTTGTCTTTTCCAGTTACTTTATGAATGTAGGAAAAATAGAAATCCAAGAAGAATCTGCCTAGGCATTTACAACTATTAGGTCCTATCAACTTCAAGGTCATCACGCTCACTTTTTATATTCTTTCCACTGTTTCCCATAGTACCAAGGCATCTGTGTCGTTATGGCTAATGAGAATGATTTCGACACAAGAACTAAGTTGTATTTTCATCATTTGTACAAGTAATATAGTTGATCATCTACTGTAGCCCATGGGTTAAAGTCAAAGGTCATCCCTAAGTAGCTGCTGACATAGGATGCATCCTCTGCTCCTTCCATCTCTCAACAGTTTTTACTTACAAAGCTAAAACCTCAATTGTGCACCTATTTCCCATTGTTCTTTTGAAGGACGGAAAAAAATCAATGAGATGAATGTATGAATGGATCCTCAGAAATCCACCATCAAATCCACGCTTACCCAGTAATTAGAGCTCCAAATAGAATTTAGAATCCTTACTGGGTAGGTCAGAAGAGTCTGGACCTCCTTATGGACTGTAGACTTTATTCTTTCTGTCTTTATTATTAGATTTGTACACCTTTTTCTTGAAAGCCAAATTTAGAGATCCTTCCTAATTAATGATTTTTTTCCAAGCCCCTTTCAGAAGCCATTGGATTTTGATTAGCCCACAAGGAAGGTTTTCTGTCCTGGGCACATAGTTTTCAGTCTCCATAGCAGTTAATTGAGTAGAGAATAATGGTTTCCTTACAGGGAGGCTTATACACTACCCAGAGAGGTAGACGCCTCTTTAGTCTCTAGGAACTTCAATGACATCCAACAATGCTTGGTAAATTTAAGCCCAGCATTAGAGACCAAACTGATGTTTTGGACATATCTCAAGCTGATGTTTCCTGAGAAGCTGGCTCAGTAAAAGGATGTGTTTGCTGACTCGAGGTCTGGTTTTCTTTGGGGTGAATTTTTTGCACTTCTATTTCTGTACCTCACTATAAAGTAGAAGGAGCCAAAAATATCTCCTGCTTCTGGAAATCAGATAATTTTTTCCAGAATAAAGTTATTTATGAAAGTGCAATGTCTACAATTCTGAGGAACATGATATGTGTGTATGTGTGTTTGTGTGTATGTGTATCTACATTCCTATGCAATTTAAGCTAAAATCATGCTTTATTATTTGTCTATAGTTCAAGTACAGTGAAAGAAGAAGCAATGGTCTTTTTAAAAAAAAAACTAACTAAGCTACATAGATCTTGCACCTAGTAAGAAATTAGGGAATCACTTAGCCCTGCACCGTACAGAAAAATGAACCACAATATAGGGCTGTACTTCTATAGAAAATGTACAGAGATGCTAAAATACAGCAGAAAGTCATCAATTCAAATATTTTAATTGTTCGACATTGATGGGGAAAATCAAAACAATTTTCTTAATTTCACATAATCACCCCAATATGTATGTATGACTACTGTGTTGTGGAGATTAAAGAGGCCCATATATCTCTGATACACACTTCAGATAATATGAGGAGTTCCTAAACAAAGGGAAACCTCTCTGTGTGTCGGTGTTTTTGCTCTCTCTTGAAACTCCACTAAAATAGCAATAAAAAAGGTCGAAAAGTTGATCTACAACTGTTATTAGGAGATGCCGACATTTGGAAAGTAGCATTCAAGTGGCCATGTTTCCGGCATAGCAGAAGAAGCTCACTAGCATGTGGGGAGTGAGGTATGGAAGGAAAGGCTCAACCTTGGGGCTTCCGGGACTGACGAGGGACAACATGACTGCAGTTGTATGGAAAACACACAGACATGTTAAGGTGGAATGGGAAACTGCAGGATGTGATTGAATATTTATACTAAGAGAACTCTGACTCAGTTCTCTCCCCTGTCACACTCCCAAACTCCCAAATATCCAAACATGTTCTTTTTTATCTAACAAAAGAAGAGACTGTATTTTTAAGAGTTGAAGCAGAAGTCCTCTACTTTACTAAAAAGAATAAGTTTCAGTACACTAAAGAAATGGCTATTGAAAATAAAAATTAGAGCAAAATACTATAAAAAGCCTAATTAGAGAAGAGAATTTAAACATCTCTATTCTTAAGGAAGTAATTTCCAATTTTTTTCAATTTATTTACTTCTTTCTCCTGAAATGTGGAAATATTAATAAAATATTTTCAATTATAATCATATAAACAGTTTTGCTTATGAGCGTTGATAACGTCAGTATATATGATAGTAAATTCACTGTATTTAAACTTATAATTGAAATAATAAATTTCCTAGAGATCAGTACTTCTCCAAAGCCTTTTAAGGAGCATTTATGCCATGTGTTTGTTAGAGTGCTAACCTCCGTAAGAGAGGGAGTTGTTGAGCTAAGAGAAAACTGCCTACATCTTCAACAATTGCCTAAAGTTTGTGTGGAAGAGCCAGGGTATTAGGCAAAGCTTATTTTTTTAATGCATTTCCTTTTCAAGGAAAGTGAAATCTATTGAACTTAGCTCTTTTTTGAATTTCTTTTCAGGCACTAAAAATTCATCTTTGAGACACATATAGATATGACTGCATCATACATGATCATATGCACAAAAGCACAAACTCCACCCAATGGGAAAATCTTCCTGTCATCTGTAATCCTAACAGAAATAAATGTGTTTATTCTTTTTGAGTTGAAGTACTCTGAGACAAAATATGGAAACAGACTCAGTCTATCTCACTTAACTTACATGCACGGTCATCAGCTGCATTTCTTTTTCCCCCACTATTTTTATTAATATACAAATGTAATACATAGTATTTACAATGAATTTGGGTGTTTCATACATCTATGTGTCACATCGACTTTGCAAACCCTTCCCATTTTCTACCCTCCCATCCCCTCTCTATCCCTTCCCCCAACTCCGGCTATCACTTCATGTGGTTCCAAAGAATGTCTGTGTTCTGGGTTTTCCAAGTCACAGAAACCATACAGTTTTTAACATATTAATCTTCTGCACCTAAGTCATTTCACTTAAGTCACCACTCTAACTCAGCTTTCTATTCCTCGAATGGGTTCACAGTAGTTAAATCTTGATGCCTGTTCTCTGAATCCAACCAATCCCTTTATTGGGGTATTTACCAAAAGTTTTTTTTCCTGTATTTTGCTATATCTTTGTTGTTATTATTAAACCTGGCCTTACCCACCAGTTCACGTAAGAAAATAACTACAAGCATGTAGTTCAGAAGACTAGTAAATTTGGGAAAGAAGAAAAAAAAATTCAATTGCCTTAGCTGAATACTGGAAGGTGCATATTTGTGCATTCACAAGATTATCTTTATATCAATCAGTTTCCTTAGGATAAACTTTCATTAGTGACCTAATAAGTGAATTGCTACAACAAAACAAAGTTAAAACTATATCACATTGCTACATTAAATGAACTTAAATCTATACCACATAAGTATACTTAAAGTGACAGATATGAAGTCAAATTTAGTTATTTCAGAATTTTTTAACTTTCATAACTTATTTACTCATATTTCTCTGATTACTAACATACTTTTTTTCTCAGCTCATTCTCCTCTAGCTGTAGTTGCTTTTCCTCTGGGGTCATTGGTGTCGCTGGTCTCCCTTTCACTTTCTAAGGTTCCTTTAAGTATTCTCTGCAATACTGGCTCAGTGGCTGCAAATTCCTTTAAGCTTTCTCTGTCATGGAAAGTTTTAAGTTCTCCCTTTAAATTAAAAGATAATTTTGCTGGATATAGCAGTCTTGGTTGGCATTTATGTTCTTTTAGTGCTTGGATGACATTGCTCCATGATCTCCTTGCTTTTAGAGTTTGGATTGAGAAGGCCGCAGTAATCCTGATGGTCTTATCTTTGTAGTGTAGGTCACCTTCTGTTTTCTCTTACCACTTTTAGTATTTTCTCTTTGTGTTGGGTTTCTAGAATTTTAATTATGATGTGTTGTGATGAGGATTTCTTCTGATCAAAGCTGTTTGGTGTTCTATATGCCTGCAATAGTTCCATGTTCATTTCTTTTCTTAGATTTGGGAAATTTTCTTCCATTATTTCATTAAACATGTCCTTTAAGCCTTTTGTTTTGTCCTCAGTCTTCTCCTCGATTCCCATAATTCTGAGGTTATTTCTCCTTGAATCATCTATCAGTCATTGTAATGATTCACTTTCTCTATTTACTTTGTGTTCTTCATGGCCTGTATGTTGCAGCTTAGTTACTTTATTTTCTAGGTCTGACATTCTATTCTGAAGTTGTTTAAAGTGGTTGCATATTATTTGCTGCGTGTTTTTCATTTCCTGAATATCTGCATTCAATTTTTCTATATCTCTGTTGTGTTCTTCTCTAATTTCTTCTTTTGCCTTCATTATATTCCAGTATATATCTTTTTTAGTCTCCTATAGTTGCTTTTCAAGGCTTGCTTTTTGCTTAGCTATGTGTTGGTGTAGCTCTTGCACTGTCTGTTTTATTTCCTGCTTTAATTCACTTTGTTTCTGGGCCCGGAAGTTGCCATCATTTTTGCCACATTCATCTTCAGTTACCCTGAGATCATCTTCTGGGGCGTCAGGTGCTTTTGTAGGAAATTTGTAACCGCACTTCCCCATTTCTTCTTTGGTCTCCTCTAATTACTTTACAAGTTTTGCTTTTTGCTTAGCTAAGTGTTGTTGTAGCTCTTGCACTGTCTGTTTTATTTCTTGCTTTGCTTCCTGTTTTGCTTCCTGCTTTAATTCCTGCTTTAATTCACTGACTATCTGGGCCCAGAAGTTACCATAATTTTTGCCCATATCTTCTTTGGGTTCTGTGGTTTCATTATCCCTGGTACCATTTTCTGGGGTGTCAGGTCTTTTTGTATGAGATTTGTTACCACGTTTCCCCATGGTTCTGCTACCTCTAACTGTCTCTGGTGCACAGGAAAGAAAATGGCTCCTGCTGACGTCACTGCCTGAGATGGCTGCTGAGCGCTGTTTCTGATCTGGGATCCTGGGGCCTTTTCTAAGAGGAGTGCACCTTGTGGTCTGTGGGTGCCGGCAGCTTGGGGCTGCGCCAAGTTGGCTGCGTCTTTCCTCCTCTTCCAATGTCACTTCAGGATTTCTGACCTGCCCGCAGGCCTCCTCTCCCATTGCTGTGTGCTCCATCCTCTCCCAGCTCCGTTCCATCAGATGTTCAGGTCCCCGCGCGCTTTCCTCAGTCCCCAGCTGCCTGTGGCTCCAGCTGTCTGTGCCCGGCTGTGGTGGCTTCCTGGTCTGAGGGGATTTTTTTTTTTATCTGTTTTTGACGACCCTTTGGAGTTTCTGGCCTCCCGCTGGTTGCCTTCCAGTTTTGGGGGATGGTCCTCTGTTTCCTACTACACCAAACACGCTTTTTCTAACTGTCTTCTTGACTTTTTAAGGGAGTCGATAAGGAGACATTGTGCAGTGCTGTTACCCAGCCGCCATCTTGACCAGAACCTCCATCAGCTGCATTTCTGAGAGATCATACAGGTGCCAAGCCTGTCCTCCATCAGTGCTCACAGGTCTGGTACAGGGTAGCAGCACTCTACTGCAGCTTGGCGTCTGTGTGCTTTCCCACGGCCGCAAAAAGAAGGATGGATGAACCAAAGTTGATCCCCTCTGTTGCAGCCCTTAGCCAGTGGCTGATGAGAATTGGAGAATAAATTCCCTAACTTCCTTGCTCTTCAGGAAGGACACCTCTGAGGGAAGTAGTCCACTCTACCCCAGCCCCTGGGAGGATCGTGCACCAGTTTCCCAGTCGCTGCTTAGTCATGTGCTGCCTGCAGTTATCTCTCCTTCCTCTATTTTACTTCCTCACTCTTCACTCTTTCATTCTTTGAAATCAATTATCAGATCAGCTACTTACTCTCACACGTTTGTCTGAGTGGCTACTTTTAGAGGAACTCACTAGAAACACTTGGACTTCTCCCTCTTGAGGAAAATGTCTTTTCACGTTTTCACGTGAGGATTTTTAATTTGCAATTTACAGTGACTCATACATTTAAAATCTAGATATTAGTTTAATTACATTAAAAAGCTGGTTAAAAGAGGTGAAGGAGCAACATATCAACAAATTCATTATAAAGTATAAATGATCATGATAGTAGAAAAAAACTTTTTAAAAAGAGAAGTGAACATTTTATGCTCACATACTGGGCAGGTTTTCTGGACTGTCATCTGGGATACCTCCTTCCTCATTGACCACAGTGAAGTTTAAGTCACCTAGACACCAAACCTGGAGGCCTTTGACAGCAGCTGGATGGAGTAATATGGGAGAAGTTGTAGAGAAAGGGGATAACAAAACAGATGAGCTTAGGATACCACACTGGAAGCGGATATCCATCCCAGAACGATTCAACAGTTTTTAATGTATGTTATATAATTTGTGTACTATCCACATTTGAGGGTCACTATGCGCTCAGTGACACCTTTGTTCATTTGTTTATAAAGTGCCCATGCCATCCTGAAAGGCCTCCAAGAATAAAGCATGTCAACTCTCACTGCAGCTAGTAGTCTTTTCTTGCAACTCCTGGACCCAAGGCCTCCTGAACCTCTCAGGCTGAGCCAAAAACCTCTCCTTGACAACTACCCAAGTCTGCAGGATCCCAAGATGAATACTCCCTGGGCACTGTGAAATCCAGGTACAGCCATATAGAACCTTCATGGAATGTGGTACCCAGTTCACTGCTTGGGTGGACTCCAGTGGTAACCTGGAAAGATGTAGGTGGATGTCCAGCAAGCTCAGAGAAATCTTTGCAGCAGCTGGAGGATCAGGGCACAAAGGGACAGTAGTCCTTTGCTGCCCATGTAGGCTGGGCTTCCCTAACAGCTCTCAGAGAGGTACAGGAGCTAGTTTTGGGGAAACCTGTGCAAGTAGAAAAGCTTTAGAACACTACTGGAGCATGTTTTAGGAGCCTCTCTGGGAGCTTAGCATTTGCCAGAAAATTCCAGTAAATTGACTCTTCAATTTTTAAATAAAATCTGTAGTGTTATCAAGAAAACTTTGAGAAGGTCTAAAGGATGAGTAGATATTATCATCTGTAATTTTAAAAGAAAGAATAATATTGTAAGCATTACAAATATTACGGAACTATTGAGGAGCTAAGTATCACATGATGGTATTAGTCATGAATATATTTTATCCCACCAATATCCATTCTCACATCCTCCTGCTCCAAATTGTCTATTTAAGAAACTCCCTGTCCTATTTTCCAACAAGTTGGTGGGATAGTGCATTTCCATTGTAATTCAAAATTCAAAAGACTCCCCAGTCCCATCTTTGCCAGGTTCTCCTTCTTAGAATGAAAAATGGAATAGGACTAGAAACGAGACCTAAGCCTGGCCAGTCAACATGGAATCCTAATCATCATGGTTTTAGACTAACGCCACCTACCTTTTATCAACTGAACATCCTCCTGTTGCCAAATGGCTGCTGTTTGATTTCAGACAAGTGGTGGAGATCAAACACAGAGGACATGACACAATAAAGGCATCACCTCAGTGTTCACCACCAAGACTCTACACTGACCTGAACAACGAGGGAGAGACCTGTCCCTTTGTGTTGGCATAGCCAGTGTCAAGCTTCATGCGTGACATTTAAAAAGCAATCAGGAAATGGATTATTAGTATCCTTTCAGAAATAAGTATTATTATACTCTTAACTTCTAAGTAAAATATTTTAACTAGACTTTCTAAGATAAATTTTTAACTTGGAACAATATCCACCCATTTGAGCACTTACTATGTAGCAAGTCAAATGCAAGATTCCAAAAGAGCAAGATTCCAAAATTAAACTTAAGATGCTTTAGACTTCCTCAGAAGAAATTGTTTCAAGTTTAAGTCTTGAGTTACAGGGAAAAAATGCTGACACCAAGAAAGAATGTTGAGCCCATTGACCTTGGATAAAATTTTCCAATTTCATACCAAGCATATAATGGCACTGACTGGGGTTGGAAATGCCTGAGATAGCTTTCTTGCCCATTTTCCCTTAACAAAGGTTACTAAGCAACATCTTCACATAAAACAAAGTATGTGAGATCAGATTGTGCCCACAACTCCTGGCAAAGACTGCAATATGTAATAATGATGAATTGTGCTTTTCACCGATGTTGTACAATATGAGAAATTTTCCTTTCAAGACATTTCAAGGTGACACACTTCTGTTTGTCCAAGTCAGTTGGTTTATCTCAGAAATAAATCCATTTTCTACCACTGAAATATTTTTCAGTAGCTTCTCACAAGACATATATTGAAAAACTAAGGGTGCTTATATAAGAAAGTAAAGACTGGTGAAAGAAAAAACTGGCTGAATGCTGGAGTGCTTTATTATGGAACAACAGTTAACACATACCAGCACCCACACACCACAGATAAGATACTTCCCAAAGAGTGCACGAAGAAGCTTAGGCATAATATTTCTTTTCATGCCTTTTCACTTCAAAGTGTGAAATGTCATTTTCTAAGAAAATATTTAAAAGTATAGGAAACTATACTAATAGATGTTTATTGCACTTATGCACACATAAATGTATATTTATTTGAGTATATTTAGGGATTGAATTTTTAGTTATAATATTTAAAAATCCTTCCTGTGTTTCTATCTTCTGGACTCAAAGGTAGGTACTAAGGGGGAAGGATGCAATGGACCCTCACTCTGCAAGCTCCTAAGTAGTGAAGACAGACATGTCCACTGTTGCAGAAGTGTGCAGTTGCTAAGAGGCATATACGCAACATAATAACAGAGCCAAATACAAACAGGATCAACTTTGCCTACTTTTGTAGTTACAGAGATGCTACCCAGATAATCAGAGATAAGCACTTAAGGGATGAACAGAATTTTGAGAGAAAAGTAGGAATGGGTATTCCATATGGAACCAGTACAGACTAAAGTGCATACTGGCAAAAGAATTTGGAAAAAAAAAAAAGAACTCTGCTAATATGGTTATGGGTATGATGTGTCAGAAGAAGCAGAAATGGATTGAGCCAAAGGTGATTTAGGATTTGACCAGAAGAATCTAAAGAATATGAGCTTCTCCCCTGTGAAAACAAGGATCAGAAAATGATTTGAACAGAGGTAGGTGATATGGTCAGATCTTGAATTTAGAAAAACTACACTGGAGTTCTAAATGTTTTTCTATTCCTTTTCTCTTAAGATAGATTATCAAAGACTGGTTCTTAAAACATCTTTCTTGGAAAGCATTCTTGAATAACCTTATCATATTTTTGAGGTAGTTTTCTCTTTTCTCCTCAATTTGGTATCCTGGTCAACTCACCTTTTCATTGTGTGTAATAAAAGAAGCATTCCAAGACCCAGTTAGCCGGAGTCCAACAAAATTAAGGTAGTCACCGTTGGCTTGTGCACCTGAGTCTCTCTAAAGCTGGCTGAATCCCTGCTGTTTACATGCAATCAGTTCGTACTCATCTGATGCCCTGTCTACCATGAGCTAATATCTACAACCTTGCAGAAGATAATGAAATCCCAGCAAAGCCCAAGTATACTCAGGAGAAATGTTGAAGAGGTTGATCTGAAATAAAGCAGTTTTTAAAAGTTCTGCAATTCATTATAGTTATTTAGTAAAATGAATATAGCCTCAGCTTATCTCTCTCCTAATTCAAATTTCCATTAGCATTACATCTCTGTCAGATTCCTCTGCTCTTCCTAGGAACCCCAAAAGAATATTCTCATATATCTATAAAGTGTTCTTGACACCTGAGGCCAGTCTGGCTGGGAGATAGTCATAAGCTCTGCATTGGCAAGGCTTTGCTGTATGTCTTGCAGGAGACAGTGGTCCTAGCTCCTGCCTAGGAAGCAAGAAGTCTTCTGGGAATGCACCTCTACTGGTCCACCTCCTGTCACTTTAGAGGACTTGATAAAGGTTCCCTCGAATCAAGAAACTTCAAATTACCTTGTCACTGAGTGCTCATTAGTGGCTTTTTTTTCCTCAAAGATCCTGAGAATCTCTATGGTTCCTGGAATAATAATAATAATAATAATAATAATAATAATAATAATAATAAAATAAGAGAAGATCAAGCACTTCTAGTGTCAGATCCAAATTCTAACAAAGACTGAGACAGGGAGCCTAAATGTGGCTGGTGGTAAATTTGAGTATGAAGAGGGTCACGTACAGGGCTGAGCTGCTTCTGAGCCCCCTGAATTACAGCCCGGAGGAACACAGCTTGACATAGGTCCTATTTTTTTTTTTTTGAGAGAGAGAGGAAAAAAATTTTTGAATCTGTATGTAAAATAACCTAATACTAATGTTGAAAATTAGTTGCATTTTAAAACATAATGTACCAGTTAAAACAGAGCTTGAAGGAATGCAGGTTGACATATGTTCTATTTTTTTTAAGTATGTGGCAAAATTTAAATTTTAATATTGAGAATTAATTTCATCTTAAGCATAATTTGGCCACTAAAACACCTGTGGAATATGACAATGGGCTGCCTGATATCCACCTCCAGCCTCAAGGGATGAGCGACGGAAGATACGCAAGGAGGAAGTGCTCCATGTGCCCGAGAGATCTTCAGATGCCTGCGGGTAATAAAAGGCCATGAGTTGAGGAACGTCAAAGCTCTGACAAGTGGTATTTGGAGAATTTATAGTCCCAGAAAGTTATCTAGGGATGTGAAAAAAGTAGTACTATCTAATAGAAGTTTCTGCAATGATGAGTAAACTTCTCTATCTTTGTGGCATCAAATATAGTAACCATATGTGGTTAATAAGCACTTCAAACTAGTTTGGCTAAAAAACTAGATTTTAAATTCCATTATAAGTTATCTAAATTTAAATTTAATAGCCACCTGTGTCAAGGAGAACCTATGGAACAACTCAGCAACAGAAGCTTCAATAAGTTTCCCAAAGTTTATCATGTATTAGAATCACATGCAGGCTTGTTCGAACACAGATCATGGGGGTCATTTCTAGAACTGAAAGTTCAGTGGGCATGTCTGGGGAGACGTGAGGTGGGGGTCAGAGAACCAGAATTTGAATTTAGAGCAATTTCCCAGGTAAGGTTCATGCCATAGCCTTATCCATGTAGAGTCACTAAACTGTCATTCAACTGTCAGATTCCTAGGATTCAGGGCAGGCATGGGCAGAGTAAGGCTTCTGCTGGTAAAAGGTAAGGAAGGAAGGGAGGAAAGAAGGTAGGAAGAAAAGAAGGAAGGAAGGAGTTAAGATTCCTAAGACTGGCTCCACAGAGCTAATAAAACAGGACAGGTAGAGTTCATCAAGATATGAACAACTCTGATGTTTTGGAGAAGATGATGTTTGCCTTTAAATATACAATATAGTGCCTGCCTGCCTGGGTGGCCCTGAGTTTTAGTTCCACTTCACAGGAGGTAAAAGAGAAAAATCCTGTATCATCATGACCAAACTAGGCACCTGGCAAATATGTCAGGAAACATGATTAATTTTTTTTCTTGCTACTCATAGCACTAGCAAAGCAACTAATTATTCTCACAAATGTACTATTAAATATTAGTCGAGGTCAACTGCAGCCTTGCTTCCTGAGAAATACATGTTTTAAGTAGAGGAAAGAAAAGAGAGATTCTTATTCCTGAATTTTTTTCACATTTAAGACTAGAAATATCAAGATTAACTTCTATAATACATCCAAAGAGTTTCAAAGAAACAAGTTTTGTGTCTTAGTCCTAACATTTAAATAAACTTATTTTAAGTAAAGGAATAACATTCATAGGTTTGAGGAAGGGAGGAATGAGAAGAAGTCTTTCCAAGTATTGCTGAATATTATTCAACCCAAAAGCTTACTTCCCTGAAGATCCCTCAGTGTTAAGAAGAGCAAAGTATTTTTATCTCTTAGATTATTGGCATTCTTTTCACCCCGTAATTCATATTTGAACCATTGCGAGTGACCAATTTTTAGACAGCAAATATGTGCTTCTCATTATTTGTATAAAATCCATTGTGTGATGCTCTGAATTTTTGCCTCCATATGTCTACATTTGCTCACAGTCTCCTCTCATACTGACTCTGATTTGCCATGTGCTTAGGTAAACTCGACACAAGCAGGGGCTTTAACTAGTTTTTTTTTTTAACATCTCTAATTCCATTTCCTATGCTTCCATCATGACTATATATCCAACACAGCTTGCTTGAGGCTGAAACATACAGAGCCGGGCAAAGACGGATTGTTCTAGCTGAGCCCCAGATGTGTGAGACAATTCAACACAGATAAGTAGTTCTGCCTAGCAAGCCTCATGTTGACCACAGATACTCTACTAAGTGTACCTGACTACAGCTCACACTAGCAGAGCTTCCCATCAAGCCTGCATACTTATGAGAAATAATAAATGGTTACCTTAAGTCACTAAATTTGGGACAGGGTGATTTGTTACACAGTCATAGCTAGCTAATACATCATGTGTTCTGATTAGGATGTAAGTTTTTATAATTCAGAGCAGGTATACCTCTAAGTATGTAGTGTAGACGATGAAAAGAAGACTACTCATTATGCACATTTACATTGGCTGTTCTTACGTTTATTTAAGTCTTTGCTTGTGGAATCCATGAAAGAAAAAATCTTGAAGAAGGAAATTAAAATCTTAATTCCATTCAGATATTAGCAAGCCATTATCAGTGTTGTTAAATCAGGTTAAATTTTTAAACGAGGTGCGGGTGCTGAATGGAACTTGTATTGCATGACCACAGTCATGGAAATTGTCCTAAAAAGGAAGAACGTCTTCCCTCTCAGATGCGTCTGCTCACCCCCCTCCTGGCTGCTACAGCTTTCCACTTCACAACATCGCCTCAGTTTCCAGTGGTACACACTGTCCAAGAGCCCCAGGCAGGCTGCCTGGCAGAGTCTTAGCAGGACCCCTGCTGATGGGCATCTCTATTCTCTACTCAGCTGTCCCACCCTGAAGGTACGGTTCTAAAGTTACAGAACAGTTTCTAACTTTGTGCCTGTCCCAAGGCATCAGGACCAAGGCACATGATTTCTAATTTATGAGGACACCCACAGAGCTGTCACTTGCTAGGCAGGTGTTGAGAAAATGGCAAGCAGAAAGAAAAGGACTCTGATCTCACCCCTGAATAATGGTGGCTAACCTAGTCATGGACAGAAAGCATCGACATAAGCAAGATTTAAAAATAAAGCAGTGGCTCATCTTGCCGAAGGCACTGTCTGTCTCGGCACAGTTGACAACAGGATTCAAGTCATCTATGAAAAACTGAGTAGTTGTTATTCTGGACTGCTTATGTATGTTGAACTGTGCTTTGCAATCTAAACTACCAATTTCAGGCATCCAAGGAACGGGGCAAATCAAAATGCAAACTAAATAACCTCCGTGGGATGGACAGATCATGACCTCCAGATTTCCCTAAAAGCAACAATTCAAAATAGAACCAAAAGGAAGATAGCTTGAGTTAAACAAAATAATTAAAAATAAAAATTACCAATCCAGATAAATAGCATTTTCAAATATGCATCGTGAGTCAGTATGTTAGCTCTTCATACTTTTGTGTCCAGGGGCAGGGTGCTGCTCAGTGGTACCACTCTGCTTGGCATTCCCAGGGCCCTTAAGTCGATCTTCAGGACCAAGAAAACAAGTGTGTAAACTGAACTTGGTCTCATCACAACTTATCTCATATTCCAACTTATGGCAATAATTCACACTTCTAAAAGGTACTGTAATACTATCTTAATTCAGATTGAGTAAGTCTATGTGTGCATGCAAGTCTCCAGGCACTTCCAGAATGGCACATGTCGCCTCTCAAGATGGAAAGAATACCGGCTCGGAGGCACTCCGACCCCTGCAGCCAGATAACATCATGATGAAGAGGCTCCAAGGCTCGAAAAATATTGCTTACTGATAGGCAGCTCGGCTTCCTTCTTGAGTCTGACAGTTCCAGAGCGATATCTGTGTTACATTGCAAGCCCAGGTGCCGTCTGTGCTCCATGGGAAAGCCACGATGACCCAGAGACTGATTGCTACTGGAGCTTTGACACTGGCAAAATTACAGGTTATTTTTTTCTTCCTTTGGTAAGGACAGATCAGCTTGTCAGATATTTCTAGCACCACATTCTTAAAATCTTCCTTTTTTTAAACTACGCACATTCTTCTTATATATGTCCATATATGGCATGTACAAAAGAACAGTAGCGCACCAGCACTGGTGTAAGCCATCGCGTCCTGCACCCTCCCGCCTCTAACATAAATGATCAGAGCTGAAAAGAACAGTTAAGGAGGTTCTGGACAACCCCAAGCCACTTTTCTGGCTCCCATCCTGGAAAAACTCCTGACGGAAAGGCTGTCTGGTGCCCTTGGCACAGCCCCACAAGACCTAGTAAAGTGCCAAAGAGGAGACAGAGTGACATCAGAGGGGAAGCTTGCTCTGAGCAGAATGACTACCCTCGCCAAGGAAGCTGTGGAAAAGGATTATTATTGATTTGCCAGGTGATTGCAATGCAGATTTGAAAACATGGGCACTACATTCTCATGTTAATTTTTCATAAATGGGAAGGGATCGTAAAGTTGATATGATACATATGTGCACGAAATACCCAAATTCATTGTAAACACTATGTATTACATATGTATATTCATAAAAATTGTGGGAAGAAAGAAGCATTTGAGACAATTTTGATTTTCATCAGAACGCATACTTGTGCACACACATCTGGAAGTTTCATCTCTGGAATCTGGAGACTAGAAGAGGGTGGAGACAGCTGCAAGCCTGGACTTAGACCTAAAGTCTTGTGTTCCACGTGCAAGGTCTGCTTCAGACTCAGTGGTAGAGGATGGTATCAAAAAGTGAGTTTATTCTTCACTTGTGTACTCCTCACTTTTATAAAGATGATAGCAGGGAAAGCTCGTATGTCTTCACTTATTAAGGATAAAAATCTAAAGACAGACTTCAGGTGTCATGACTTACAAATATAAACGTGGATCTATCCTTGGCTGCTTAGCAGCTATGTGAAAATTGAGCAAATTATTTCATCTATCAGAGTTCCATTTTCCTTACCTGAAAGTTGGCAAAAGAATGCTTTCTGAGTGACATGGTTATAAGGATAAGCCAACAGGGCACATGGGAGGCACCTCGCAAAATAGTCTATTGCATAGTTGGCTTAATTGCCAGAAGCAAGTTGCCCTTCAGCGTAGCTAACTGCAGTCATTTCACAAATATTTACCTCCTGTGGACCAGGTATTTAAAGTATGTTCTTTAAAACAAAAAAGAAAAGAGGAAAGAAGAGAAACGCAGGCAGACAGGAAGGAAGGAAAAAATTAATACTAGCCAAGGACTCCAGGAATACTTCAGTCATTCCTTTTTTTATGTTCTGGCTCTGTCCACGACAAGTAAAGAATCTAAGAGTAGATAATCAAATGGACAAATAGGACACATCCATAAAATACATCCCATAAGGCACATGTGACTAATACCAAGAACCAACAATACAGATTTAATGCTCAGGGCTTGTAAATGTATGGCAAGCTCTATTTCTAATGTGTGTTTTTTCAGGGCTTATAAAAATCTCCCTTTCTGTCAGAATGGTGATACTTCAGTTTGAACATCTATAATCACAATCAAGAACTGCCGGAAGCATTGACTCTGTCCCTAATGGTTATGTTGAAACAGACAATACTGATGTGCCCATGACTTCCTAGATTCAGAGCCAGAGGGCAGTGGGTCCAGATCGCTTAAATTCTCTGAACCTTAGATACTTTATTTATATAAAGTGAGGATAATGATTCCCATAAGATACTGTCATAAGTAATATATATTAAAGCACACTGCAAATTGAGAACACATATCACTGTTTTGTTGTATTAATCCCATCAGCTCATGTTTTTCATCACTGACCACTTGGGGAGAGAGTTTACAGTCCACATATCTGCAGGAACTTATTTTAGATAAGAAGCTTTTACCAGAATCCCAAACAAGTTAGCTTGAATGTCATGGATGTTGCATTTTTTAATTTAAGCAACATGTCTTCAGTCATAATATTTTAGAAACATTTAATGTCTAGAAATTAGCAGTCAGTGGAATGAATAAATGAGATAGTATTTTAAGCTCTATTTCAAAGCAGGGAATTTTTCTCCATTTCTAGCTTCCTGGAGTAGTTGTTTCTCTAGACGTTACCTTCGGGGACTGAGTAGGAAGCCTGGGAGTTTGGCAGAACCCTTCAGCCACCATTTAATTCACTTTTCCCTGTACATTTGATCCATGTGGGATTATTCTAATATTTCTAACCTTATCTTTAGTTCACCTTGCATATTTGAGTATATAATATTTAAATATTCTCATTTTCTTGTATTTTTGAAGTCCATTTACTTTACTGCTTAGAAATATTTTATGCAGAAATTTGTGACATGTTTTTAGTTTTCTATGTCATCAATTTTTTCGGGTCATCTTTTAGTGATCTTTCTGGATTCAGCAAGCGTATCTGTTAACTAAAGCTGTCTAACAAACCACCTCAGAACTGACTAAAAATAATAAATAATCATCTACTATTCTATATTACGTACTTGTGGCTGGTCAGAGATGGCTGACCATCTCAGCTGGGTGTTTCTTCTGACTGCATTAGGCTTGCTATCAGCCTATGTGGGCATGGTTGCCTCATGCCTCTGAGGATGAACAGGGGCTCTGGTTTGAACTGAGTTTGGCTGACACGATTTGGCAAAGGCAGCCTTAGTCCATGAGTCTCTCATTTATTTGAGGACTAACAGTCTAGCCCAGTAGGTTGTCCTCACGACATCCAAAGTGCAAAGGAGAGGCAAAACCACACAAGGCCTATTGAAGCCTTGGCTCAGAAATGGCACACTCACGTCTGCCTCGTTTTGATGGCTAACCCTCATTTATAAAGCAGATAGAGCCATTTTCTCCATAGCCAGAGAACACTGACAGTTCATGGCAACATAAGTGAGTACCCACAGGAGTACAAAATCAGGACAACGAATAAAATAGAGCAAAAGACTCCAGCTAATGTCAAAGCAGTGCCTGTTTCCTGTTTATAACACCAAAATAGCTTTTTGTTCCCACTGATCATTTTATAATGCAAGGTGAGAAAAGGAGGAACAGCTGTAAGCAATCTGTAGAACTTCTTGGCCAGAGCAGCATTTCAGCTCATTATGACAATCTTTACAGCAGAAATTATGGCACCCACTAGTCTTTCATAATAATAATATGTTGGGAAAAATTTTGGTTTTCAAGATAGAATTCTAATTACTTAGGGCTTTTTTGCCTAGTGATTCAACCTTATCATTTGAGACATTTGAGAGGCAGTGTCTTCTGGATGGCAGGCCACTGAGCTAACCGTTAGTATAGTTAAGGCTGACTCTAATTCTAAGAAAGCCCAATATTAGATATGGCATTGACACAATATTAGCAGCACAGCATACCTTTTTACTATCAGTAGTGATGCAGTGTTTCACATGACCTCACAGTTCAGGTCCACAGTTTGTATCCTCAGCACAGACGCATCATAAGGAAATATGACACCTGATACTGTTCAAGTAATCAGCACCATGTGGAAATGGATGCTCACAGTGGAGTTATGACAGTATTTTTTTACCTTAAGCATAAAAGTTTGTTGTCCTAATAAGACTTACAATAAAAGAGACACGATGGAACATAAAATTTATCAGCTATAAGCTAAAAACAGGATAACAATTCAGTATAAAATGTCAATTACACCTACGGGATGATAAATTAAAGAGACCCTCTCAACACTTTTCCCAGATGTATAGATGTGACAAGTCCACGAGTCTCTCCAAGGAAAATTTGATAGTGACACTCCTGTTAGAGCCACGTGAAGCATCCCAAAGAGCCTGCCGATTGTGGTGATGTTTGGCCTAGGCATTTCTCACCCAGAAAGGGCAAGGTGACTCCCTACCCATTAGCTAAAAGAATTCTGGCTTCCAACCTGTAGGCTTTCAGACCTACTCATCTCTTTCCCATTAGTGCTCACCTTCAAGCAGTTGTTCAAGGCTCTGAAGGCAAACCTACTAAGGAACCTGTTAGATATACAAAGTCTTGGGCTCCACCCAGAGCTGGTGAGTCAGGGACTCCGGGGAGGAGTGCAGAGTTGCATTTTTACAGAATCCCCGATTCTGATGCAACTGTACCCAAGCATGTGGCGATAACACAAGACAAATTTATAAGGTACAAAGAAAATGTCAGGAAACCATTGCTCTTCCTTCCAAGGATGCTTGAAATCAGTCTACTTGTTCTTTATTTGCCTACTGTAAGTCCAGGATAAATAATCCTATTAGACTTTTTTCTGGTACCAGGTATTATGATTCGGATATGAACGGTCTCCCTAAAGCCTTATATATTTGAATGTGCGGTTTCCACATGGTATTCAGAGGTGAGGCCTTGTTCAGAGGGGTGAATCACTAGGTCTTTGCCTGGAAGGGTATAGACCACCTCTGCCCTTTCTCGGTCTGTCTGCCTGCTGACTGCCATGGGATGAGTAGCTTTTCCTTGGCGAGGCCTCTGCCATGTGTTTCTACCATTGTCAGCTGCCCTTAAATGAACTGAGTCTTTCTGAAGCTGCGAGCTAAACTAAACCTTCCTGAATTGTGGATGCTGGGTATTCTGTCTGAGCATGATAAAGTAGGACACTAGGAATTGAGCCCTAAGCCTTCACACTGAGTTATAGCTCCAGCCCATTTTTTTTTTTTTATTTTGTATTTTGAGACAAGGTCTTGAAAAGTTGTGCAAGCTGGGCTCAAACTTGAGATTCTTCTGCTTCAGCCTTGCAGGTGCTGGAATCACAAGCCTGCACTGCTGGGCTCAGCTCGGACTCCTTTTTCTTTTGTCTAATTCTACATTTCAAGTACTACATAACATAATAATTATCATCAGTAATTTAGATTTACGATGTTTGTTCCAAATAATCTAGCAGCCACCATCAAAATGTACACACACACACACACACACACACTAGATAGATGGACTGAGTAGAGGTATTTATCTAGAAGAATTCAGACTTAAAAGTTACATGAGGACTCTCTGGAAGATGCTAAGTGTCACAGAAAACTAGTCCCTGGGTGTCATGGTGGAAAGGGAGAGGTCAAAGGCAGGGATAATCATGTTTTCTAGGTAGTACCAAGGAATCTAAGGCATGCAGAATCTCTCTTTTGAAGCCATTTTTTTCTGCCTTTGTAGCTACCACAAATAAATGCCTTATAAACATGAAATCCAGAATAATAACATGTACTAACTTTTTGTGTTGATGATCTCCAAGCTTGTTCCTAGAGAGATTAAATAATATGCTCAGAATCACAGGACAAATACCTTGGCCAGCAAGCAAAGCTATCAGATCAGAACATCGACCTCAAACTCAGCAGTCTGCAAAGTTGCCAAGGTGGATGAGAGGGATGCAAATAATGCATTGGGTGCAGGGAAAATTATCAGCACTTCTACCTAAATTTCTCTTTAAGCACCAATGATGAAGAAATGAAGGTTTATACATAGTAACATAGAAACTGTCACTACAACCTTAACTTAGTGGGTTACACGTAAAACAGAGCAATAGTGCCAGTGGCTATGACACAGCCAGCCCTGTGGGGGATCTCTCTCACATACATCCTTTCTAAAATGGGTTTCACAATTTCTAGGCAGAGGTTTAGTTTGAAGAATAATCCTTGGAAAATTTACCTATGGCTTAAAAAGAATAAATTTCCCTAAGAATAATTTTATGTCTTTCAATATTAGCAAATTATAGTATAAAAGTTATCATAATCAACAAGACACAAGGGGATTGCTATGACTTTTAGTCTGTGCATTTTAAAAAACAGTGTTAGGACCATGCAATTTAACCCACTGAAATTAGTAAGGTTTTTTTTTTTTTTTTTTTTTTTTTTTTTTTTTTTTGCGGTTTCATGATAGCAAAAGCTTTCAGAAATATGCTAGCTTTTGCTCATTGTAACATAATACATTAAAAAAAAACTTGAAAGGAGAAATGGTTTATTTTGTCTCAGTTTCAGGGGTTTTACTCCATGAAAACCTGGCCTGGTGACCTGGGCCTGTGGCAGCAGTCTGTCATGGTGGTGGAAGATGACTGTTCCCCTATGGCAGCCAGAAAGCAAAAGAAAGCAGACACCAGTGTTCCCTTCCAGTGCCCACTTCTAATGGCCAAGATCCTACTAGACTTCCCAAAACTTCCATCACCTCCCAAAAGAGCCATAAGCTGGCAACCAGACCTTCAGCATATGGGTCTTTCAGGGACATTTAAGATCAAAACCATGACAATAGGTAATGAATTTTTCAAATCAGTAAAAATATAGAGAAAACAAATAAGAATCAGTAAAGCAACAAGCCAAATTAATTTCTTCATAAATATTGTGGGAAGAGGCCAGAACAACTTAAAGAACCAGATTTAATTATACAGCATGTACTATCTGTAAAACAGTTGAGTGATAATGCAAATACTTCTAATTCTCTCAGTCTATGATATTTTCTGGATGCAATTTTACTAGTGAAACATGAATTTTTTTTTCATTTGTGCTACTGAATTTATTTAGGCTGTTTGATTTCTTTTTTTGGTAAACACATGAATTCAAATATTCTATAACACATTAGAGACATAGACTTCAGGAAATCAGTGAGCGTCTATGCCCACCCGTTTTTCTAAGGTTCACCCCTTTTCTAGCTGACCATTGGCTCTCTTTCTATGCTGTCATTCACACTGGGGTCTTTTTATGTCACTATCTTTGTGCATTTCATTAGAGGGTACCTGTTGTTAGTCCATATTTTGTGCTTGGTCCATTTCACTGAGCATTATTGACTCTAGGAGGCCCCATTTTCATTCAAAATTTCCTATCTGTCTTTCTTCATGGCTGCACAGCATTCCATGTGTATAGGTACCACATCTTCTTTAACCATTCCTGTATGCATGGACGAGTAGGTTTTTTTCAGGACTTGATTATTATGAGTTTTACTGCTATAAACATGGATATATGTGTTTTGGTATGGTTTTTGGTATGTTAACTTTATTTCTTTTGGGAACATGCCCAGTAGAGCAGTAGCTGCATCAAATGGAATTCCCCAGGAATCTCCAAACTGCTTTCCATAATGGTTGTACCAGACAGCACTCCCACCAACAGTGGAGTAGAGTTCTTTTTCTCCTGCACCCTCACCAACAAGTGTTGTTTTCTGAGTTCTTGATGTAGGCCATTCTCTGGGGTGAGGCGAAACCTCAGTGTTGTTTTTATTTGCATCTCTTCGATGGCCAGTGGTGATCAACACTTTTTCACATGCCTGTTTCCCATTTGTCCTTCTCCCGCTTCTTGACGGAATCACTTATTTTAAGGGGTTTTATACCTGACCTTTGACAAAGGGGACAAAACAATCCACTGGAGAAAAGACAGCATCTTCAACAAATGATGCTGAGAAAACTGGGTCTCCACATGCAGGAGAATGAAACTAGACTCATACCTATTATCACACACTAAAATAAGATCCAAATGAATCAAAGAACTGAACATCAAAACAGAAACACCGAACCTATTGAAAGACAAAATAGGGAAAATTCTAGAAGTCACAGGGACAGAAAAAGACTTTCTGAACCGATCACCAACTGCACAAAAAATCTCAGCAAAAATCAACAAATAGGGTTACATTAAACTAAAAAGCTTTAGCACAGCAAAAGAAACAATCAACAAGGTGAAGGGACAAACCATATAGTGGGAAAATAACTTCAGCAGTAACATTTCAGACAAAGGACTAATGTCTAGAATATACAACTACTCAAAAGCATAAAATCCCCTAAAATAAATAAACCCATCAAGAAGTGGGCAGCCAAAATCAAAAGAAGCTTCTCAGAAGAAGGAAAAATGGCCAACAAGCATATGAAAAAGTATTTTTCATCATTGACCATCAGAGAAATGCAAATAAAAACGACATAAAGGTTTAACCTCATGCCAGTGAGAATGGCCTACATCAAGAACTCAAAACAAAACAAAACAAAACAAAACAAAAACAAAAAACCCAACAACAATTATTAGTGAGAGCATGGGGAAAAAAAGGAACTCTATTCCACTGTTGGTGGGAGTGCTGTCTGGTACAGCCACTATGGAAAAAAAGTCTGGAGGCTCCTGAGAAAGCTGAGAATATAAATTCTATTTGATGTCCCTACTGCTCTACTGGGCATGTTCTCAAAAGAAATAAAGTCAATATACCCGACACACACACACACATATATCCATGTTTATAGCAGTATAATTCATAATGATCAAATCTTGGTAACAACCTACCTGCCCATCCATACAGGAATGGTTGAAGATGTGGTACCTATACACAACGGAATGCTATGCAGCCGTAAAGAAAGACAGACATGAAGATTTTGAATGCAAATGGAGCCACCTAGAGTCAATAATGCTCAGTGAAATGGACCAAACACAAAAGACTGACTATAGATGGGTGTCCCGCTTATGAAATGCACAGAAACAATGACATAAAAAGGTCCCAATGTGAATGGCAGGCTAGAAAGACAGGTAATGGTCAGCTAGGAAAGGGATGAACTTCTGGAAAAGGTGGACATAAACACTCACTGATTCCCCAAGCCCCACGGTTCTAATGTGCTACAGAATTTGGAATTCATATATCTACCAAAAAAAGCTAAATTTTATGTCATGTAAATTTTTACCACAATAAAATTATTGTTTAAAAATAAAAAAGAAAACCAAAGTAGGTGGTGTTTAGAAATGAGGAGACCCATCCAACACTGCCCCGCCAGATGAAAGAGTGCAAGCATGATGATATTTAGAGTTAGGCCTAGGGAAAACACAGAACAAGGAACTCAACCTTGAAAACAGTGGGGTCCAAAGTGAGAACAACAAATAATCCTTAAGTAAGATAGACAAAAATATTTATGTTAAGGTAAGATATTCTCATATAAGTTTTTTCTAAAGACTGCCTCTGTCTTGGACAGCCTGATTTGCTGTAATGCACTCTGAGATACATAAATGTAATGAAAAGTTACCGTTTGAATCCCCAAAGCTCTTTCCCCCAAACTCCCCTTTTGTACTTTTTGCTATGCATTCTTTTCTCCATAGCATTACCACAAATTAGCCTCGACCATTTGTTTGTTTATGGGTCTGTCTTCATCAACTAGAACGTCAGATCCCCGAGGGGAGGTACTTGTAAGGTTCACAGCTGTACTAGAATGCCTGCAACAGGGTTTAGTTACATAGCATGTTCCTGGTGAACATGTGTTGAACTAATAGTAGGAACTTGAGAAGAGCCTGTGTTTCACAAAATATCAGCAATCGAGCACCTACCTGCAAGCGTGCCCTTGGCTGCTGCAGCTGCATGTATGCACCCCAAGTACGGTGCTCTGGGGGCACAAGCTGACTCCTCATTCTCAGTGTGAGTCCTACTTCAGTTGCTCAGACCTTTTTCAAAGTGAAGTCACAGAAGGCTGCTTCTTCCTGAAAGCACTGGCTTTTCCACAGAGAATTCACAGCAGGTGTCCTTGCTCTCCTCAGGCATTTCTCTAAAATACGTTTATGGCTCCAACCCCAGTAGGAGCACTCACCTCTCCTCTTCACTCAAAAGGCTTTGGAAAACAATTTCTCAGTTCAGTCTATTTCCAGTCACCTAGCTGCGTGGCTCAAACCCAATGCATTTGACCTGCATAAAGCAGGTGATTTGGAATGGCCCCCATCACTGGGAGCCAATCGCAAAATCAAGTTGGCTAAATTCTGTGGAATCCCACAAGACAGCGCTTTCCATGACTCAGCTCTACCATGGCTGTCCTTCGGAGCTACAAATGCAAACTCTTTAACACCTTTTCCCATTTTGCCACGTGGTCCTTCAGCTCAGCTTGAAGGAGGGCCAGGAAGTTTCAAAAGAAGGAAGAAAGCACCTACAGGACATTGATACTGAACTGTAAAACCAGCATTGAAAGTTGTGTTGGTGAAAATGGCATTTGGGATGTAACCTTAAATAACTTATTGTAAATGCATACAGTATTGTCATGTGTCTTTAATGAAGCTTCCTGGTCACTTTAGCTTTTGATCATGCAACATCACAAAATCAGGACGTTGTATTTAGGATCCAACTCCTTCCCGACGTCTTCAAGCGGGCTTTCTCTGTTCTCTCACATCGACATTCAGCACGATTTAAAAAAAAAAAAAAAACTCTCTCTTTACCACCTGAAATCGTATCTGCTGCAGGCAGAAGTTTCTTTACATGGAAAGAGCTTCGTTCTGACCAGGACAGATGAAGGGGTATTACAATTCCAACGGGCTCTCACCAGAGCTGCTGTTTGGGTTTAAAAAGTGCTTCGCTATTCACGACTGCCTGTCTCACTGTCTCCTGGGCTGCTCACAGGAGTAGGGAGGAGGGCGCGGAGAGGAGGGGCTACCTAAAGGAGCAGGAGGGAGGGTCGCTCACGCCCACGGGGGACGCGAAAGGCGACTGCCTCAGCGAAAAGCGCCCCGGCACAGCACAGGCGACGCCCTAGGGAAACTGCCTCCCGAGCCTGCCGCCCGTCAGCGCTGCCGCTGTCTCTCAGCACCGGCCTTTCCGGGCAGCAGCAGTTGTGTTTCTCTGGGCGCCTCTCTCCTCCGCAGCTTTTCCTCTCACGCCGTCTCCGCTCCGGCCACCTGGCTCTGCCTCACGGCGGCTGCAGTTCTCTCTGGCCGGCACTGGGCCCGCCTCTCCTCTTGGCGACCGCAGTTCTTTCACTCCTGGGACTCGTTCTCGCTGTGACGACGGCTGCAACGATGAGGACTGACTGCCCAGCGCCCTCAAATCTCCAAAGGGCATGTTCTCGTGCAGGCCTAAGGCATGCAGCACGAGTCACACCTGACCCCTGCGGTGGCCGCAGACCCAGGCACAGGTGGGGCGCGTGGCCCTGACGACGGCAGCTGGCCTTCTGCTGTGCTCACCTGGGATTCTCCGAGTCTCCCCAGTCCCCTTCTCCGGCCGAGGACTTGACGGACACAGCCTTCATCTCCATCTTCAGGCCAAGGCAGAGGCTCCATGCCAAGCCACACTAGGCGCGGGTAGATGCTGAGAGGTAAGGAACGTAGGACCCCTACTGTGCTGCCCACCTAGGGACAGCCCAAGGCCCGTGAGGCTCCATGACAGATGTGCCAAGCGGGTTGGTATAGCCACTGTCCTTCTAGTTTAGTTCCTGGATTCAACTTAAACTTGATTCTTTAACTGGCTTAAATATACTGGAAATACCACAATGAGCTATAATGTTGAAATGAAAAATGTACTGTGCATCCCAAACCACAAAAGGAGGGTTGTAGAACTAGGTTTATGACAAGTACAGGAAGCATTTTCACAGAGGTATGAGTGGAACTCTTTTTTTTTTTTTTTTTTTTTTTTTTACTTAGAAAGATCCACAAAAGGCATAAAGCAAAAAGGGAAAATTGTTACACTGGACTTCATTAAATTTTTAACCTTATTTTCAAAAGACACCATTAAAAAAAAATCAAAAGGCAAACTACAAGCAGAAGAATCTGTTTGCAATGTATTTATTACCAAAGCGCTTTGGTTTGAAATAGTAAAAGCCAGTCATTAGAATAGGACACAGATAAAAAGATATATAAAATGCTAGTAAGCACCTGGGAAATGCAAATTACGGCTGTAAAAGATACAAATAAATACATATTAGAATTAAAAATACTGGCAATACTACATTTTGGCAAAAAGATGGAGAAACCTGAGCTGTCATAGCCTGGTGGCGAAGACATCAAATTGGACAACTACCTCTGAAACTCGTCCTGAAGTTTACTAAATAGTGAGACATATGTCCCAGACATCCTCCTCCTAGGTATTTATCCAAGCAAAATGAGAGTGTATGTCCACACAAACATGTATGTGAACATCCACAGTAGCCTTTTTCATGTAGCTAACATTGCAGTGTCCTAGTAAATTTCTTGTACATGGTGGCTTAGAGCAACAGAAACAGTTTTCTCTCAAAGTTGAGAAGGCCAGAAGCCTGAAAGTGGTGTTGGTGGTGTGGTTCCTTCTAGAGAGTCTAGAGGAAAATCTATGCTTCTCCTCACTTCTGGTGACAGCTAGACAATCCTCTGCTCTCCCTGGCTTCAAGTGGCATCCCTCCAGTTCTGCTTCTGTCATCAGGTGCCCTTCCCGGTGTGTCTCTTGGGTCTGTCCTCTCATCAGGACACTGGTGATTAGATACAGGGCTCAACTTAAGCCAGTGTGATCTCATATTCAACTGCAAAGACCCTATTTCCAAATAAGACCTGCTGTTATGGGTAAAGATTTGAACATATTTTTGAGAATGGGAACACAATTCAGTCTAAGTGGGAGAAAAAATGTTCATCAACCGGTGAATAAGTAAAGATATGTGGTATATTATACAATGGAATTACTACCTAGAAATAAAAAAGTATTGATACAAATAATAAACAATATAGAACTATGTCAAGTGAAAAAAAGCTGAACCTAAAAGAATGAACACTTACGATTATGTATTATACAATTATAAAAATGCAAAATACTACAAAATGATAGAACTGAGATCCATGGTTACCTGAGGCTGCTGGCTCAGGCAGACAGACTGCAAACGTGTTTAAGGACACTGAAGTGAATAGAAATGTTTTACGTTTTGATTGTGGTGATGGTTTCCTGGAAGCAGACAGTGTCGAAATTCATCTCCATATACTTTAAATGTTCACTTTAATTGCACACTTCAAATCGTGCTCAATTAAAAAATAATTTAGTACAGTTCCAGACATGAGGCTATACTATAAAGCCATAGTTGTAAAAACAATTTGGTACTGGCATAAAAATAGACAGACAGACCAGTGGAACAGAACTGAAGACGCAGAGACAAACCCAAACACCCTCAATTACTTAATCTTCAACAAAGGGGCCAAATGCATACAATGGAAAAAGGACAGCCTGTTTAACAGATGGTGCTGGGAAAACTGGACATCCACATGCAGAAGAATCTAATCACACACCTGTCATCATGTACCAAAATCAAATCAAAGTGGATCAAAGACATAAACATTAAAAATGAAACACTAAACCTTCTGGAAGACAAAGTAGGCAAATTTCTAAAACACATAGGGGTAGGCAAAGATTTTCTTGACAAGACACCAAGAGCAAAAGAAATTATCCCCATTATTAACAAATGGGAACTTGTCAAATTAGAAAGCTTCTGCACAGCAAAAGAAACTATCAACATTGTAAAAAGAGAATCAACAGACTGGGAAAAAATATTCACCACCAACAACTCAGATAAGAAGCTTATAACTAGAATATACAGGGAGCTGAAGAAAAGTAAGCCTACCAAAATAAAGGGTCCTATTGAAAAGTGGGCAAATGAAATGAAGAGGCTGTTCATACACGAAGAAGTACAAAAGGCCAATAGATACATGAAAAGATGCTCAACATCTCTTGCCATAAGAGAGATGCAAATCAAAACAACGCTAAGATACCATCTCATTCCAGAGAGAATGGCCTACATCAACGAGTCAAATAGTAATCAGTGCTGGCGATGCTGTGGGGAAAAAGGAACCCTCCTGCACTGCTGGTGGGAGTGTAAATTTGTACAACCACTATGGAAAGCAGTATGGAGAGCTCTCAAAAGACTAGAAATAAATGTCCCCTTTGATCCAGCGACACCCCTCCTGGGAATATATCCAAAGGAGGTCAAAACAACACACGGATAGATATTTGTATACGCATGTTCATAGCAGCACAACTAACAATAGCTAAAATGTGGAAGTCACCAAAATACCCATCAACAGACCAGTGGATACACAAACTGTGGTATTTATACACAGTGGAATACTGTGCATCAATAAAGTTCAACAGCGTGGAGGCTTTTGCAGGCAAATGGAAGAAGCTTGAGAACATCATGCTTAGTGAAGTGAGTCAGAAGCAGAAGGTGAAACATCGAATGGTCTCTCTGATATGAGAGTCCCAGAGCACAACTATTATGGAACTTAAAGCAAAAAACAAAGTGAAATAGGGGGCTAGGGTGGGGGAGAAGGGAGGGAGGGGAAGGTGGGGAGAGGGACAGAAAGAGAGTGGGAAAGCCCTTGTGTCCTTGGCAGGATGCATATGTGCACAAAATGCTCAACTCCATTGTAAACCTTAACTTTTGCATGTATATATATCAATAAAATGGGGGAAAATAATTTAGGTTACCTTTAAAATTATGGGATTTAATTTCTAGCTGGATAATTAAATTAAAAAGGGAAAGTAACTGTATTCTTAACTAGTCAGGGAATGGAGAAAAAATAATAAATGTTCTTTTACATGCTTGAAACTTACAACACCAACTCTAAATACCTTAATGGAGTCAGGATAACCAGACTATGAAAAACAGCATATCACCATGATGCTATCTATATACAAAATCAAAATAATCGGAAATATCTTAATATCCTTTGAATATAAAAATTTGATACTCAAACTTTGTGTTTGGAAATATGAATAGAGTACACCTGGTCTGAGTTCTATCATTTTGTATTAATTTGAGTTCTTTCAAAAGGCAGAAATTATAACAAAAAGGATCTATTCAGAAGGCTTACAAATCTGAGGACAGAGATAGCTTAAGATGGCAGCCTCCACTACGAGAGCTGGAGTGAGCAGCTGTGAAAGAGAACTTCTGCCCAGGACTGGAGGGCAGCCAGTGAGAGTCTGCTGTTGATCTCAAATGTTTGAAGAACAATGTTGAAGACTGGAGCTTGAAGATTTGCAACTGAAGATCAGCAACAGACGGACAGGTGCAAATTGAGACTGGAACGAATCTGTGCTGAAGATCTGCGGCGTGTGGCAAGTCAGCATCTGTAGACAATTGTGAAGGCGAGAGCTTTCCCTGAGGAAGAAGCTGTAATGATCTTTCTTCTTCCCTCCTTTTACACAGTTTAAGTTCCAAGTTAGGCCTTCCACAACTAGGTGGGTGCTCTTCCATCATCTGCTGGCCCACAAATCACTCACACTGTAATCCAGGCTGGATCTCAATTCCCAGTCTAGGTGTGGTTCCTGACTGCCTCAAGTTGACATAATCTCTCCTCCTTTAACACATCTCAAGAGTTCATCTTGTCTGGCTCAGGCCATTGTCACTCACTGGACTCACTGCACTAGTCTCCTACTTGGGCTGCCACTAATCCTCTTGTTCTTTCTGTCTGTGCCCCACATAGAAGACCCATAGAGTGATGTGTCTGAGACATATGCAGATTCTGACATTCTTTATTGTACTTTGTACTTGGTAAAAGCCTCCACGTGATTGCATTCCATCTCCTATCATTCTAAGCAACTCAGCTCAGCTTCCATCACCTTGCTTTCTGCTGTTCTTGAACATTCCAGACAGCCACCTGAACTTTCCTAAATAATGAAACATGTGTCCCTGAAATCCTACTCCTATGTAGCTAAAACTGCAGTGTCTAGTAAATTTCTTGTACCTGGTGGCTTAGAGCAACAGAAATAGTTACCTGCTCCTCAACTGCCTCTGCTGGATTCAAGCAGGCTGCTCTGGAGTGGTAAGTTTTGGCGTCCTAGGCTTCTTCTAGCCTCTTCCTCTGGATTCTTTCACCCTCTACTAATTAACCACATCCAAAGCCACTTACATATATGCAGATCTTTATCATAAAAACATCCTCTCTTCTTTGCACAAAGAGTATATCTTGTCTATTTTATGGTACTACAACAGAATATGTGAGACTTGGTAATAAATAAAGAATAGATTTATTTCTTACAGTTTTGGAGCCTGGGAAGTCCAAAGTTGAGGAGCCCACAACTAAGGAGGGCATTTGTTCTGTCTCGTCTCTTAGTGGAAGGTAACAAGATAAAAGAACAAAAAGCAGCCAAGCTCTGCTTTATAAGAGCAGTAATGATTGCTGCAGCAGACAGCGCTGTCCTGCCCAATTCTGCTATTGGAACAATGCGTTCAGTTGGATATCCATTTGCTTTATCTACCATACAGTCAAGAATGTTGGTGCATGGCACCAATCTAAAGTGTACAGAGCATTTCATGGGAAGTCTTTCCTTTTCTAGTTCCAATAAAGATATCAGTACCTTAAGCTTCTAAATTTGTGTTTATAGTTCAAGTAAGTCATCAGACGTGATTAAAAAAATAAATCCTATCTATGCAGTCCTATCTACCTTGGACTAGGATCACGGTGTAGCTACTCTATAGAACACAAACAGGAACAGTGACTGGATAGAACGCTATCAGACTAAAAGATCCAATGCCCAGTGCCTACTTCACATAAAAAACACAGGGGTAACCCTGATCTATACTCTCCAACCATGCCATCCACAACACTGCACAGGGTGCCAGGACTGACAGCTTCCCCCATAGCGGAAAAGCCTTTCTAAGGTGGATCAACTAGCAACTATCAGGTCTGAAGGTAAGAAGTAGGTGATCTGTAAAAGTAATCCCACCTCAGTGACACAGTCAGCATATTGCACAGCCAAAGAACAATACTTTCAACCATCAGAAAACAGAGATTGCTTGCAAAGTGGACTTTAACTGAAAACTGGTCAAATAAGATAAAGACGGTCCCTTCATTCTTGTAAAGGGAACAATTCAGCAAGAGAAACTGACAAACATTTATGCCCCAAACAATGGTGCACCCAACTACATAAAGCAAAAGCTACCCGACTTCAAAAAAACAGATAAACCCTAACTCTATAAGAGTAGGGGACTTTAATAGTCTTCTCTCTCAAGAAGACAAAAAAATCAATGAAGACATAGCAGATCTGAACTATATCACAGAAGAAACAGATCTGACAGACATATACAAAGTTACAATCCCGCAACAATAGAATACACATTCTTCTCAGCTGCCCATGGAAAATTCTCCAAAATAGACCACATTCTAGGTCACAAAACAAGCTTAAACAGAAACAAACAAGAAAATTTGAAATAATCCCATGTTCTCTGTCAGATCATAGTGGAATAAAATTAGAAATCAACTACAAAACAAACAAAAGATACAACTCAAACAATTGGAGACTGAGCAGTACTCTTCTAAATAAACATTTGGTTACAGAAGAGGAAATTAAAAAGGAGGAAATTAAAAAGTTCACAGAGACAAATGACAGTGGTAGCATATCATAACACAAACTCTCAAGACACAATGAAAGCAGTGTTAATATGAAAACTCATTTCCATAAATGCACACATTTAAAAAAAAAACTGAGCAAAGGCTCGAGGAATGGTACACCAGTTCAAGCACTTGCTTGACAAGCACAGGCCCTGGGTTCAATTCCCCAGCACCACATAAAGCTAGGCATGTTGGTGTATGCTTGTAATCCAAGCACATAGGAGGCTGAGTCCAAGACGAGCGTGGACTCCACCAATGAGTTCGGACCAGCCTGGGTTACAAAGCAAGACCCTGTCTCAAAATTTTTTTTTTAAATTTAAAAAATTAAAAAGAACTGAGCAAACACAAATAAATAATCTACCCACACAACTCAGGGCCCTAGAAAAAAAAAACAAGAACAAGCCAACCCAAAGCTAACAGAAAGAAAGAAATTATAAAGATACGAGCAGAAATTAATGAAATAGAAACTTTAAAAACAATACAAAAAATGAATAGAAGGTTTTTTTGAAAAGATAAACAAGGTCCTGTGCCTCACTGCCAGCCTCTCCCATGCCTCCCAAGGTTTTGGCAACTCATGTGCCCCAGTGCACCGCCAAGAAGCCATTCCAGCCTAGGTGTGTCCTGTGCCATGCCACGAGCCTCCCTGGGGCCCTTCAAATCTGCCAGGCCCTTCCAAGTTCCTGGCAGCTCGCACACCCCAACAGACCCACCCAGAAGCCATTCAAGGCCTGGGTGCTTTCTATGCCTTGCCACTGGACTTTCCCTATACCTTTTCAAGGCCCCAGCAGCTTATGTGCCTCCCAGGACCTGTGTGGAATCCATCCCAGGCCTGGGTCTATCCAGCACTGTGACAGACCCACCCAGAGGCTGTACCAAGCCAAGGTCTATCAGGTGCTGTGAAGGATTTCAGTCTAAAATCCTACTGTGTGCACCCATCCATGTAAATAAAGGCTGCTAAGCCCCCCACTAACACAAGGACAAAAAGGAAACCCCAGGATCAGTAACTGAGTAGAACTCAACAGATCCCAGCACAAGAGGATGTTTACATCCAAATAATACCAGGGGGTAATTAATTTTTTATTTACTTTGTTGTTTTGTTTTCTTTGATATCTTTGTTTTGATTTGGGTTTTGCCAATGTTGTGGTAGTTGTTGCTGCCCTGTTCTTGCATTTTCTTTATCTCTCTTTGGTTTAGGTTCCTACTTTTCCTAAAATTGATTTTTTTTCAATTTTTTCTTCTATACTTTTTATACTTCTTTATTACTTTCTTCTTCCTTTCTTGTGCAAGTCTCCCTTCCTCCCTTTCTTTCCACCTCCTTTTGTCTCTTTGATACTTCCTGAATCTCTCCCCATCTAAATTAACTATCTAAACATAGTATCATAAATATTTTCACAGACACTCTCTCCTTGTCACTCAACGTTCTCCCTTATTCATCTGAATCTAGCGTTGAGAGCCCTTCTCTATCTGTTGCTTTCTGACAGGGAAAGGAGCACTGACATGTCATTCACTATTACAGGAATGTTCTGCTTATTGTGTGGGCTATATTACTGACATCAATAGTACACTGTAATTAGTCAATAATAGGTTAAGTTAGATATCTAGTAAGGGTATATTGCACCTATTAATCTTGTGGATAGAGTGTTTATACTGTTAATTTAACTACTAGAATCTGCCAGTGAATTGTCAATACTGGATAGTACTGTAAATGTAAACCTTTATTCAAAGTTTGTATATTGATATTGCTAAAGACCTCCATACCCAAGATATGCTAACAAGTGTTCTGGCTATAGACCATATATAGCTCTGTACTCTGTTTCTTCTCCACCAAAGAATACAGAAGATTAAAGTCTCAGCAAAATCCTGGACATTGAGAATATGTTTAAAATTAATAGCTAAACAAATTAAAAATATTTCTAAATTCTAAAACTGGAACAAAATCTAAATAACACTTAAGGGAAATCCAACAAATGTTATCTCTGAAATAGAGAAAGTCCATCAACAATACCTGAGCTTCAACTCACTACAACAGAACCATGGGGAAATGAGGTGTTAAGTCACAGAAATAAAGGCCTAACGCTCCAGAAACAGATACCAGAGATTTTAAATAGCAGATTCAATAAAGATGATTTTTGGGCTCAGGAGTTCACACAGGACATAAAAGAGATGTACACAGAGCTCAAGACATACAAGGCATACAAAAAACCACTGGCAAGAAGTTCAAGGAATTAAAAAAAAACAAATAGACAAATAACTAAGACAGTTCAAGAAATCAGGGAATTATTCAGCCAAGATATAAAAACAATGAAACCTGAACTCCAAGAAGAGAAAAAGTCACAGGAAAAAATAAATAACCAGCTTAAACATTTTGAGAACAAATTATCAGACCTGAAAGATAGTGATAAGCTGGAACATACAGGAAGTGAAGAATGAAAAACAAACAAACAAACAAACAAAAAAACAAGAAAGAGAATGGTTAACTCTAAGAGAAACAAAGAGTGATTGTTAACTCAAAGAGAAACAACCTCAGAATTATGGCAATGCAGAAGCAACAGTTACAGATAATTTGGACTTAACCGATGTCTATAGAGTGTTTCACCCAACATCAACAGAATACTTTCTTCTCAGCAGCACGTGAAACATTTTCTAAAATAGACTATAATGTAGTACATAAGACATGCTTATACAAGTACAAAGGAATTGAAATAATTCCTTGTATACTTTCAGATCACAGTGGAATAAAACTGAAAATTAATAGCAAATGAAACTGCAGAAAATACACAAGTACATGGAGACTAAACAAGTTACTACTGACCAAACAATGGATCACAGAAAGAGTCAGAGAAGAAATAAAAAAATTCATAGAGTTAAACAATGAAGGAAGTACATCATATCAGAACCTGTGGGACACAACTAAAGCAGTATTTAGAAGAAAATTCATAGCCATAAATGCACACATCAAAAGACATGTTAATGATGCACTTCAAGGTCCTAGAAAAACAAGAACAATCTAAGCCAAAAAGTTGTAGGAAAAAGGAAATTATGAAGATCTGATCTAAAATTAGTGAAATGAAATTGAAATTAAAAAGATTAATGAATCAAAGAGCTGGTTCTTTGAAAGAATAAACAAGACTGACAAACCTCTGGCTAAAGTCACCAGAAGGAGAGAACAAAACACATATTAATGCAATTAGAAATAAAAGTGTAAAATTATAAAAGAATCTGCAGAAATTCAGAATATTATAAGAAATTATTTCAAACATCTATATTCCAAGAAGTAAGAAAACTGGGAAGAAATGGATGACTTCCTAGACACATTAAACATACCAAAAGTGAACGAAGAAGACATAAAAACTTTGAATAGACCCAATACATACACAGAAATTGAAGCAGTAATAAAATCTCTACCTACAAGGAAAAGTCCAGGACCATATGGATTCAAGCAGAATTTTTACAGTACTTCAGGAAAGAACTAGCTCCAATAGTTCTTAAGCTATTCCATGAAGTTAAAAGAGAAGGAGGAACACTACCTAACTCATTTCTGGAGGCTAGCATCATCCTAGTCCCAAAGCCAGACAAAGACTTAACCAGATAATAAAATTATAGACCAATCTCCTTAATAAATACAGATGCAAAAATTCTCAATAAGATTCTGGTAAAGAGAATCCAACAAGTAATCAGAAAGATCATGCACCATAATCAAGTAGGTTTCATTCCTGGGATGCAAGATTGGTTCAACATATGTAAATCAAACAATGTAATACATCACATCAACAAAAGCAAAAACAAAAACATGATCATCTCAATTTATGCAGAAAAAGCCTTTGCTAAAATCCCACACTCTTTCATGATAAAAACTCTGAGACAAATAGTTATAGAAGGGCTTTACCTCAAACTGATAGAAGCCATATATGTCAAACCTACCAAAATATCATCATAAACGGAGAGAAATTGAAAGCATTTCCTCATAAATCAGAGACACCCAATGCTGTCCATTCTCTCCACTCTTAGTCAACATAGTCCTTGAAACAGTTGCCATAGAAATCAGCCAGAAAGTAAAATAAAGAGAATATGTATTAGAAAGGAGGAAGTCAGACTATCCTTATTCATTTGCAGATGATATGATTATCTACATAGGAGACCTCAAAACTCCACTTTGAAATTCTTGGAAATAATAAATTCAGCCAAGTCATAGGCTACAAAATCAATACTAAAAAATCAACAGCTTTCCTTTACACCAATAATGAACTCACTGAGAAAGAGCTCAAAAGAACAATTCCATTCTCAATAGCCCAGAAAAAATTAAATAACCTATGAGTAAACCTAACCAAGGAAGTGAAAGACCTATATAAATAAAGCTACATTACACTGAAGGAAGAAGTTGTAGAAGACATCAGAAAAATGGAAAGACAGCCCAGTTCTTGGATAGGAAGAATTAATGTAGTTAAATGACTATGCTGCTAAAACTGATGTACAGATTCAATGCAATTTTTACCAAAATACCAACAAATGTTTTCACAGAATTTGGAAAAACAACTCTTAAATTCATATGGAACCAAAGGAGACCTAGAATAGCCAAAGCAATCTAAATAACAAGACTAAGGCAGGAGGCAGTACGATTCTAGACATCAAGTTATGCTACACAGAATAGTTACAAAAACTATATGGCATTGGTACAAAAACAGACAGGTAGACTAGTGAAACAGAATTGAGGATGCAGAATCAAATTCACATATACTCAGCTACATGATATGTGCTAAAGGAGCCAAAAGTGTACACTAAAGAAAGGACAGCATTTTCAACAAATGGTGCTGGGAAACTGGACATTCACATGCAGAAGAATGAATCTAGACACACACCTGTCACCATGCACCAAAATTAAATCAAAGTGGGTCAAAGACTTAGACATTGAAACTGAAACACTGAACCTCCTCATAGACAAATTAGGCAAATATCTAAAAGACATAGGTAAAGGCAAGGACTTTCTTAACAAGACAACAAAAGCAAAAGAAATAGCCCCCAGAATTAACAAATGGGATTATGTCCAATTAAAAAGTTTCTGTACTGCAAAGGAAATTATCAACACTGTAAAAAGAGAACCAACGGAATGGGAAAAATATTCACCACCAATACCTCAGATAGGAGGCTCATAATCAGAACATACAGGGAACTGAAGAAAAGTAAGTTTCTCAAAATCAAAGATCTGTTGAAAAATGGCCAAAGGAAATGAACAGGCAGTTCACTGATGAAGAAGTTCAAATGGCCAATAAACATATGAAAAGATGTTCAACCTCCTTAGCTATTAGAGAATTGCAAATCAAAGCATTACTAAGATACCATCTGAATCCAGAGAGAATGGCATGTATCAAGAACACATACAGCAATCAGTGCTGGCGAGGCTGTGGGGGAAAAGGACCCTCCTGCACTGCTGGTGGGAATGTAAACTGGTACAACCACTATGGAAAGCAGTACGGAAGTTTCTCAAAAGAATTACAGTAAATGTCCTCTTCCATCCAGCGATACCTCTTCTGGGAGTTTTCCCAAAAGAGTTAAAAACAACATATAACAGAGATACATCCATACCCATGTAAATAGCAACACAACTAACAATAGCTAAGATGTGGAAGACACCAAAAAATTATCAACAGACAATAGAAACATAAATTTATACACAATGGAATACTATTTATCTATAAAGACAGATAGGTTGAAGGTTTTTGTTGGTAAATGGAGGCAACTTGAGACCATCATGCTCAGTGAAGTGAGTCAAAAGGAGAACATTAAATGTCAAATGGTTTCTCCAATTGAGAAACCAAGATCACAATTATTTCATAGAACTAATTGAGGGGAATAAAGGGAGTTGAGGGAGAGGGGGAGGCTGTGGGAGGGTCAAAAAGGGAGAGGGATTTATAATGTTGCCAAGATCAATGTAAATGTTATGTGTTGCATCTATACATGTCAATAAAATGGGGGCAAAACAAAAGATAAGCAATATTAATAAACCCCTTGCTAAATTCACACACACAAAAATGAAAAAAAAAAACCTACATCGGTGCAATTAGGAATGAGAAAGGTGAAATTTCAACAGATAACATGGAAATCCAAAGGATAATAAGTTAATTTGAAAATTTACACTTCAATAAATCAAAAAAATCTAAAATAGACAAGTTTCCAAACACATCAACCACCAACACTGAAAGAAGAAATTAAACATTTGAAGAAGTCAATATTCACTTATGAAATTGAGGAAGCAATAAAAACACTTCCAACCAAGAAGAACCCAGGATCTGGTGGGTACCCAGCAGAATTCTATAAAAAATTCAAGGAAGACTTAATATCAGTGCTCACCAAACTTTTTCAAGAATTTGAAAAGGAAGGAAAATTGCCCAAATTACTTCTTGAAGCAAGCATAATTTTAATTCCAAACATCAGACAAAGACCCAACAGTAAAAGATCTATAATGAATATAGATACAAAAATATTCCACAAAATCTTTGCCAACAGAATGCAGCAAATTATAACAAAGATTATACCAAGTGGGCATCATCACAAACCTTCAGGGATGGTTCAACATATGCAAATCAATACACTATATTAACAGAAGCCAAGATAAAAGTCCTATGATTATCTCAATAGATGCAGAAAAAAATTTGACAGAATTCAGCATCCATTTTTGATAAACACTCTGAAGAAAATAAGAACAGAGGGATGTTGCCTCAACATAACTCAAGTTATTTACAACAACCCCTCCACAAATATAATTCTAAATAGAGAAAGACTGAAAGAATTCAAACTAAATTCAGTAATAAGTCAAGGATACCTATTGCCACCCTTACTATTCAACATAGTCTTGAAATTTTGGCAAGAGCCATCAGACAAGAGCAAGGAATAAAAGGAATATGAATTGGAAGGGAAGAAGTAAAGATATCCCTATTTGCAGATGACATGGTACTCTACATGGAAGACTCAAAAAATTCCACTCAAAGACTCTTGGAACTGATAAATAAATTCAGCAAAGTAGCAGGTTACCAAATCAATAGCATTCCTAAACACCAACAACAAATCCAGAAAGGAAGCAATCAAGAAAACATCCATGTTCACAATAGCAACACAAAATAAATAAATAAAATATTTAGAAATAAACCTCACCAAAGAGGTGAAAGACCTATTTATATTTTTAAAAACTACAAATAACTAAAGAAAAAGATCAAAGAGGACTTTAGGAAATGGAGAGACATCCCATGTTCCTGAATAGGAAGAATTAATATTGTCAAAATGACCATACTTCCAGAGCTACTATACAGATCAATGCAACATCAAACAAAATACCAATTACATTCTTCACATAACTAGAAAATAAACAACTTTAAAATTTATATGGAACCAGAAAAGACTCAGAATTTCTAAAGTGATTTCAAGTAACAAGAGCAAAGCTGGAGGAATCACAATTCGGGATTTCAAAAAATAATACAAAGTAACAGTGATTAAATCTCCAAGGTACGAATATAAGAACAGACAAGGGGACCAGTGGAACAGAATTGAGGATACTGAAACAAACGCAAATACACTTAGTCACCTGATTTTTGACAAAGGGACCAAAAATAAAGACAACATCTTCAGCAAATGGTGCTGGGAAACCTGGATTTCCACATGCAGGAGAATGTAACTAGACCCACATCTGTCACCACACACTAAAATCATATCAAAATAAATAAAAGAACAGCACATCAAAACAGAAACACTGAACCTACTGGAAGATAAAATAGGGAAAACCCTACAGAGACAGGAAAGGATTTTCTGAACAGATCACCAACTGCATAAAAAATCTCAGCAAAAATCAGTAAGTGGGACTATATTAAACTAAAAAGCTTTTGCACAGCAAAATAAACAGTCAGTAAGGTGAAGATACAACCCACAGAGTGGGAAAAGATCTTCACCAGTAACTCTTCAGACAATGGATTGATATCCAGAATATACAAAGAACTTGAAAACATAAAATTTCCTAAAATAAACAACCCCATCAAGGTTGTGGCAGCTCCAATGAGAAGAAGCTTGTCAGAAGAAGGACAAATGGCCAACAAGCCCATGAAAAAAGTGCTCTTCATCACCGGTCATCAGAGAAATGCAAATAAAAGCAACGCTGAGGTTTCACCTCACCCCAATGAGAATGGCCTACATCAAGAACTCAAAAAACAACAATTGGTGGCGAGGGTGTGGAAAAAAGAAACTCTACTCCCCTGGTGGTCAGAATGCAAGCTGGTACAACTATTATGGAAAGCAATCTGGAGGCTCCTGAGAAAGCTGAGAATGGAAATTCCATTTGATGAAGCTACTGCTCTACTGGGCATGTTCCCAAAAAGAAATAAAGTCAGTACACCAAAAAGAGACATGCATATCCACGTTTATAGCAGCACAGTTCATAATAACCACATCCTGAAAACAACCTACCTGCCCATCAGTAGAGGAATGGTTAAGTAAGACGTGGTACCTATTCAAAACGCAATAGTATGCAGCCATAAGAAAGACAGGTATGAAGCTTTTGAATGAAAATGGGGCCACCTAGAGTCAACAATGCTCAATGAAATTGACTATAGACAGGTATCCGTCTTATGAAATGCACAAAAACAATGACATAAAAAGGCCTCAACATGAGTGACAGGGTGGAAAAAGGGCAGTGGTCAGCTAGGGAAGGAACCTCTGAAAAAGGGGTGGGCATAGATATTCATTGATCTCCCAAACTCCACGTCTCTAGTGTGTTACAGAATTTGGAATTCATGGATATATATATATATATATATATATATATATATATATATATATATGACAATTTCAAATGGTCTTAATTCAGCTTACACAGTTTCATAATTGTAGCTCATTATTGTTTAAATTCTTCAAGCCAGTCTTGCAAGTAAGCATTAAAACTCTTAAAAAACAAAAAGTGACTCATCTGAAATGTTTTATTGGTTTGCCAATTCCCGAGGCTATGCAATGATATATAAGTGAGACACCACAAAATCAGTAACATATTTTAGTTTCATACTGGAAAAAAAGCAATACCATCATTAATTTAGCATAGAATCATTTTCATATTACTAAGCAGACCAATCAAGTGCACCAAGTGAATATCAGTAATAGTCAGTTGTGCATTATCTTCATATTTAAAACTCTCATTATATTCTGTGACGGAGAAAACTAGCTTTAGTTGTATTCCTGTCCTTAGCATATACTCAAAAGCAGATCCCAAGATTTTCTAAGAGTACTTTAAGAAAGTACTTAGTATTTTATTGTATTATATTATATCATATTATGTCATATCATATTGTATTGCATTGTGTTGCAATGACTTGGCTGCACTGGAAATTTAAGAGGAGGATTTTTTTTTTTATGTCCAACAAAGAATAATGGGCACTGGTCTCCTGACATCTAGAGAGCAACTGGCCCAGCCAACCTATGGATTAACGGGCTAAGCTTGCAGTTGCTGCTCTGCCTCGTTTTGTTTTCTTTCGTTTGGCTTTAAGACCCGGGAAGCAGTGACATCATTGTGGAAGTGTAGAGTTTAATTTCACCAATAAATCAAGTTCAACCGAAGCTATTAGTAACACTGTCACATATACTAAGTCAGAGAAGACTGACTGACTCAGAAGACTGACAACAGATGAAGCCCTTTTCACCTTTGAGCGGTCTGTAATCAGGCAAGGTCTAGCACAGTAGAGACCAACGTGGCTTATCTTGCTAGGTTAGACTCTAAGGTCAGGGGTCATTCTCGGAACTGGCCCTGTAACAATCCATCAGCACAGACCTTCTCAAGGCAGTGAGGCCAAGTGTTGGGTTTTCGTAAGTGAGTAAAGAGCTGAAGAGCTGGGGTTAGTCCACAGAGATGGTCCAAAGCTAAGTAGTCAAGATTGTACAGGAAAAAGAGAGCTCTAAACTTGCAACCCTGTGGATGGCAGAAGGGATGGCCCTCTCCACAACAAACAGTCCTGCTTTGTTTCTTCTTGAACACAAATGGCCAAGGATAAAGGTCTAGAGAGAGATATTACCAGGTGTGAATTTTATGTATCCAACTGTCTAGGCCAAAGTTTCCAACTCGTTATTTAAATATTATTAGAGATGCTTCAGTAAAGTTACCTTTTAGATGTGATTATCATCGAAACAGACAGACTTTAAGTTGCTCACCTTCTACCACGTGGTAGTCTTCATCCAATCAGCAGAGGTCTGATACAGAAAGCCTGACCTCCTCCAGAAGAAGAGGAAGCTCTCCCAGACTGCCTGTCTCACTGAGCAGCAACAGCATCTCTCCCGAGTCTCCAGCAGAGTGCAGACTGGCCAGCCACCATGGTCCCAGGAGCCAATCCAATTCCTTAAATAAGTTCCTCTCTCCGGGTTGGGGTTGTACCTCAGTGGTTAAAGTGCATGCTTGGCATGCACAAAGGCCTTTTTTTTTTTTTTTTTTAAATGTGCTCCCCAGTGCCACATAGAAATTGGCTGGGTGTGGTGGCACACACCTGTCATTCTAGTGCTTAGGAGGATGAGGCAGGAGTACTGCCAAGAGTTCAAGGCCAGCCTGGGCTCCATACTCCATAGTGAGTTCAGAGTTGGCCTGGACTACAAAGTGAGACCTGTCTCAAAATAAAAAGTCCTCCCTCTCCCTCTCCCTCTCCCTCTCTCTCTCTCTCTCTCTCTCTCTCTCTCTCTCTCTCTCTCTCTCTGCTCCTCTCTTATGTCTCTAAATTCTTTACTATTTCTTCTGACTTCTGACTATGCATCCACTTATGCTGAAGTTTCCTTCATTCTAAAGAATCCTTTCTTCATCCTCACCTAAACCATAATTTATTCTTTCCCAACCGGACTTGACCTCCTAATTTCCTTTTCATATTCCTGCTACAATTCCACCTGCGACATTCTAAATAACCCATGATGACTAACATTTTTGAATGCCTTCTGTGGACTAGAAACACATGTTGATTACGTTACAAAAAATATCATTATACCTTACAAGGCAAACATTGTCATTAATTCTACCATTTGTAAAAGAAAATTAAGGCTCAGAGACATGAAGCAACTTCTTCAGTAGCACAGAGCTTTGGACTCCAGCTTGTCTGATTTATTTTCACACCTGGTTCTACTTGTTGTTTCCCTGACACTTCTGACATTCCCTGACTTCAGAGTTTTCTTTGCTTTTGTGTAACTCCTGTTTGCTCAGTAGGGAAACTTGCCCTCTGCCTTCTCTCTAAACACGACCCACACTTGCCCCCTTGTAGGTTGGTCCACCAGCAGAAAAGGCACCTGCTTCTCAATTACCACAGTATGAGACACAGGGCGATAGCCACCTCACAGAAGCATGTCTTGGGGGAAGAGGGCTGCCTGCACCCATGGGTACTGCCTGGCTCCAGACCATGTAGTGGCTGAAAAGGGAGGGAAGCAGAGCAGCACGTGTGCTCTGCCTTCCACACGCTGCTGGGAATACCGAGAGAAGCCAAGACCAAACAAGAACAGAAGCCACGCTGGAAGAAGAGAAAGGCAACCACAAATCCAAAGAACTGAGCTTTTAAAGTGAGCACGTGACCCTCTCACTCCCCTGGTGGGAGTGCAAGCTGGTGCAACTATTATGGAAAGCAGTCTGGAGGCTCCTGAGAAAGCTGAGAATGGAAATCCCATTTGATGAAGCTATTGCTCTACTGGGGACCAACCGTAGTTCCAGCACTGTGTGAAGAGTACTTCTGTCACGTACAGTCGCTTCGTACCAAGTTTTCATGCTTTCCCCTAGGCCGTCATGTGAGATGGGCTAATTCTAAGAAATGCTCTCAGTGCTGATAAGTGTCTATTTGTCCTACCACGGTGACCTTTTCACAGGGGCCTGCCCTACGGAGGCGAGTATTAGAGTGCAGCTGTCAAGGACCCTTACTGCCCAATCTACTTGCGGGAGGATATCAAATCAAGCCGCATAGGCAGGTGTCTTTGTTTCTTAAAGGCAGGTACAGGTAAGGGTGAGACCCGAACGTCCCCTGGTTCCACATGGGATCCATCACCCACGAAGCTAGCTGCATGTCTGTGATTACACTGGCATTTCCACATTCCCCTGAAATCCCAAGTCGAGCTCCCTGAGTTCCAGGAAAAGGGAACAGACACACCTTCCGCGCCGTGATTGGTCTTTCTCTGGAAGTCACGATGCTCCCCGGGTGGAGCTGTGCAGCACGTATTTCCCCACTTACGTGAAGAGGCTGTCAAACAGCTTTTTGCGGCAAAGCCGAGTTGGGTTACAACAGCTGGCAGCTCTGTCTGCGGCCAGGCTCCAGGATAATGGGGAATTATGAGGTAAATGTGTGGCACTGCCAATGGGAGGTCGCAGTGTGACCTGGACCTCCCGGAGACACTTCAACCAGAGGATGGCTCCTGTGGTGGGAATTACAGAGTCTGGCAGGACAGCCGGGAGAGATTATTTCAGGCAGGCAGGCTTTCCAGCACCCAAAATAACAGCCAGTAGGAGGCTGCCTACGTGGTCCCAGAGGTCAAGTCACCCCTGCTCTGTCAGCATGAGCCCTTTGAATCACCTCATCACTTTCCTCTTAGCCAAAGCCCTTCGCTCCCTGCCCCCAACACCGTCCTTCTCAGGCTTTAGAGCTGTCTTTGAAACGGGGAGGCCATCCGGAATCATTCATCCTATTTGGATTCACTAGAGAATGTCAAACAGATAAGGCACAAGATGCTGGGCAATCAGCACCCTCCTCTGATCCACCAAACCAGAAGCTCAAGGCTGGGGGAGACTGAGAAAGCGGGCTGGAGCTCACCTCACCAGTACTGGTCCTCCATATCGCAGCTACACCAGGGATGCCCGATCTGTTCCTTGATCGCCACTCCCTTTTCCTCAAAATCAGAGCAGTAACTATGACAGTCATCCGCACACAGGATTCCTGTCCCACCACTCAGTTTCCATTCCTGTTCGAGGCTCCCAGGCTCAGTGCGTGAAGCAGAAATTCCCTGGATTCTCCGCGGCATAACAGCCATGCTTTGGAAAGGTGCTGCAGCTTGTTAGGAGAGATGCCGCGCATGGTTCCTGGAGGGTATATTTTCATTTGGTCTGAATGTTTGGCACCCTCCAACTGCAAACAGAGGCCCAAGGTAGAAATAGATGGCATGAATGGTTTAATCAGAGAGTGTGGAAAACGTTTAATCAAATTTTCAATGGCTCATAGGAAAATAAAAAGGGAACACTCCCTGAGGCAGCCCCGCCACACAGCTCTCTGGCCTTGAGGGCACCCACGAGCGAACGCGAGAGCTGATTGTGACAGTCGCCCTTTATGTTTACATTTCTGCATGTTTCTATTTCTGCAGACAGGCAGAGTAGCAGTTCTGCTGATAATTTGATCTCTCTGAAAGGAGTGAAAAGTCATTCACTCCTCCAGCAGCATGTTCCCTGTGTCCCAGTGCATGGATGTAGAAAACTGTCTGGTTGTTGCCATGCAGGCAGTGGCCACACACATGACAGTGTGTGGGACTTCTAGGGCATGGTCACTCCCAAAAGTAGCCCAAAAATGAGCCATCGAAGTACAAGTAGCAGACAGAGAAGTAAAAGTTCAATTATCCCATTCAAATAGCCTCAAACCCCGAGAGCTTTGGCACCATCACAAAATCCACTTACTCGCTTGGAAGCTCCTTAAGAGAAGGGATCTTTAATTCAGGGCTCTGACTTCAGTATCGTTGCTACTGTTTACCGCTATGTAGGAATGGCTCAAAAATCATTTGTTGAGTTATTAATTAATTAATTTTCAGCAAACATTTAGTTACCAAATAACATAGTTCACAGTCTCTTTCTTTTACGTCCTTCAGTTCCTTGATTATTATGTAATTTCACTTTTATAAGATTTTCCATTTTGAGTGGGATATGTAAATATTTTGGCTTCTTCTGCATGAGTGAGATCTTTGAAAAAGTGAGCTTTTTAATATAAAAAAGAAAAAAATAATAATGAGTTTTAATTGGTTTGTCCACATAGCGTATGAGGAAAATTCATACCAATTTTTTGCATAACAGTGCATTTTACAAGAATTAAATGATCTAAAAAACATTTACGTGAAAGAATAATGTTATTTTCACTACTAGAGGCAACATGAGTGTTTATCTCAAATACAGGAGCAGTCATAGCAGAATTTTACCAGTACTTCAGAGAAGAGCTAGCACCAATGCTTCTCAAGCTGTTCTATGAAACTGAAAAAGGAAGAACATTGCCAAACTCATTTTTGGAAGCTAATTACCTTGATACCATAAACAGACCAAGACTTAACCAGGAAAGAGAACAACAGACCAATCTTATTATGATTATAGATGTCAAAATTCTCAATAAGATACAGGCAAACAGAAACCAGCAAGTTATTAAAAAGATCATACATCATAATTAAGTTGGATTTATTCCTGGGTTGCAAGGTTGTCTTAACATAAGTAAATCAATTAATATAATGCACCACATTAATAAAACAAGAACAAAAACCACATGATAATCTCAACTGATGCAGAAAAGGCCTCGATCCATTTATCCAATATCCATTGATGATGGATATGAGGGAAATATGCACAGAAGCATCTTACCTTAAATTGATAGAAGCCCTAAATGCCAGAGATACTTTAAATATCACAGTAAATGGGGAGAAATTAAAAGCATTTTCCCTAAAATCAGGAACATGACAAGGCTGACCACTGTCACCACTCCTGTTCAACACAGTTCTCAAAACCCTAGCCAATGCAATCAGGCAAGAAGGTCAAATAAAGGGAATATGCATTGGAAAGGAAGAAGTCAAACTATCCTTATTTGCAGATGACATAATTCTGTATATAGAAGACTCCCAAAACACCCCAAAACTCTTAGAACTAATTTAAGAATTCAACCAAATTGCAGAATATAAAATTAATATAAAAATAGCATTCCACCACACCAATAAACTCACTGAGAAAGAGCTGAGAAGAATAATCCCATTTTTTCTCAGTAGCTCCTCAAAAAATTAAATACCTAGGAGTAAACTTAACTAAGGAAGTGAGGGACCTCTGCAAAGAAAACTATATTGTGCTGAAAAAAGAAATTGAAGAGGACATTAGAAAATGGAAATACACCCCCTGTTCCTGGATAGGCAGAATTAACATAGTCAAAATGGTTATACTACAAAAACTGATATGCAGTTTCAATGCAATTCCTTTCAAAATACCAACAACTTTTTCCACAGAACTTGGAAAATCAATCCTGAAATTCATATGGAACCAAAAGATACCCAAAGTAGCCAAAGCAGTATTGAGTAACAAGGAAAAAGCAGCTGGCATTACAATTCCAGACATCAAATTATATATCAAAACAACAGTTATAAAATCCATATGGTACTGGCACAAAAATAGACAGGTTGACCAATGAAACTGAACTATGGATGCAGAGGCAACCTCAAGTACCCTCAGCTACCTGACCTTTGATAAGGGGGCTAAAACATACTCTGAGAAAAGGATAGCCAATTCAACAAATGGTGCTTGGAGAATTGGTTATCCACCCATAGAAAAGGAATCTCAACCTAACCTGTCATCATGTATCAAACTCAAATCAAAGTTGATCAAAGATCTAGATTTTGAAATGGAAGCACTGAGCCCTCCGGAGGAAGAAAATAGGCAAAAATCTAAAAGATATAAGTGTAGACAAGGACTTTCTTAATAAGACACCCTATGCAAATGAAATACTCCCCAGAATCAACAAACAGAATTAGATCAAACTGAAAAGTTTTTGAACAGCAAAGGAAACTATAAACAGAGTGAAGAGAGAACCAGCAGAATCACTTACACCTCAGACAAGAGGCTAATAATGAGAATATATAAGGAAGTGAAGAAAAATAGAGCCCTCAAAACCATAGACCTAATTAAAAAATGGGCAACTGAAATAGATAGGTAGTTCTCAGATGAAGAAATTCAAATGGCCAGAAAACATGTTCAACATCCTTAGCCATTAGATAAAAGCAAATCAAAACACCCATAAGATATGATTTAACCCCAGATAGAATGACATATAATCAAGAACATGGACAGCAATTGATGCTGGTGAGGCTGTGGGGGAAGAGGAACTCTTTACATTGCTAGTGGGATTGCAAACTCGTATAACCACACTCTGGAAAACTGTGGGGATTCCTCAAAAACAATATTCCATTCAACCCAGCAATACTTCTTCTGGATATCCTTCTAATAGGGTAAAAAGCAACATATAACAGTATATACATATATGGATGTTCATAGCAGTACAACTAACAATAGGTAAATTGAGGAAGATGCCAAAATATCCTTCAGCAGACCAATGGATACAAAAATTGTGTACACAATAGAGTACTACTCTTCTATAGAGACAGATAGATTGGAGGCTTTCATAGATGAATGGATACAATTTGAGACCATCATGATTAGCGATGTGAGTCAAATTCAGAAGGTTAAATCTTGCATGGTTTCTCTAATATGAGAAACCCCTCCTCCCCCTCACTAACTCCTATTCGCCCCCCCCAACCCCCCATTAGTTCTACGAAATGACTGTATTCTGGGTTTCTCATACTAGGGAAACCATTTGATATTTCACCTTCTGCATCTGACTCACTTCACTAAGTATGATGGTCTCAAGTAGCATCCATTTACCTACAAGAGCCTCAAACCTATCTGTCTTTATAGATGAATAGTGCTCCATTGTGTACATACATCACAATTTTTGTATCCGTTGGTCTGTTGATGGATATTTTGGTGTCTTCCACATTTTAGCTATTGTTAGCTGTGCTGCCATGAACGTGTGTGTGTATGTATGTGTGTGTGTGCGCACACGCGCACGTGTGTGTATGTCTATTTTATATGATTTTTTAAAACTCTTTTGGAAATTTTCTCAAAAGAGGTATCTCTGAATCAAAGGGAATATTTATTTTCAGCCTTTTCTATATTGTCTTCCACAGTGGTTGTGCCAGTTTACAATTCCACCAGTAGTGTAAGAGGGTCCCTTTTTCCCCCACACCCTCGCCAGCAATGATTGGTGTTTGAGTGCTTGATATACAAGAAAATGAAGGAAAAAAGACCCCTCACATTCAAAGACCTGATTAAAAAGTGGGCAGTGGAAATGAAGAGACAGTTCTCAGATGAAGGAGTTCAAATGGCCACTAAATATATGAAAAGATGTTCAACATCCTTAACCATTAGAGAAATGCAAATCAAAACATCACTAAGATATAATCTAACCACAGAGAGAATGCACATATCAAAAGTGGTGCATTTTGTAATAAGTTTGAATGGGATTCATGTTTAATTTTTTATAAATATACTTACATATAGGAGTACTTAAGTGTATACCCATGAGTTTGCATACACATATAGTTCACTGCTCTGGTCACCTAAAAATACTTAGGAACAATGAGACTCCAATAGCAATTCGCATATACAGGACCAAAACTTGTTTTCTAATCAATTTTTCAAATAAATAGAGCTAAAATTCTCTGTGAAATGACTGATTTTGAAACTGGGGCCTAAAATATAGATGACAAGCCTAGAGCATCATATAGTGTCAGAAAATAAAGAAGTGTTTTACATTTTTTAATTAATTTAAAAATTACAAACCTACCTTAATGAGATTATGTCAAAAGAACACAGCAAAAGACCAACAGATGTATCAATAGTCAAGATCCAAATGACAACATGACAATCACATTTGAGCAACAAATTAAAATTATGTTGGATTATAACCTAAAGTATGAAATAGTCATGCATACACACTGATATCATAAAGTATTATATAAATGGGTAAGTAAACAAACAAATAGGGGAGAAGAGACAAATCTCCCAATAAGAATTTCAGCTAACTTATGTAAATATTCTGTAATCAAGGAGGGGAAGCACAACTTCCTGCTGCTTGGGCACCAGTTCCACACAGTGACAAAAAACACAGTACAAGAAGATAGAATAACTTTACACAAGAGATGACGAGCACACTGCATCAGCCAGATGGGCAAGGGCAACTGTGGTCAATGAATCCAATATTTATACATTTTATGATGTAATGAGAATGGATTCTCACTGAAATCACTGTACCCATTTATAAGGAGAAAACTATACAAAATTCTAATAGAGGGGATCCTATACATTACCTGACCAGTTCTTCTCAAGGTAATAACCAAGTGAAATTGGAGAACTGCCCTAGCAAACTGAAGCCTAATGAACTACTCAACTTATATGGTGGGATGAGATCTTGGAAGAGAAAAAGAAAATATAAATAAAATACAGATTTTGATTTTTTAAGAATCTATCAATATTGTTACTTAATTGTAACAAGTATACCACATTAATGTAACAAGAGATTGATCACATGAGAAACTGGGAGTAGGATAAACAGGGCCTTTATGTGCAACTGTTGTGAATTTTCTGTATATCTAAAAGTGACCTAAAAATAAAATTTACTTTAAAAAGTTTTTACTAGTACATAGCAAGAAACAGTGAAAGAAGTACATCAAAAATAGAATGATGTCTTGAGTTTCCTTAAAACATGTTCACACAAAAACAATGAGCAGATGTGATGGTTAATTTCATGTGTCAATGTGATTGCATCATAAAGTGCCCAGGCATTTGGTCAGGCCTTTTTCTGAGAATATTTGTGCGGGTGTCTGTGGCTATGATCTACATTTAAATCAGTAGACTGAGTAAGGCTGGACTGCCATCGCTAGGTTTGTGGATCTCATCCTTCTCAAAGAAGCCCTGGATAGAACAAAAAGCTGGAGCAAGATGGAACTACTCTTCCCTGACTGCTTGTACAAGAACTTTGGAGTTTTCCCCACCTTTGGACTCTGTTACAAACTTAAGGGAAACAAAATAAAAAATAAAGAAAATCAGACACCAGCACTGTCTTTACAAAGCAGAGATTCCTATTCTTAAGTAAATGTCTTAGTTACTTATTCTTTGCTGGGACAGAATACTCAATGTCCATCTCTTATGGGAGGAAAGATTTATTCTAGTTCACAGTTTCAGAAGGTCTCACGCAGTCCATTTATGGGTGGCTGGCAATGGGTGGAAGCACATGGCAGAGGTCTAGTCAGAGAAAATCTCTTCACAGCATGGCAGAAAGAAAGCCAAGATAGAGAGAAGGAAGTTGGTGTCTAGAGATTCAGGCAAAGGCTAGAGCTTTCCCAGGAAGATTATTAGCCCAAGCTGCCAACTGGTGGCTCACACCCAAAGTTGGTGCCTCTTACTTCCTGGTCCACAAGTCAAGGGATTCCCACAATCTTAGAGAAATACTTTTGAATTTATGTCATAAGACATTGTATGAAAATGTATTCAGTATTTGTAATAACAAAAAGAAAAAGAAAATTCAACTATAAAATTTTTAAATGGAATGTCATATAGCAGTGAAAACAAATAAGCTTCAGCTTCATGTATAAGTTGGATGAATTTTACAAACATAATGTTAAGGGGACTAAAGGCACTCAGAAGGCTAATTGGAGGCAAGTGAATACAGTTTAATAGCAAGAAAACATTTTTAGAGTGTATTTGTTTGCTTTGTTTTGGTACTACAGATCAATCCCAGCGCTTTCAGGCTGAGCTACAACACCAAACCATTTTTCCCCAACATAACTGCAACTGAGTGGCTTAATGGCCCAGCCTGGGCTAGACCTTGCTATTTTTCGGCTCCCAGAGAACTACCGGCCTGTGCCTCCAGGTAGGGATTCCTCAGGGATTTTATGTATGCAAAGGCAATTGATTTTTAAGACATCATATTTTAAGATCAGAAAAAATAAACAAAAAAATTCAGGCTGAATTTTACCTCTGCCCGACATGGAGGAGACAGAGATAGGGAACTTAGAAAAACTATTCTTGTACCCAGGGAAATAATGGGAATATTGTTGTTCGTTGTTAGAAATTAGAATTATTGAAGTTTGTTCTGTTACAATGCCTGATTACTTAATATACGCTAATACTTAGAAGATATTACATAATAAAGTATTTTAAATGGTTAACCTGTGTTTCTTTCATATTGAAACACAAATTCTAACACTTCTCAAATGAACCTACAGGTTTCCTTCTGACAGCTTTAACTTCTGATCTGCTGATAAGACACACACACACAAACACACACACACACACACACACACACACAAACACACACGCGCGCGCGCGCACAACACACGGGATTTTGTGGCACTGCGGATTTGAAAAAAAATAACAACTGCCATGAAATCACTGTTGATTTAAGTGGATAAAATGACCTATTAAATAACAGTAACTTTGTCTCTTTTAGCTCCCCCAAGTGGCCACTAGGGGAAAAGCAAGCATTGTTGCTAGAGATAGTACTTTCACAGCACTGTGCACTAGGTTTCTCAGGTAACAGCATCATGCTATTTATTTGACAGATTATAGTGTAACTTAATTACTAGCTAAAGAGAGAGTTCTTTGTTTTCTTACATTTTGTTACTGGAGTGTCCAGGAAGGAAAAAAGCATGTTCCATGAGACGGAAAATAAAAAAGCAATTGTCAACAAAGCTATCACTTTCAAATATGTTTCACAGAACAGGTGTGCATGCACATTTCCTTGGAGGAGAAAAACAACAAATTTGAGAAACTCGGCATGAAATCCATACTTGGATACTAATAGTGAATATCAGCAGAGTAATGTCTCTAAGAAGTCCTACAGTTAAAAATCTGTTTAACTCTTTCATTTAACGTGATTCTTCAAAGTAAAATTCTGTGAAAACGGTGCTTTATATCTTATTTTAAGATATGCTGAAGTAAATCTTTAAATCCAGGGGTCATTTGGGGGCTGTGGTTTAATAAATAAAATAATAAATCAATTGGATGCAGAAAATAACAAAACCTGTGCATAGCGGATTCAACATTATTTTCCACACAACATTTCCAATCACTGTGTATGTTTTTGTTAAGAGAGATATTCAGTCCAAGCTTCAAATCTGCTAGCTATTAAACAATCTTGACTGTCTCTCCCCTAGAAGTCAGTTAAACACATCAAGCATGGTAGATTTCCGATCTTCACATTAGAATGCATGGCATCCAGAATCACCTTTTCAACATTTGACATTGGCATTTGCTCCTGACCATTTTCATTTAATCTGCCATCACCTACAAATGGCTACACATCTGTACTGACTTTGTATAGGAAGAGAAATAAAACACCTGTCTTAGTTTCACAGTCTCATCTTTATTTTATTTTATTTTATTTTATTTTATTTATTTATTTATTTATTTTTGAGACAGCATTTCACTCTGTAGTTTAGGCTGGCTGTGAACTCGCTGCATAGTCCAGGCTGGCCTCAAACAGCAATCCTCCTGTCTTAGTCTCCCAAGTGTTGGGAATATAGGTGTGTGCCACTATGCCTTGCAATAATGTGATGGTAGGGAATGAACTCAGGGCCTTGTACCTGCTAGGGAAGGGAAGGGCTTTAACCACTAAAATACACCCCCAGTCCTCCCTCACCTTCTTCCTGTCATAGTCATGTTTGACGATAGTCTCTGAGAGTTTTGCTATCTTGAGCAAGTTGACCTTTCAGTGAAGTAATGGCTTTAACAAGTATCACAGAGCCAGACACAATGGTACATGCTGGTAATCCCAGCACTCTGGGAGGCTAAGGCATAAGGATCTTATGTTCAAGTGCAGCTAGGGCCACTTAGAGACTTAGGGAAACACTATCACATTTTTTTGAATGGGCTGTGGGCGGTGGGAGTAGCTTAGTGCAAAAGCCCTGGATTCAATTCCCAGAACTACAAAATTCAAAAGTATAGTAGATTGATGAATAATATTTTAATTAGTAAGAATATGCCCTAGAACAATAATTTCAAAGAATGAATATCAAGAACAGAATAGCAAGATTAATGCCCACTCACAAGGAGTTTCTTATCTCCCCATATCCACTCCACTAAAGCATTTGGTTAGAGGGTATTTCCTGGTGTCACAGCATTCCCTGAGAGGTAGCCATACTCCAACTGTCCTTGAGATATGTAACTGTGAAGGTGTGCTGTTCAGATTTAGTCAGTGTAAAGTAAGAGAAGCTGGCTACTGTAATAAAATACTGGTGTTAAATTCTTAAAAACATGTTAAATGCTCTAAATGTATTTCATTATTTAATGTGCAGAGTAATTTATCAGTCAAGAGTCTCCAGAGAAAGAGAACACAGAAGGTAAATACACGGGGGGTGGGGGAAGAGGAGGATAAGATTATTATAGGAATTGGTCCAAGTAATTACAGAGGCTGAGAAGTCCTGTGCCATTACTTCTGCAAGCCAGAGGTCCAGAGGAGCTGGTGGTATGGTTCAGCTTGATGGCCAAAGCCCACAAACCAGGAGCTCTATTGTACATGGCAGATGAGGGTGGGTGCTCCCAGTCAAGAAGACAGAAAGATAATTTATCTGTTCCATGTACCTTTGCTCTTTTGGGTCCTCTGAGAATGAAATTAAGGGCTCCACCTGCATGAGATGGCTCTTCTTTACTTGGTCTAATGGCTCAAATACTAAGCTCTTCCAGAAACACCTCACGCACATGCCCAGAAATGTTTTGCCAGCTATTTAGGCAAACAGCCTAGTCACCTGAGACATAAAATTAACCACCATAGGTTATGGAACCACTGTTGATAGAGCCATCATACATGCTAGAAGACAGTAAGGCAACATTATGAAGACCTGAGGAAAAAGTATTTCTAGCCAGAAACCCTCCACCTTGCAAAACTAACACGAAGTATCATGGCAAGAGGTATTTGAGATATGCACAATGGAAGAATTCATATTTATTATCAAAAATATTTTTCTGGGAAAAAAGAGAAAGACATGGCTTTAAAGAAACTGTAATGAGCAACAACACAATCGTAGAAGTCTAAATAATGATAGATGAACAATGTTTAATAAAATTATTAGCAAACAGCATTTTTTTTAAATCCCAAACTTCCGCAAAATGTGCAACATTTTGGAGAAAGAATAGTAAAAGTAGCCTCTGTGATTTGGTTGTTTATGCAGGGAATGATGAGATAAAATAAGATGAAGCTAGAATGAAGAAGATATCGATCACTAGAGGAAAGAAGAAGCGAGGGGTATTATTAATCCAACAGAGATAGAGGGGGGGAAAGACTGAAGGGAAGGAAACAGAGAAAGACAGACAGGGAGAGAATGCAGTGAGGGGAAAAAGTGACCGCCAGAGAGAAAGAGAGAGAAAACCAAAGATCAAAATCAGACAAGTGTATATGATGACTGTTAGATAATAAACAAATTATGATTAGACGATAAACAGATTTTTTTCACTTTTTTCCTTTCCTTTTTTCCCCCCTAAACAGCTCAACCAGATATTCTTTTTTTGGAAAAAAAGTCACAGAAAATTTTGTACATTCTCTTCCAAACATGCATAGAGTAAGATAAAAAAACGTATATGTGTTCCTTACACATTTTTAAACAGTTACCGCCATTTTGGAGCACTTAAAGCAAAACTTAAGCCACCTGCTTTTTCACACCTTACATCTCTAACTGGCGTCAACTCGTCAGCTATCCATCCCCATCATGTATCACATCTAACATAACTAGTGACACTGCCCAATTGCCATCTAATGCTCAGCCCACATTTTAAATTTCTCAGAGATTTTTTTTGGTATCTGTACAATTAGACCAAAAATTTCCTCACAACACTTTTTTTTTAATTTCGCAAAGCCCTCACAGTACTGAATAGATTTTATACTTGACAAAAAAATCTTCTGAAATGACCCTTTCTGTTGAAATTTCCTCAGTTACAGCTGAGATCAAACGTATTGTCACATACTTTTTGACTTTTAATGTTTTTTGTGAGCTTCCAGAATATATTCTTTGCTAATATTAGTATTTCGTCTTTTCATTTGAAGGAACTCTTTGCTTTCAGGTAATTTTTTTCATTTTTTACTGCATTATATTTTCTCCTAATCTGCCCTTGGTTCTAAGCTGTTGTGTATCTTCTCTGTGACTTCTGATTTTTTTCTGATAGTATATTCAGAAGTCGTCTCAAATAAGCTTTTCCCTAAGAATTGTTTTCTCATCAAATAGAGTCAAAAATGTTGATTAATGAACTCATTTCTCAGTTTGAAGTGAGGCTCAATTTCGAGACTAAGTCATAGTTAAGCATACAAAGTTTTACTTCCTGCAACACACTCTCGCACTAAAAAATAGAATCTCTAGGCCACATTTGTATGTATTGTATCTTAAAAATCAAAAAGAAAATATTTTGCCCCCCCCCCCAAAGCAGATCACTTATTTTGAACAGCATTAGAAATGATAAAATTTCAGACCAAGTGAAAGCAATTCCAAGCAGATTACTGACTATCCCCTAAAATGGTATGTTGGGTTTTCAGGAATATTCACAATGACCTCAGGCTCTGTTATCAGAATAACATTTCAAGGAGATTGTGTTAAGTGTATCTTTGAAATCTTACCTCCTGAAACCTAGAGTCTGAGAGTTCTGACAAACAAGCCTGGGTATTCTCTAGCATCAGTGCAAGAAAGAGGAAAAGACCATGACAATTTTGAAGCATATTTGCAGAATATGCTGTTTATGCATGTTATTTCTCATGAGAATGGAACAGCTGCAGTGGAGAGGGGAGGGAGAGAGAGAAAAGAGAGGGATGAGGGAGGGGAAGGAAGGAGAGAACAGAGAGGAGAGGAGAAAGAAGAGAAGGGAGGGGAGGGGAACAGAAACAGGCAAGTAAGAACAGTCATTTCAAACTAAGATGCAGGAAAGTGTACATTTCTGACTTTTCTCTCCCTCTAAGGAGGAACTTGTTACTTACTTAGGCTATTCGCTCATACCACTTGGAGGCTCCTAGGATGTCTGCACCAAGATACACCCATTCGGGGTGAGATTTCAAGACATGTGTCACACAAGTAAAACTAGCAGTTTCCCCGAATGAGTCAGGGTCTCCTTGCTTTCGCTTTCCCTTTCCCTTTGGCTGATCTGGAGATCTCTCTACTCTCTTTCTCCATAGACTCGGTGTCATGAGTCTTGAATCCTAGAAGCCAGACTCTTCAAGAATGTCATACCCTCTGTGTCCAAGTATGGTCAGTATGAGGTAGCTATCCCTGTCAGCCCTTGTGGAAAATTAATGGCTGACTGTAGAGGGCAAAGTGATAGGACAGATGGCTCTGTCACCACTGCCAGCCTGACAGGCTAGAAGGGCTTCAAGGTCTGGCCAAATACTGCTGCATTCACACACTCGCCCCTTTGTTCATCCAGCCTCTGTCAGCAGCTGTCTTTTGTTGTTTGGGGGAAGGAGTTGCTTCATTTTCTGCACACATTTTCTATTTGTTCCAATTTGTTAATGACTCAGAAACACGTTTCAGAAATTCCTTGAGACACCTCAAACCAAAAGGAAGTCTTCCCTGTTGTTTCATTAAAAAAAATAGCAAAGTTTTATTTTTTCTACAATACAAAGAAAACATTGTTATGGAATACTGAATTGAAATTCTTTTTAAAATTTCTGCAAAAAATTAGCAGGAAGTATTTAACATCATAAGGTTATACACAACTAACATCAACACACAATCAGGTCAATATAGTAAACATCATTTTCAGTAGTGCAATTGAATGATTTGTAAATGTTACATTTTTGACTGTCTGAGTCAATAAAACAGTCTTTGTTTTTCCCATTGAACTTCCTAACCTGGAATAAATAATGTAAACACAGTAATAAGATGTTTACACATCTCTCTGTGTATCTTTTTGTCCAGCCTTAAATCTCACTTCCCTTTTGTCATGACACCTCTGGTGTTAACAGCTGGCTACAGAAGGAAAAAAAAAAGAGTAGCTTAGGTTCTCAAGTGTCAAGGTCATGCCCCAGTTGAGCAGCACAAAGCTGTAAGTCAAGAGAGAAGCTCGCTTGCACTCTGTCTCCTTTACCAAAGGTCAAACATGCATCCTTGTCAGGCACATAAATCCTTAGGATGCCCAACAGCTCTGACAGGCTCCCTTTTCCCATTACTGATGTCTGATTTTTTACCAAAGATCTATAGCCACTACTACCAACCTGAACAAGGACTGCAACCATCAAATCAGTGCTTCAGGCTTTCTCTGCAGACTTTTTGGATGTTTTACTGAAGTAACAGTCCTGGAGCTCTGGGGAGTCAATTGGTATTTTTACAAACTTTTTGAAATCTTAAGGGAAGTCTTTATGAATATATGCCTTTTCGACAAATGGTGTAAGTGGAATGAACCCACAACTCAGAGTCTGTCACATACTCCATGCAATGCCAGGGAGCTTTGCAAGAATCTGGGGAGCCTATTCAAATCAGCCTGCAGCGAGCAAGTCTTTGATCCAACTTGTTAGTAGTAAATATTGAGAGGATTCCTCCAGAACACAGCACTCTCAGTCAAAACTGGCTTTAGAAGATCATCATATGACTCTGTCTCACTGACGAATCTATTCACAAGGTTTCTGCAAGGCCATTTGTAAAGGGAACACAGGAATTCTTAATTATTTGTTCTATTGATTAAGCTTTGTTAGACATTTACATCCATGCCAGAGATACAAAGTCCAAAAATACTTTAACAAGTCATTTTGAGATCTATAAGTGATTAGGGAAAAAACTGCCCCTGTAGAGTTTCATTTCAGTCTTGCTAGTGGGCCCTTCATGACCTGTCTTAGTTACTTTCTTGTCGCTCTGACTCAATACCTGACATGAACAAATTAGGGAGAAAAATTTATTTTACCTCACAGTTTCAAAAGCTCTCAGTTCATGGATGGATAGCTGGAAAATGGTAGAATCACATGGCAGAGCTAGAGCTGGGTGTAGGGCCAGACCTCACAACATGGCAGAACAGAGAGGAGACCGGGAGGAAGACTGGGGGAACCAGCACACGCCTCTCCAGGTCAAGCCTCAAGTATCCAGCCTTTCCAGCCAGGCCCCACCTCCCAACAACACCCAGTGTCCATAGGAACACGAAGCTTTGGGGGACACTTCAAGACTTAAACCACAATATGACCCATTGCACCAAACCACACTCCATGCTCTTGAGTCTTAAAATCACATTGACTAAATACACTACGCACTGCCTCTACATAGAACTCTCTCTGCATTTTCTCGGGATCCTGAAATTCCTGCAATCGCAGCTTTCCCCATTTCCAATGTGCACAACAGTCTGCACGTGACAAAGCATAATGTCTGTGCTTCACGATCTTTCTGTCTCTCCACACATACATCGACTGCTTCACAAAGTAAACCATCACAATTCTGCACCAGGTAGAAATTGGTGAGTTTCTGAATATTTTCATGTATAAGAATGACCAACAGTAACTGCAAAAGGAAAAAAGAACTATATTTTGAATTCTATATTTGCATAATAAAATTTCAGGCCAGCACTATGAGAGAAATGAGAAAAACACAACACACACCTTTCAAAATGCTTTCGAGGAACTGAGGCTTCTCTGGAACTGTTTCAGAAGACTCCATGAAGTCAAAATTGTTTTCATAACTTATCAAGAGGCAATTTGCTTTATTCATGGGATTAAAAAGTACAATTTTCTAGAAAGAAAGTACATGTGACATTGAAATCGACTACAGAACTCTCTGACTTGGCTAGAGGTTGGAAGGGAGAAGGTTCCAAGCAGCTGGCAGGTGGAAGGGTGCTGTCATTCTGTCCCCTACTCACTCTGGTTGCCCTGGAGTGGGACAATGAGGTCCCCAGAAAGGTGCACACTTGGGGGCTGAGCCTTTGTGCATGATACAGGCCTTAGCAGGTGCACCCAGGCAGGTGCATTAAAGGGATGGGTATGTACCTATCTCACAATGCCCAGGTGAGAGTAAGGGTGAGGTGCGTAGCACAGAACAGTCTGTCTGTAGTTCACTGGTCAGGCCTGCAGCTTCAGGCCTGGAGGGCTGTCCTCTGTCCACTTTGCCCTGGGTAGTGGGTGTGAGACTCTAGATGTCTTTGTTGGGCCAGATATTAAGAGGCTTTGAAAAATATCAGTCAATGTCACTGTTTTCACTAAAATTTCTTTTAGAAAATCTAGATATAGCTTATAAGAATATGGTTTATATTCGCATGTAATAGATTTATTATTTTTTATTAAGTTAGGAAATGAATGCTATAAATTTCTCAGTATTCATGTCTACTACTGAAATAAATAAAATAGATATAACTACTTAAACAAAAGCTCTTTGGGGTTCTCAACAGTATAAAAGAAAGTAAATGGATCTCAAAATCAGGAAACTTGAGGGCAAATGCTGAAGGACAAGGTATTATGGCTGATGAGAATAAACGCATGGAGTCTGAAAAGTGCTAAGTGTAGCATAACCAAGCGTTGGTCAGGGTGAGCTAGCGTCATAGTAAAGATCTGATGGAAGATGAGGCTGCAGACAAGTTGAAAAGTAATAGCTGGAAAGACAGGTGACATTCAAAACAATTTGTTGTATTGTTTGTGTAGGGCACTGATTGTGTGATGGAGGGAAGGCAGGGCCTGGAGGAGAAACCTCATTTTGAAAAGGTGGGTCTGAGGGAGCTTCCACTGGCAGCGGGCACTGGAGAGAAGAGAAAGTCAGCAGAGAAGCTGCGGCAGCTACCGAAGAAAGGGCCTGAGTGGAGGGAAGGACGCCTACAGTGTAGGACACTCAGCACTTATTTAACAGAGTCATCTTATTTATACACGTCGACTGATTGCTTGCCTATCTCGCTAGAATGGAAGAATCGAGAAATCGCAAGAACTCAGGGGTTGTGTGTTTTCCACAATTGCCAGCACCCTCAGAAACATGCCTCAGTTTTGTTGCAGGAGCTTCTGGTGCAACCAGGATGCTTCATGATCCCACAGGCCACAAAGCTGATGGGGAACAGCAGCAGCCCCGGGTACGCAGAAGGGCATGAACATCCTGTCACAGGATGAATACAAACCCCAGGCAGGCAGCATGGTTGACTGACCCTGTGCAGTAAGAAAGGTGGTCACAAAGAAAATGTGGGTGTGGCAATCAACATCCCCAGGTGTGACTCACCAGCCTCCCGTGTCTGGCGGACATGCCACAGACCCTAAAAGAAAGCTACTCACCAAAACTCCTCAACAGAGGAACTTTGTGGACTCATTTCTTTTCTTTGTTTGCTTTTTAGGTTTTCTGTTTTGTTTCTTTTTTCTATTTTTGCTCTTGTTTTACTGTTTTTCTTGTCATTTTATCTGTTACTCATTCTTAATCCTCTTCACTTTCTTTCTTTAATTGAATTTTTAATCTTTCTTCCACCTTCTCATCTTCCTCTTTCTTATTTTAAATGTTACTACTTCTATTTCCCCTTTTCCCATCTCTTCTATTTTTTATTCACACTGCTAAGGTTTAATAATAAATTTTGGCTATTGCATTTATATTAATGCTGACTTTTTATCTATCACTAATGAGAATATGGTTGATGCTTTTAGTAGATTTTTACTGTCTGTCTTTGTGCCTGTATTAGTATTATATTTCTTTTCATTGCTAAGGGTGGTGTAGTTATAGCTATTATTTGTTTTTAAAGGCATGTCAACATTCAGTTTGTCTTAGACAAACTACTGTTACTGTTCTTTTCTATTGTCAATGGTGGTACAGTAGTTGCTTTTAATTGACTTTCACTATATGTCAGTACCTGGCTTGTCTTTGTGATGTTAACATTACCAAATTTTTTTTTCTCTCTCTCTCTGAGTGGTGCTGTGGATCAAGCACCCAAAAGAAATTAGACAAAAACAAAACTCTCAAATATTACACAGCCAAATCCAAAGATACAGCAAAGAAAGACATAGTCTAAGTAAAGAGATCTTCACAGGAATAAGAGGGTTTTTGTACCCTAAATAATCTTCAAACTTAAGCACAAAAGCAATAGAAACATGAAAATGTTAGGGGACAGATACCATCAAAAGCGCCCGGCTTTCCAAGAGCTGACTTCATGGGTACTAAAGTAGAGAAAGTGACAGGCAAAGAACTAAAAATCAAACGGTCAAAATGTTTAAGAAGATCAAAAAAGAAACAAATCGGCAAATGTAAAAGATGCTTACGGGCTTAAAATGATTTAAATAAAACAATAATAATGGATTGAATCAATATAATATGGAGTGAGCTTAAAAATGGCATGAACAGTAAGCAGGTTCAAGAAGAAAATATAAGATATGAATGTCCATAGTTGTTTGCAGATACCATGATACAGAGAAGACCCAAAAGCTTCACAAGCAGACTCTAAGAATGAATAAACAAACTCAACGAAGTGGCGGAATATACAATCGGTAGCGCTCTTGTACACCAGGGATGGAGTATCTTCTCTGCCATGGATCATCTGGATGTTTATAATGTCACTCACAGGCCATACCAAATTATCAACTTAAAAACTGTGAGAAATGAAAAAGTGATTCACTTTCAGGTCTTTTGGGCAAAAGAGAGAAACACTAGCTGTGGATGAAATATCAATAATTGTATAGACATTTCAAAGATAGTGGCTGATTCCCAGCTCTCTTTTCTGTTAGCTCCCTGGTTCTTCTCCCTCTGAGAATGCACTAGCGCACTAGTGTATAAATACTGTGGTGCAACCCCCACTTGGTGTACCTATCCATGGCAGGCACCCATTCCTGCACAATCTCTATTAAAGCCTTCCCTTAGTATTGTCCTGAGTGTCATGACATATTATGTCCATCTTTTGGCAATGTGGACATCTAGCATCTTTCTCACAATTTGGGGCTCATCTGGGATTACTACACTAACTAGAGGGGGCCCCTGGTAGATAAGGTCATCAACCGTGTCATTTTATATAGCTTGCTCTGTCTTGGTGCCTTGACTTCTCGTGAGACTGAAAATATCTGAGACTGTTGCTCCTAGAGATGGTAAGGGTGATGCTAGAGGAAAAGGCAGGCATCGTGGTGACCTTTTAACTTTGTACATGATTCAAGGTAGAAAAATTTGGTTTTAAAGAATTCCCTTGGGTATCTTGTGAGGGGCAGGGTAGAGGGACTGAATACAAAGAAACCTTCAGGATAGGTAGTTGAGTGCTTCAGTGGACTAGGTGATTAAATATTGTTGTTTTATTTGGCCCAAAGATCCAATTTGAAAACTTTCAATTTCTTGACTAAAGTTTGGCTGTGATCAAGACTTGGTATGTCAAATTTTGCTTTTTTTAAAGGACCTTGGCAGCAACCAGTAGATTTGCTTTGGTTGTTTTCAAATAGGTTCGTTTTGTTAACTGTTAGCATCTGACCTTTGTCTCCTGATACCCACCAATATATAATTCTGCTTGCCAGCACATTCCCTGCTCATTGCAAACTTCCAGTCTACAGGCTTGCAATTTTCAGGAAAGTGGCAAGAATGAATTCAAAGGAGGAAATGTATGGAGATAAGCTGGCACCTACCACTCTAGCCAGCTTTACAGAAATTCAACTTGCAAGTAGTTGAGAGTTGAAACAGGATAACTTGGCTTCACAGTTGCCTTAGTGGTGAGCTTTTGTGTTTCCTAATTCAGAATTTTTATGCATAGAACTAGACAACTTAGTCAACAAGACAAAAGATAATAAATGGCAGCATATTTTAACTGGAATCCAAGAATGTCTAAAATATTGTAACTTGTTTTAACACATCTAACAATATGGCAGCTATTTCAAGTTGAACATTCCCTGTGCAGATATCTGGTCTGGTGGTGTGACAAGGAAAATCTACTTACATTGCCTGATGGCTGGTGTGGGACCTGTGCTTTCATTCAATTGACTACATCCTTCACTTTGGCATTCACTTCTCCCTCACAAAACGCGAGTAGAAATTCTAGGACTAAAGGGTCCATGCAGGGTCCTCTGAATCCCAAATTTACCTACATGCAATTGGTGTTCCCAGAGGAGTCCCTAGTGAACTTAAGGTTAGAAATCATATAACTGCTGGCTTGAATCAGCATTCTTTTGGTGGTTCACCATTAATTAAAATGCTAATTGGATTAACTATTTGTATTATAGTCAATAGCAATTCATCATCTGTAGCAGAGATACTCTTTTAGGAGTGGCTAGTCAGTTAATGTAGCCAGCCGGACGGCCTGGGATAAACAGAATAAACCTAGATATGATTTTGGCAGAAAACAAAGGAGTTTGTGCTACAATAGGATGAAAAGACTTTACTTTTATTCCAAATAATACTACCCTTTGATGGTATGATTACTATGGCTTTACAGAGGTTTACTGTCGTAGTGAACGAACTGGCTGAGAACACTGACATTGATGACTCTTTCAAAGACTGGTTGGAGAGGTGGTTTGGAAAGAACAAAGATGTGATTGTTTCTGCTCTGACATCCTTGTTGTAGTGGCAGGAGCTCTGACTGCCATGGGAGGTTGCACTATTTTCTGATTTGGGGCCTAATCTGAAGGCTTATAGAAAGCACTATAAGCAAACAAATACCAAGGTCTCACAAACTGGATAACCTCTGATTTTTAAAATGATAAACTTGATTATGAGGAAGACAGTCAATGTATGTTAGATGCACTGTTAAATATATGTAAATAACAGTCTTAAATGTAAAGCAAATACACATGGAAATGAAATCAAACAGATTTAGAAAAGAGGAAGAGATTGTGAGAAATGAGAAGGTGATTTATTTTCAGATTTGTTGGGCAAGAGAGAAAATAATTAGCTTGTGGGTGAAATATAAGAAAATATATTAATATTAATTATATAATTATAAACATATTTCAAAGATAGTGGCTGATTTCCAGCTCTTTTTTCTACTAACTCCTTGGTTTTTCTTCCCCCTGAGTATGTTAAGTGGGTTTATTTCTAAGGTGTCACTTATGCCAATGTTTGGAGGTTTGTTTTTGCAAGCTTTACCCTGGGTCTATGCCACAGAATTGCTGAGGTCTTCTCAGATCACCAAACGCTCGCCAGTCAGACACTTATGTGGTCAGGAAGAACCTGAGTAAGACTGTAACCTCTGTAGTACTAAGCCAATGGGAAGCCAGGGAGGGGACTTGGACTCACGGGTATAAATACTGTGTAACACCCCCTACACACACACCGCCCCACACCCCATGGTATGGATATCTGGGGAAGATGCACACTTTTTATTATTTTTGACACAGGGAAGACAGGTCTTCCTCTATAATGCAGGCTGGTCCTGATCTCACTATGTAGCCCAGGCTGGCCACAAACTCAACAACAAGCCTCCTACCTCAGCTCCTGAGTGCTGGGATTACAGGTTGTGCCACTATGCCCAGCTTATGTGGTGCTAGAGAATCAAACTCAAGGCCCTGCCCTTGCTGGACATGAGCTCTAACCTATGTGCTATTCCTCCAGCCCTAGACACCAATTCTTGCAAGTTCGCTGAACCTCTGACTCAGTCTTTTGATAATTTGGATGCCTGGGCTTAGTTCTCAAAAATCAACAACAACAACAAAAACAAAAACAGCCTCCTCTCTTCAGTAGGATATCTAATTATCTCATCCACAACGTGATGGCTGTCCTGCTTTTCCAGGTGTGCAGCCATCAGTCTAATATGTACTGGACTCCGCAATGGTAAGGTTTGAAAAGAGCTGCTTGCAGCAGCAAATTGTTCCAAGCACAAATGCATATTTCAACTAACAGGAAATTCCCCTCAAAGTGGCAGATTCATGATAGGTTATGTAACATTTATTGAGCTCAAGCAGTGAGAAGCTGTTGTGCCAGGCTTTTCGCTTGCCACTTCACAGCTGAATGATTTCATATTGTAGGTTATCAGGCACGTCAGCCGGTTCCTTCAGCTACAGGGAGTAGCAAAGGCCATCAGTTCCGTTTGTTTACTTCCCAAGTCCTCAAGTCTTCCATTAAATGCCTCAATTACACATTCACCAGCATATTCAAGTGGCTTAGAAGGCGTTTGCCTTGTAGAGTGGAGAAATGCATCCTGCTATTCCTTTTGAGTTGCACTGTCCACAACCTTAATCTACCTTCGAATGATTTCACCCTGGAAAGCTGGGGCTAAGAAGTTACTTGAGGGCCTGAAGCTTGACATTCAGCTCTGAGTAGCACTTGCTAGCATCTAGCATAAATGCGAAGTCACAGCCACTATTAGCATCACATTCCCTCATAGTTTTTTCCCCTTCCTCTCCAGAAACTGCTAAATTCCATCCTGCAATTCATTAAACATTATGAGCCTGTCCCCATAGCTTCACAGTGATAGACCAGATCACTGTACTCAGAGCCAAGATCATCCAGTAACTTCTTAAGCTGGTAGCTATTAAACTGTCTCCTTTTGACAAAACGTATGCATGGCACTACTGTTGGTATCACATTGTTGAGCTGCAATATCTGTGCACAGTACTTTCCTAGAGGATGATGCTGTGTCCTACAGTTAAACCATTCGACCAAGACTGAGACAACTCAGCTTTTTTTTTTTTTTTTGACAAATACAATTAACACTTTTTTGTGGGCTAAAGTAGCAGGACCTCCATCGGTATTAAAACCATTTAAGTTTTGAAATTTAGCTCAAATTTCGTTGGTAAAACGAGTCTCTCAAACAAGTCTTTACCTCATGCCTTGCCATGGATGGCACAACAGTAGGTCATCTTGTGTGTCAACCTGCAGTTATATCACAAAAGAAAATAGCCAGCTGGGGAGTATTTGTTACGTCCATTGTCGTGAAGCCAGAGACAAAACTGAAAACGTATTGCAGAATTCTTCAGTGTTTTTTTTTTTAAAATACCTTCTACTGAATGAATAATCTGATCTGAGATGGCTCTCCCAAGTCAAATGACACTTTAAGCCAGTTTTTTCTTGTCTGTTACTAGCAACTCCATGGCAGCCACCATGCATTCTTTTACAAGCTCTCCCCTTACAGGCCACCTTGGCTTTTGGGTGTTTCTGTGCACTGTAATTTCTTTAATATTCATCTGAGATTTAGTTTTGCAAGGATTGTTTATTTCAGAGATGTGGATTTTTTTTTTTTTGGGGGGGGGGGGGCAGGGTCTCACTTTGTAGTTCAAGCTGGTCCTGAACTCATTATGTATCCCTGACTAGCTTCAAGCTCACAGCAATCCTCATACCTCAGCCTACCAAGTGCTGGGATTACAGATGTGTACCGCCACCCTGGTTTATATGGTGCTGGGGAAATCAAACCTAGATCCTTGAGCTTGCTTGCCAAGCACTTTAACTGCTAAACTATGACCCTAGACCCTGTGGATATAGGTTTGATTGGGCTATCATCTGTGTTGACAACATCATTGCTAATTATCAGAGGCAAGGTCTTAAACATCACAAGAGATTTTCTCCCATCTCATATCGTCACCACCATGTGCTGTAGCTTTGCCACAGTATGTTAACATCTTTGCAACATGTATATTCCCAGCCTATCTGGCACTGATTGCCCTCTGAAGCACCACAAGAAAAGCAGACAGTCATGGGTAGCTGACAAAGAACACGTGTACCTGTCTAGTCCAGTACTCATGTATATTTTGTCTATACCACATATATTTCATCTGTCCCTCAAAATTTGTTATTATTATGATTTATTGAATATAAATTTATGTTACTATAAAAAGATCCTAGATTTATTAGATTTTAGGTCCCAACTGCAGTAGCCTTGGCTGGGCTGGACCAAATAGTTTCTTGGGTTATATACAAGTCACAGGCCAGATTTTCCTCACCCCTGCTGTCCACCAACAAAAGAAAGAAATCAGAACAATCCCATTCACGGCACCTTCACAAAAATACTAAACACCTAAGAACTGCCAAACTAAGGAAGTGATAGGCCTCTATAACAACAGTGCAGGACTCTGAATAGATTGAAGTAGACATTAGAATATGGAAAGAAATTTCATGTTCCTGATAGAAAGACCCAGTATTATCAAATGGCCATATTACTGAAAATAGTGTATAGTTTCAATGCAATTCTAATCAAAATACCTAAGGCAAGAGAAAAAATCACAAAATTTATGTGGAACTAGAATAGATCCAGAATTCCAAAGCAATTCTGAGCAACAAAAGCAAAGCAGGAAGCGCTGCCATCTTAGAACTTAAGGAGGTCAAAAACATATGCTGGAGAAGAGACAGCCTCTTAACAGTGGTGCTAGGAAAGCTGTCTATTCATATTCATAAAAAGGAATCTACACCCACATCTTTTATCCTCTACTATCATCAAATCAAAATGGACCAACAACTAGATATTAAAACAGAAACACCAAATCTGCTGGGAGGGGAAAACAGGTAAAACACCAGAAGATAGTGGCATTGGGAAAGACTTAATGAGCAGAACCCCAATGGCACCAGAATTAGTATCAATAATCAGCAACTAGATTTATGTCAAATTAGCAGCTTCTTCACAGCAAGGGAAACAATGAACAGAGTGAAAACACAACCTACAGAATGGGAACAGAATTTTGCCTGTTACTCTTCAGACGGGGATTGGGTATCTAGCTATGTAAAAAATTCAAAAAGTGTATTCCCCAAAATAAAAAGCATAGTCAAAATATGGGTAATTAAAATAAACAAACACTTCTCAAAAGAAATGAAAATAATCAAAAGCACATTGAAATTTTTCAGTATCTTTGGTCTTTAGGCAACTGTAAATCAAAACAACACTGAGATTACACTTTACTCTAGTAAGAATGGCTATCATCGAGAACTGGAAAAAACAACAAAAAATGCTGGCAAGGACATGGGAAAACAGGAACTCTTTTATATTGTGTGTGTGTGGAGATAAACTGCTGCCACTATTGTGGGATTCTCAGACAAAGAAGCAAGACATCAAGGCTTAGGCAGGTAGCCGCTTTTGTGTCAGAACTGGTTCCGCAGATTAATAACCCAAGGCTGAGCACCAAGCGTAGCTGAGCCTTGCCTTGCACACACTTTTGTCTCCTTTGTTCAGCCTTTGTCCATATGGTCACATGCACCCTTTTGAACACTCTAAGGCCACAGAGCTGTGGCACCATTGCTACAGAGTGATGACATCACGCGTGCATCGACACTGAGCGGTCCGTGTTGATCCTCTACCACATTCCCCCATTTGATGCTTTGATCCCCACAGGGTCAAAGAGCATCATCTTGGGTTAGGGGCTTATACTCATAACACCGTTACATGTGTGACTGTTTTTGGCTGTTGAGCAGTATCTTTTGGATATTTTGACTGTTGTCGTGGGGTAGCCCTGCACTTTTAGTCATCTTTTGGGCGAGTCTCATGTATCAAAACAGGTGTAATGATTTCCCTGCTGGTAAATAGATAGTCCCCCTTGGGTTTGCAGACCCCTGAGATTATTTTCTGGCAGGAGAAGTAGGTGTGATGAAGTAGGCTCTTGGTGACATCCTGGTCCGACCGAGTTGTACAGTTGCATGGGCCACAGGGTAAGGGACGTAGGAATTCATGAATGATTTTATGGCTTCCTAAACTGCATTGTCAAGGCAGTAAGAAAGGGCAGTGGGCCGGCTACCTTCTCCAATAGCTGCTTGTCTCTGTGAAAGAGAACCAGTGAGCGAATCACAATTGGATGCTCTGCTCTGGTATCTGCCATGAAATCAAGGGGTCGCTCCCCTAACATCATTTGGAGCATGGGTTCCTAAGGGCCTGGGTCGGGGCACTCCATCTGTCATAATCTTCCTCATAATTGCAGCTAGGCCTACAAAGTCTTTCCCCTAGGACCTCAGACAGTTGTCACCTTGATTGGTAATGTCCCTGGACCACCTGACCTCTTCCTCAGCATCAGGGAATCAGGTGGTACCCCTCTGACTTTGGGGAACACTTACTTTTCCAATGACCTTCTGGGCAGCAATAGGCACACTGCCTGCGTCTCAGTCTATCCTCTGGGCTTCTTCCTTCCGGCCTCTTGTTCTTGATAGATTTAAGAAAAAACAAAACAAACAAACAAACAAAAAAACCTTTCTTGCAATCTCCAGTGGCTGGGTGGCACTCATCCCTGCCAAAGCCTTCTAACTTTTGTGGCTTGTGTCATATATCTCCTTGGGCCTGTATGACAAGACTCCGTTAACCATTTGTTAAATCTCCGGCCCTGGGTTGGAGGGGGGTGTATAAAGACAGAGTGCTTCACTTCTCAGGGATGAATTCGGGCTTTCTTTGGCTCCCTGGAGCGCCTCTGACGTTTTGCTCATGTTCATAGTCCTTTTTCCTCCTGCTTTTATGTCAGAGTGACTGTGGTTTCCTATGACAACTTAAAACAGCTACTAACTACTCCTGTGCCTAGTGAACTCTTGGAGGGCCAACTTACTCCAAATGGAGGCCAATCTATCTCATGGAGGGTCCAGAGTTTTCCAGGAGTTAATACCACAGTTTCCTGAATATTTTTTGTGAATTTTTTTTTTTTTACCATACACTCCAAGGGGATGATTTTACTCTGGTGGCCACCCATTTCCTCCTCCCAGGAGATGGCAATCACACACTAGGGGGAGCAAGATAGGGAAGGGGGAATTTGGGTGGGTTATCTTTCTCTTTGTTGGTCTCTGGCTGCTCTCCTTGTGGGGTACCACAAGTGACTCTGGCCACTGGTAGCTCTGTAGAAACTCCAAAGTCAGGACCCCTTCAGGGAGAGCCACCATAAGCCACGTGAGGATTGCCATGGAACCGTGGATCAGGACTCCACTCACTTCATAGCTAGGTCATCTCTCAGTAACTCAGCATTTACTCACACTCAAATCACAACTCCAGCCCTTCTCCCAGCATCTTCGAGTTGTGGTCCCACCTCCTTCAAGGTTACTTGGGTAACTCTGGGAGTTGATCAGACTCCATTTCTGACTCTTAGGGACAGGTCTAATGAAATGAACCTGGGTTCTCACCAAGCCAATGGGCAGAGCTCCCTTTGCTGGTTTAGATGCCTCGCTGGGTTACTTTTTGTTTCTGGGTCCTTACTCTGGTCCAGGAGGGCTAGTCCCTATGGACTATCGTCAGTCTGCTGGTGCCAGGTGAGGTCACCTGTGTTATGTCCCAGAGTTAGTACCCCAATGATAAGGGAGGTGAAAATACCATCTCTGGATCCCAGATGAACTCCTAGAAATGTTACAGGATTCTAATACAGTGAGGCAAGGTGTCCAGGCTTTGACAGGAAGCTGATTTTATTTATATAAGCATTGGCTCAGTGAATTAATATGCAAAGGCTGAGCCTCAAGCACAGTAAGGCCTTGTCTTATAGATACTTTTGCTTCCTTTGTACCCTCTATATGATACCATGTGTCCTGATTAGACATGAAGGCTGCAGGAGTGTGACAGGCTGAGCATGCATACATTGATACTGATTAGGCCACACTGTCTTCCCTTTATTCGGGTAAGGCTGAACCTCTACCATACAACCACTGAAGAAATCAGTATGAAAATTTCTCAAAAACTAAAAGTAGAAATTTATTCGTGGGCATCTTCCTGAAAGAGTTAAAGACACCATTATAGTGATACATATATAGCCATGTTCATAGCAGCAAAATTCATAGTAGATAAATAAGCTATCTATATGCCCATTAGCAGATGAATGAATAAGGAGAATGTTCTATGCATACACCATGGAGTACTCATATATTAAAAAAGGGACAAATTTGAGTTGTTTGGAGAAAAGTAAGACAGTAAGATTAAGTGAAACAAACCAGACACAGAAGATTACGTGTATGTAATGTAATTTATGTAAGAACTCAAAAATCTAAATAAATTAAAGAACAAAATAAAAAGTGATAGGAAGTGGAAAGGTAGTGGACTGTGGAAATGTGACAGGGTTCTGAGGATGGGAGGAGACAAGACAGCAGAAAGGAGAGGAGGAAAGGAAATGATAAAGATATGATAGGTATATGCACAAATTCCCTAGATAAATGTAATTATACACAGTAAATTTATATAAAATGAGGGGAAAGATTACCTGAAACATTATATAAAATAATTTATGGGTTTTGATAGCATAACTAGCTTGGCTTTGGTAAAGCATATGTTCCGTCATTGACTGTGAATTAAGAGCTGTGCTGATACACTACAGTGACCAGGATAATGTGATCTCTGACTGCACATGGTCTCCAAACAGAGATTTTCAGTGGCAAGTTCACAGTGGATGAACTTGTAACGCACAAAAGGGATTCATAGGCAAATAGAAGTAATTTGAACAATGTAGACAAATGGGAATTTTCCAAGGAGTTACAAGGGCGAAATACCCAAACACAACTCCCAGTGATCAAATATCTAAGGCATATCTACAAGGCAACCCTGAAACTGAAAGGGGTTAGAAGAGGAGGAAGACTCAGAAAATGGAAAAGAATATTTAAAAAGGGGAGGGGATATTTTCATCATGAATGCTACTGAGAAATCAATTTTAAAAAATCAAGATGAACCGTACCAAATTGTTGCCAACAAGGTCACGTAAACCTTGGTAACTGCCTAATGAAAGAGACATTTTTTTTCTTTTAGCTGGGCATATAATCAAACAATGAAATTTTAATTGGTGAATGATGTCCAGCCAATTTATTTTCAGTTTCCTACCATGTATTTCCTCATGTTTACAGTTGGAAACACACAAGCGTGTCTAAAGATGGTGTTTTGAACCTTATGTATTCAACTGTCCTTGTTGACCGTGGCTAAGCAGGCGCTAAGTCACCCATCAGGCGTGTCCAACTTGTGGTCTGCTGGGCTTTAGGCCCTTTTTTAAAAATTTTTTTCCTCACTATTTTTTATTAATAAACAAATGTAATACATAGTATTTACAATGAATTTGGGTGTTTCGTATACCTATGTATCATATCAAGTTTACAATCACTTCCCATTTTCTACCCTTAGGCCCTTTTTTTGAGAGGAAGTGCCTTGGGCCACATATAAAATATATAATACAGTTAATGTTCATAAGTGATAAGACTTTCTTTTTACATTTTTTGTTGTAACACTAAAGAAAAAATAAAGGAGGGAAACAACTTTAGGCCTCAGGCTAGATGTGCCTACTTGAAATGGTGAACTACTGAAATAATGTATTGCAAGTAGAAATTATCTCCAGAGAGTGATCCAGTGGAACCAAGGTGTTGGCAGCTCCAGAAGGTGTCCATTCTAAAACAGGTGGTAAGAATGGTTGAGGCAGGGGGTGGGTGGGAAGAGTAAAAATCCGAAGTCTGGTTGCCCAGTCAGGTTCCTGCAAATGCACTAAGGTGCTCTGCACGTTCGGGCTTTCTCTGGATCTACAATGGGCTTAGTTCTCTGCTATGTGCTACCTACAGTCATACCCTACATGAAGACAACTATGCCCTGCAACAAGCCTCCGTTTAAAACATGTGTCTCCGTCTCCTCCATTTTCTTCACGTCACTTTCTGTGTGAATCTTCATCTATATATATTTGTGGAAACCTGTCATAGTCACTGGAAACAGAGGTGATTATTTTTCTCTAAATTCTTCTATAATTATAATTTTCCACATGCATTCCTTGCCCTTTCCATAGATCCAATATTCCTTAACAGGACAGAAATTCTGATTATTCTCTAATTCTTCCACCATTCCACATCCATTGTGAACAATTAAAAATAGTGAGAAGTTTGAAAACTTCATATATATTTTTAATGAACCTATTACATAAACATAAAGAATCAGCATCACTTTTCTGTTATTTTCATTTTGGTGACAAGCTTTGTGTATAGACACTCGCCAAACAAAGGAGAATGTCTTGACCCTTAGGTCTCACCGTATGAGAGATCTCCAAACTTTGAAATTTTTGTAATATAAAATTGTATTCATCTAAATGACATGGTTATATCTGTTTTCTCTGCTTCTCACCACCATGTCAATAACTGGCTAAGTTTCTCCTGTGCTTACCCCTTCCTACCGCTAGAGATGACCATTTAAAACAGAGTAGGACTGCTGTGGCAATACCAATGACTGGAACATAGTTTCATAGTTGGTTTATTTTAATTCAATATCTGCACAATAGAAATTTCTGCTAAGATGCATGCGACTTACATTGATCTGTGGATGGATCTACTTTTTTATTAAATGGAAATCTTTTTTTAACAGAAGACAAATATGTCTTGTCACAATTTGATGTTCTAATTTTAACTCCTGCTTGGATTTGCTTATCCACCAAGCTTTAAGGCCAGGCCAGAAATAGGCGAAAGAGCGATGGTCATGTGTTTAACAAGATCCCAGGCAACGGGCCAACACACATTGGAGCTAGGGTGGAATTTCTTGCCCCGTGAAAATGCAGTGCTAAATCTTCCTCTCCTTCTTCTCTCTTTCTTCATAAGTGGATCCCTCCTGCACAGTGAGCTGTCACCTGAAACTAACGAGGAGGGTGTGTCTCCCGCAATCTGAGCTACAGTCACGGTGTATAACCTTCTAGCCATGACATGCCAGCTTGAACCGGGATTTCTTGAGTGGTTAAAAAAAATAATGTACTTCATCTTGCTATAATATTTCATTAATACCGTCTAAAATTTCAGAGGGTACATGATTAAACACACAGCATGTCTTTCTTACTACAGGACATTAACTCCTTGTCCTTTCATTCTTTCTTGACCTCTCAATTAGAATATGTATTTACGTATGTATTCTGAGTATGAAATATGAACTCCCACACTTCTTTCCCTCTCTTACTATTACTTTAGATGTATCTACATAGAATATTATCTAAAAGCTTATTAACAAACACACCACATAGTTTGTAGATATATGGATTTGGTTTATGTTCATACCTCCCAAACTTTCTAGGGTATTCATATCCACTCTCACAGAAACTTTGCTGTATGTTAAAATAATCTACTAAAATAAAGTAGAGTACTTATAAGTTTGTTTTTTCTGTGGCTGATTCCATAAGAGATTTAGAAAGAACATACAAGAATGAAACCGTTTCACAATCAGAATAGCTAGAGAGGGCTTGCCATCTCAAGCAGCATAATGTCCTTAAGTAATTAGTTACCTACATTTGCTAAAATCAAAGAATACACACATACGGAAAGACGTTTTTAACATTTAAGCTGCAATTGAGGTTGTAAGCTTTGATAAAATACTTACTGAGGGCAGTCTTCAGGCATTTTAGTTCTGTTTCACTTGAGACTGGAAAACGTGACGTGAGTTTCTCTTTGTATGAGAAGGGAGTCGACTTCGAGATATTTTTCCAGTGAGGGTACAAATGGATTTTCCATCATGCTTCCTTCATCCCGTGATCTTGACAGTGAAGGCAGTGGAATCATCTCTGACTGGAGTCATAACTCACCCTCATCTGCCACAGGTGCAGAAGTGAACGAACCTCTGCTGTAAAGAATAATGAATTCAGTGCACCTTCTTGTTGGACTGACAACGTGACTAACTAGCTACGAGCTACTAGATGCAGACTTATCTAATGATACAAACTTTAATAACAAGACAGATTTTAAGCATTGTACTTAATATTTTAACTGAAATATTTCATTGTCACTCTTACTGACATGGAGGTGAATCCTGTGACCTCACTTGATGGCCTGAGGAGACAGGCACAGTAGATCCTCCATTTCTTCTCTTTCTGCGAGGCCATCCATTTGGCGCTATGGCACACCTTGAGGAGGAAAGCCCCTTCTTCTGAGACTCACCATACTCGTTCCTGCCTCCAGAACTTTGCCTTGGTGTCTCTTTGCTTTTGATACTCCTCCATCCTCCCTTGTCCCCTTTGTCTAGTCAATTCTGCTTATCCTTCTGGTCTTATAATCAGTGTCACTTCTCCAAGAGTAAAGAACTAGGAAAACAAGGGCACTTGCTCAGCCAACCAGACTGTTGCCTTGGCCAAATTAATCTTGTATTCATTTTGTTGACTGGAGTTCTTCTCAATATTTTCCATTTAATCAAAACATATGGCCATACGACTTAATTTTTAAAAATGTTTAAAAATGGGGGGCATAGCGGTAAAGGCTGATAATTCTAACATTCTGGGAGGCTGAGACAGGAAGATCACAAATTCAAGGCAAGCCTGGAAAATTTAGTGATTTATTAAGGTCTTGTGTCACCACAAACTTTAAAAAAACTTTAAAGGGGACTAGTGAAGAAGCTCCCTTTTATTATATACTGATATTAAATATTATTTCTTATATATTAATAATATATTTAAATATATATTGTGTATTTAATATATATTTAAATCAATACAGATCTAAATAGTGTATTTCAATATTTAATACATTAAGTATATAAATGTTTAACATATTTATGTATTAAGTATATAGATTTAAAATATTTTGATATACAAACGTATAGTAATTTATTTTAAAAATCAGTAAATACATAGATTTGTGTATATTAATGACCTGAGTATGAAAGGGTGACTAGGATTCTTCCAGGGAGGGAGACAGAAAGGACAGATTAAGTGGAAGGCACAATATAATCAAAGGAAAGCGGAAGGACATAGCCAGTGGTAAAAAGTATATTAGGCACCTACTTACAGGAGAAGAGAAATATTTAAGAAGCTCGGTGGGTCAGCTTTGGAATTTCCAGGAGCCTGCAAAAAAATTAAAAATAAATAAATAAATAAATAAATAAATAATGAGGCTGTCGTTCAAAAAGAAGGAAAGAAATACATTTAGTTAAGATATAACCGAGGAACAGTGGCACAGTCCTGTGACCTCAGCACCTTTGGAGCTGAGGAAGGAGAATAACAAGTTCAAGCTCACCCTGGACAATTTAGTGACTTAGTGAGGTTTTGTCTCAAAATCAAAAATAAAATCGAGCTTGGGATCAGGCTCAGCATAAAGGCCTGGCGTTCATTCCCAACACCACATAAAAAAAAAAAAGAGGAAAGAGTAGTATTGATGTATGAGTAACATAAACTAGTAAATTTCAAATATATGTATTTTTGAGGGTCGTGGTTGTAATAGAGTAAATGACAAAATTTATTTATGTGCTACTTACACTAATTATATGACTTTTCTAGTTTATTTTTCTATGAATTCATTTAAAATGTTTAAAAACTTGACACATTTAGAACTTCATTTTCCAGCAATAAAATGAAAAACATCTGTAGCTCTTGGTAAATGGAAAATCATAATTTTTGATAACTTTTATTTTCAGAATGTTCTTTCTTATAATGCAGTCTTTCTAGCATTTTAAGAGTTTTATCGCTTGCAATAGCATTGCCATGCATTTCTGATAAATTATTTCATAATATAAATTTTAGTATATCTGGAGTTAATTCCTACAAAATTATTTTCAAGACTTATCTCCATACAAATACATTTTATGTAAATCTGAATTTAATTTTGAATATAAAATTATATAATGACTATTTTATGCTTCCTCTGACATTCTTGAACCTTTTGGAATTTGTACAAGGAGCTGAAATCAACATCTTGATTTGCACATAATTCAGGATTAACATTTATACATTCCATGCTTGATTCTTCAAAGTAAAATTATTTTTGTAATTATCTACCTTGTTATGGTTCGTGTGCAGTTTTAAATGAAAATAACATTTTTCTGTCCAGTGTGATCATCTTTTTAATATCTGTTTCAAAACCGTGGATATTTATTTTGCCATGTTGCAGCATTTTCAAAAATGCTCACCGCCTGACCTTCAGACCTCCTGACCCAGTGCTCAGGCTGAGGTTCACAGTCACGCAGATGTACAGGCTGGGCTCCAGGGATTGGCATGCAAGCCATCTTCCTGCCACCCTAAACAGTGACTGCATTCCAACATCTCTCCTCTCTCCAGGCCATGATCCCTTCTGCCTTTGCTGCTACTGGCACTGCTTCTACTTCTGTTGCTACCATTGTCACTGACCACTGAGTCCAGAGTCCAGCCTGAGCACACTGTTGGGATGCACAGCCTGCCTCCAGATGCCCTGGGCACATGTGCATCTAAGGCCAGATCACCTACCCAACTGTTCACTGCTATGGTTCTCAGCCTATATATGTGCAATCTGCCTCTATCACTCGTGTCCATGAGCCGCTGTTTCATGTGACATCACCTACAGAGCACATATCTAAAGGTGAAGTAATCAAGAGAAGTACATAGCCAAGCACTAAGCCAGACACAGGGGCCCTCAGAGCAATAGCTCTAGGGTTATTTACTTCGTCATATTGCAACAACTTTCAAATCCAAAAATTCAAAGCCTTTTGAAGAATTCTAGTAAGCCCCCAATGTGCTGTAATGCAATTTCTATGCATATGCTTTTATTTCATAATTTTCTGCACAAGCCGCTTCACTATCAAGCCAGGCTTAGAGATGGGGACTGCCCCACAGAAAAGAGGAAAGTAGTGTGTGGACAGGCTTAAAGTTCTTTGATGTCTTAAGAAAGAGTTAATGAATTCTTTAGGCAGACAACATTTGGAAGCAAGAGGAATAACAAATTTGTATGTCAGAGAGGTCAGGTTGGTGTCTGTTAGTAGAATAACTAGCAAACACTTCAGCTACTAATAAACTGTTTCTTTAGGAAAGTGATCTTTGAAGGGTTAGATTTAGGGACAATAATTTTCAAGAAATAGCTACAGTATGTTTTAGTTCAAATCTATGAGCAGAACTTATTTCCAATCTTCGAGCAACATTACCGTGGCCTCTGAGTCCCGTGTGCAAGATCAGCATTGTATACATAGTCCTTTCCTTACGACCTGTTAGTCATGGAATCGCAGCATGGAAGTTGATTTGGTTTTGTTTCTTTTTTCCTCTTTCCACCCCCCACGCTACACTGCCTATGCTCTCTTCCAAATATCAATGTTGTAAATTTGGTCAAACAGTCACGGGAAGCATGTATACCTTCCAGGCTGTGGATACACCGGACACATTGCCTTAGTTCCATCCAGGAATAGCCCCAGGAGAACACGGTTAGGAGAAATGAAAGATAAAGATGTAAATGAGTGAGGTGATTAGCACCCAGGCAACATCCAATAAATGTCAACAGCCCTTCAGCCAGCAGGAGAAAGATTTCTGAAGGCTCTTCTCTTACATACCACAGAGAACTCCTTCCACTGTGAATAGCCCCAGCCTTCAGAGTCCTTCCCCAAGAGTGTCCCCGGGAGATCCCTGATGGGAAACAGAGTCCCAGTCTCCATCCTGAAAATCACTGCACACTCACCATTCAACAAAAATGTGTCGAATGCCTATAGTGACAAAGATACCACACTAGGCCTCAGACTATATTTGCTCACACATTTAAAAACTTAGAGAATGGATCCTATTAAATCATTTCATCAGACTTGGACTGGCTCCCCATAATCAGTAACATTCAGTTACTCTTAGCTTGAGAACATCAGAGATAATTTGAGAACACAAAGTTCTAAACAATCATTATGTTGTACATTGTACCATTCCTTGTAGTATTATTTTTTTAAAAAATTAATATTGATCAGTTCGGCTATTTTCTAGGATTAAGATAAAGGTCTCCTGCAGGTCAAATGCAGGTAATGAATGAAAATTTACTGATGAGGGAAAGGCATTCACTTTTAAGGATCTGTACACAAAGATAAGCCCTTTGCCCACCCGCACAGTAACCACAGTGCCTTTGTTTTACAGCTGAGAAAACTGCAACTCAGAAAAGCAAAGCAATTGAGCTCATGGTCATGGCATTAGTAGAAAGAGAAGCTCTGGTTTTATTTAAGCAAACTGCATGTGTCAGAACTTGTACAGGCATTCATATTTTACTTTGGGTCACTTAAATTCAAGACTGGAAATAGAGTTTAAAAAAAAACCTGGAAGTAGAGTCAAACCCGTCACAATCCAAACCTATGGCCTTCCCCAAACCGGTACAATGCTCTCTCGTCCCTTTGTAACTTCTTTTTACCCTGCAGAGCTGGTCACTTTTCCACAAATAGTATGAGATTCAACTTTAAATGTTTGTCTCTGGATTTTAAGTAAAATTAAAGTTAGATCAGCAAGGTAATTCTTTGTTAGTGAGCTGAGACATCATTGCTTCCCCAATTATAATTCATGCAAACTGAGAAATACCGGGAATGAGCGTGAGTTAGACAGTTGGCCACAGTTGTGCTCTGTATACTTTGCTTAGCAACAGCCGCCTCGTCTTCCAACGATGAAAGAGACTGAGGGCTGGGTACTGGCCCAGTGGAATGTGTGGCGTGCTGGGTGTGCAGGTGGCTGGGAGGCAGAGGTTAGAGGAGGACTGGCAGGCGTGGGCTGGGCAAAGCACGCAGCACTGAAAGATGCAACTGTGTCCTGTGCAGGAAGAGTTGGGCCACACAGAAGGATCTGAACCTTGAAGGAGAGGCAAAAGATGCCTAATTTGTTTTTTCATGGAAGACTACAGGTGGTGGGAGTTACCTGATCCTAGGCTCGTGTCTTCTGTTAACCTCTCCTAATGCATTCATTGCCAAACACTAACATCTCTGCAGAGGTTGGGTTCTTGCTTAGCGGATCCCACATTTTCTTATGTTGTAATCATTCCTGCTGATGTACTGCTGCTCCAAAGAGTGAAAGTCATCACCCTTCCTCTCCTGTTCCTGTACCCATTCCCTCTTTTCTCATCTCTCTGATGGTTCCCTCAGTTGCCCAGACACGATGGACAGCAGCAGGACTCCAGGACTCCAGGAGCTTTGGGCTGCAGAGGACGAGGCTCCATTTTAGGGAGTTATTTCCTCAAATGACAGTCTGCAAAAATTGCCTCCTCCAACTAAGAAAAGAGTTCAGTGAAGAACACAGTAAAAACTTAACTATAATATTGTCACTTAAAGAGGTAACAATCATTAACATTTTGGCAATTTTCTTCTAGCATTTTCTATATAACTAAAATTTCTCTTCCTATAAAGATGGAATTTGATATTTATGTCTCCAGTAATTACAAATATCAACTATCATATTTATATGCTACACATATATATGTAGGTGGTCCATTGTTATCAAAAAGACTAAAGAGTTAACATAGTCCTGGAGCTAGACAATCAAATTATGCTATTATCCTTTCACATCCTAGGAAAAATCTCTCTCACCAAATCAATGACCACATCCTAAGTACCTGAGACAGTTTATTTGCTTCAGCAAAGGTATAACAGCTTCCATTGATACTGAAACTGAGACCACTAACTGGTGAGTTAATGTAGTTCATTAGTATTTTCCAGGAAACGTTTGACCTTTGAAGACTGGTGAATCAACTGCCAAGAATGGGTACCACCAGTCCTTCATTTTTAAATTTCTGAGAGGAGCAGTCATCTCCACTGATTCTCTTAGATCCAATTTACTCTCTTGTCCAGATGTTTCTGCTTATGCTGTTTCACTACAAAGCTCTCGTCCCACAGTCTAATAAGCAGCCTCACTGTTGCACATATATTCCCACTCGTCACCATGGGACGGGGCCCGCTGTTCACCTCTAATTTAACAGGGGGTCGACAATGCTTTTGATCCTCCCATGTCAGTGTCATCCAAGGACCTTTGTCCAAAACGTACATATTTCCCTTTCTCAGGTGTGAGATCTTATGAGTAAATGATTATAGGCCCCTTTGAGGATGAGCTAAAGAATTACTTGCTGTGACATTTTTAGAGTCTTTCCTCCTAGAAGCCTGACCTTTTCTTCAAGCTAATGATTCTCAGTACAATACTGATTCATGGCCAGAAAAAGTACAAAGTATCAGGACATTTTATTGGAGCAGTTTCCCTTCCTCCAACAATCCATCCTTGATGTATTCAGTTGAATAAACTGAGCAATACTATCTGTAGCTACCCAAACATCTTGCTCCTAGGAACATCGTGTTTTACTCGCCGTGTTTATAGTGTTCCCAGATCAGGCCCCGTAGCTGCTGGTGTGAACTCATTCATTACATTAATTGTACCCACCTTAGACCTGATAGTTAAGAACCATTATTCAGCCTCTACTATTTTGGTACCCTATCCCTTATATTGTTATTGGTGAGTATTGTTCTAATACAGCATTTGCTAATGTTTATCTTGACCTAGCAAGGGCAACCAGAATTGACTTCTTTTTGATGCTGGCAGCAGCTCTGGTGGCATACTGCTGCAAAAAATCGGCCAACAAAGGGTTGCACAAAACACAGCTTCTTCTCCAAAAATTTGGGCAGATATGAAAGGCTACCCGGATTCCAGAGCTCCTATAAGATTTTCTGTATAACTCTTCACCTTTTCCCTCCCTGTATTCTTGATCTCTTTCCTCTCTGTGCTAGTTTATATTTTGTTACTGTGACTATGCCTATGGAAAACAGCTCAAAGAAAGAAAAGTTTATATTGACTCATGGTTTGGGAGGTTTCAGGACACGAATGGCTGGCTCCATTGCTTTTAGGCCTGTGGCTGGTCATAAACATCCTAGTGAGAGGGCAAAGCAGAGGAAAGATGCTCACTTCATGATGTCCAGGGAGCAGAAACAAAGAGAATGAACCAAAGAAGAAGTAGCTAAGAATCAGATGCAGTCCCCGCGGTCCTGCCCCATGACCCACCCACCCTAACCAGTCTCTACCTCCTGTTTCCATCACCTTCCAGTAATGCCATCAAATAATGATCCCAGCGGTGGATTAGTCCATTTGATGAAGGTAAAGACCCTATGATAAAAGTACTCCCAAAGCCTCTCTTCTGAGCACGGAAGACTTTGGGGGACTTTTAGAACGGAGCCGTAAGACTCCCGAGAGCTGCTGATTCCACAACACTCTCCAGGAGTTCTCTGAACGCCCATCTCTGCTTCAGATTTCTCTTCCCAGCAGTCGAGACAGCAGGTATTAGAGCAGAATCGCCAGATGACTGAGTAGAAGGATGACCTCACTGTGGTCCCAGGCCAAGTGGCTCTTTTCAAATGACACAAACCTCAGAGAAGAACTGAACTGAGGGGGCTAGTGGCTATGAGTGGCCCCAGGAGCTGCAGAAATGAGTACTTTGGTCCTAGAAGAGGGCACCCAGGCAGCACACCAACAGGATCTACTATGTTCATGTTCTCCTAACACACACACTCCCTCTCTAAAAGCGTAGACCATCTTCATTTAATTTGCACAGTATTCTTGACTTTCTCAAAGATACTAATGGAACTTTTCAAACTATCCCAGCTAGTCATTAAAGTAACTATCTTTTTTTAGGTCACAGATTCTAATGGTTTGTCTCTTTTGCGTTGTTTTTTTTTTTTTTTTTGTATCACTAGTTTTCCTCAAAAATAGGAAGCTTCTTACTTAAGATAAAATGCTGAGTTAGTTAGCCTGGGAGTCTACTGCTCCTTTGTAAGTCTGTTCCCTCACATGCTTTGTCCTAATTAAGAAAATTGGCCTCACATGATCACATTACTTGAGTCTTCTCTTTGAGGTGCTGTGGGGATGACCATCCAGGGAGTCTGCATTTCTTCACCCTAAAAAATCAACACAAGGGTAGCTCTGCTATGGAGCACTAATTTCTCACTTAAAACTCTAAATTTTCAAATGAGTGTTCGAATTCTTTAAATAAAAACTTTATGATTTTGCCTGTGTAGAGGGATAAGTGGCATTGTATTTAGATAATTTATATGTGTAAGGGAGTTGTAAGTGTTTTTGAAGATTTCGATACCTGCTGTTAAATTATTCTACACAAAAGCTTTTGCCAATTGCTTTCCACTGCTTCCTCACATCCTTTACATCACAAAAGTCTTTCAAGTTCTACAAGAAAAAGAATTACATTACCATTTCAATATTTCATATTTTTTAAGCTGACTAGAAGGTAGAGGAGGAAGACAGGTTCTGAAGTTGACACTGCTGGTCTTTTCTACCCACCTGTACATTCCACAGTGGTCATTGTTAAAAAGAAAGATTCAAATATGTTATTATTATTACTATTATACCATTACTATAAAAATATTCACTCTTTGTCCATTTATAATCCATTAAAAGATGAATTAGTTTTTTTCTATCAGTTGGTTTTAATTTGTAGCAGTTAATGTTTCATATCTTTATTCCTTATCCTTAAGAATATAGTTAATCATCTCTGTAGGCAACGGCAATTCACAAACACTGACACTAAATCATGCAGATAGTAAGTTAAGAAATTATTGAAAATAGACATAATATTCCTGAATCTGAAAAGTATTTCATCTAATGAAAGACTGACATATTCAGATGTCCTATTGTGATATTGTAGGGGTTTCTCCTGCAAGCCTGAGTGATTTCCTCACTCTGCCAGGGCTCAGACCCTCCTGCCTGTGGCCAGGCCCTGAGCTCTTCCCATTGGCCAGGGACAGAGTGATGGATGGCAGCAGCTGCTGCCCTCAGTCAGTCCCAGGCTCCACCTTCAGCCTAAAAAGATCCCTGCCTGAAATGCACCAGACATCACTCAGCTGTTCAGTAAAGAGTCACATCCACTGTTGACATCTTGTGCGCTTGCACATGAATTGAATCTAGTAATGCCTGATTCATAGAAGAAACAGGGCTCATTTCCATCCCCACCTATATCCAACTACACACCAGGGATAGCCGAAGTCCTAGCACTGCAAGTTTATCACACACTTGTGTACAAACTAACTAGCAGGTTAGCCCTCGTTTCTGAGCTGTGCTGGTAGAAAAGGTTAGGCCAAATGGAAAGGGCTTAATAAGGCATCCTGGAGCCACGTCAATACTGTGACTAGTGTAGTACAAACTGATTTTTACACGATTTTCCAGGCACGCATTAGAATACTGTACCCACCATATCTATGAAACGGAGCCCAGCTGATGAGGAGAAAGTGGACAGGAAAGAGGCGTCATCCTACAGGTACTAGATTTCTCAGACACTCTGGAATAGGGAGATCACTGATTTTTGCATAGCTGCCCTTCAGAACATGCAGTCTTTTGGGCATATTTAACCTCAAGTTTTGAGGCAATGGCTATGTATATACTATATACAAGTGTCCTGTGCTCAGGACTGAAGAGCTATTGCCTTCTGAGAGCTTGACTATTTTGGGATTTGAAATCTGTATTGATCCTGGGACTCCTCTACCGAGCAGCTGACTGCCCTCTAATGAGTATCAATAATCTTCAGAAGCAAGCAATAGAGCTGAGCTGCCTGCAGCATCTGCTGCTCGTCCATCATCTCGTCTGGCCAATAGAAACAGGCCATGACTGATGTGGCCTGGGAAGGCCTTCACTGTCTCTCACCACAGTGGCTGTGCCAGATGAAGAAGTCATTACTACTTGGGGCTGGAAAAAGAAACCAAGGATGCCTAGAGGGAATAAAAGAATGAGAGAACAAGATACAGCCAGCCAGTTGGTCACCAAGGCACACTACATCCTCTGGGCACCCTTTCCAGATGCTTTGCATTTTTTAGCACAGAGCCACTTTCCCCAGCCCTTCTCTGGGGGAATTCAAAGTTCAACATCCTTGCACAACACAGAATTTGAGAGGGTGACAGAGATAACTAGAGAAAAGAAAATATGAGAAAGAGACCCAAAGTTTCCTCATTGTTTTAAGAATAACTTAGGAAGTCCAGGGATGAGTGGATGAGTCTCTGGTCCCTAGAAGCCACAAAAGGTCATTTAGGAAAAGTGAGAAATAATGGGACACACAGTCATTCAATTCTACTTCGAGTCCTCTCAGCATGACCCCAATTCCTTCTGTGTTCAAAATGGTGTTGTCACTATTTTCATATTTTTTCTATAAAATATTCATGATTCTTAATATTGATGACAATAATATTAATATTTTCTTTGAACCATGCATTACATTTGCAAACAAAAGTCCTTATTCTTAACTTCATTTAAAATTGTAGAAAGTGAGAAAAATGGGTTGTCATCCTTATTTTAGAGATGAAAACATAGAAGTCAAAGAGGTGGAGCCAGTCCCAGGTAGCAGAGCAAAAATATAACTGATCATCCACATGCAGAATAATGAAACTAGTCACACACCTATCACCATACACCAAAATCAAATCAAAGTGGATCAAAGACCTAGACATTAAAAGTGAAACACTGAACCTCCTAGAACACAAATATATAAAAGACACAGGGGTAGGCAAAGACTTCCTTGACAAGACACCAAGAGCAAAAGAAATTATCCCCATTATTAACAAATGAGATCTTGTTAAATTAAAAAGTTTCTGCACAGCAAAGGAAACTATCAACATTGTAAATAGAGAACCAACAGACTGGGAAAAAATATTCACCACCAACATCTCAGATAGAAAGCTCATAACTAGAATATACAGGGAGCTGAAGAAAATCAAGCCTACCAAAATAAAGGATCCTATTGAAAAGTGGGCAAATGAAATGAAGAGGCAGTTCACTCACGAAGAAGTACTAAGGGCCAATAGATACATGAAAAGATTTTCAGCATCACTAGCTATAAGAGAAATGCAAATCAGAACAATGCTAAGATACCATCTAACTCCACAGAGAATGGCCTATATCAACAAGTCAAATAGTATCAGTGCTGGAGAGGCTGTGGGGAGAAAGGAACCCTCCTGCACTGCTGGTGGGAATGTAAATTCGTACAACCACTCTGGAAAGCAGTATGGACAGCACTCAAAAGACTAGAAATAAATATTCCCTTCGATCCAGCGACACCTCTCCTGGGAATATTTCCAAAAGAGGCCAAAACAACACATAACAGAGCTACATGTATACCTATGTTCATAGTAGCACAACTAACAATAACTAAAATATGGAAGACACCAAAATATCCATCAACAGACCAATGGATACACAAATTGTGGTATTTACACACAATAGAATACTATGCATCCATAAAGTCCAACAGCGTGGAGGCTTTTGCAGGCAAATGGAAGAAACTAGAGAACATCATGCTTAGTGAAGTGAGTCAGAAGCCAAAGGTGAAACATCGAATGGTCTCTCTGATATGAGAAACCCTGATCACAACTATCTCCTGGAACTTAAAGTGAAAAATAAAGTTAACCAGGGAGGCAGGGTGGGTAGGGAGGGACGGGTAGGTAGTGGGAGGGACAAAAGGAGAGCAGGAAAGTCCTTGTCACCTTGACAAGATACGTATGTGCACAAAATGCTCAACTCCATTGTAAACCTTAAATTTTGCACTTATACATATCAATAAAATGGGAAAAATACATATAAAGGTGGAACTTGTCCTCAGATGTCGTGTTTCCAAATCCAGGACTCTTCGTAAACTACTGACTCATCTCACATCAGTACTGTCCACAACTCCAGTAACACAAAGTCAGTTGTGATCCAGAAGTAGGGACACAGAGAAACATATGGCACCTGGGAATTTTATCTAGTGATATTTTCTGGCAGGTCACTTCCATAATGAAAATCATATCCATGCTACCAGTGTGTGTGTGTGTGTGTGTGCGTGTGTGTGTGTGTGTGTGTGTGTGTAATAAAATTTTAATATTTTCAATAACCATGGAATCTATGAGTAATCTCGGTGCCTTTATAAAGATCATTCCTGCTCATTTGAGATTTGATATCCTTTTCTCAAATCTTTCAGAATTAAAAAGGAAGATGATGTCAGCTCATTGATGCTGAGAAGATACGAAAAATGGAAACTTGGGCTTGTGTTGTGTATGAGAGAGAAAGAAAGACAATGGAAAGAGAAGCTTAAAAAAACACCAACATGGCCCATTTACTAGCCCACAGAAAACAATTCTTAACATTTAAGAGAGAATCCATACAGAAAAATGATTTACCCAGAGTAAAAAAGTTAACTGTCATCAAATAGTTGTCAAATTCCAACAAATGCCATGTTTTCAGCTTCTCTTCCTCAGGATCCATACTTTCATATGTCCCTTTTTTAAAATCCCTTTTTCTCTTTTCATAACAAAATGAATAAGTTACCGCAAAATTTCCCCCACCCTCTCAAAAACGTAAGAAAAATGGTTTCATCTCTAGCTTAAGCAAATATAGTAAAATAGCCATGACCAAGGATAATCTTTATGTTCTTTTCCCTTTACACACTAATTAAGTGATCTGAATTAAACCCAAAGCTTGGACAGACTTTCATAGCCCCTCAGAGGAACTCTTAGCAAACCGCAATAGAGTCTGTGACAAACCACAAAACAGCCCACAGTGAAAATCAGTAAAGAAAGAAAAACAGTTCTTCATCTTAGTAAGAGCCAGAAAGATTACAAAGATAAGGTCATTAAGAATGTAGAAAATGAACATTTCATTAAGATCTAATTGTTCTTTGAAAAGATCAATAAACTTTGGCTCTTTTCTAACTTGATCCCAGGGTAGACTTTTCTCCCAACTTGAAATCTGTCTTCTTCTGATATTGCAGAAGTTGAAAAGAAAAAGGATGGAGTAGGGGAGAAAGATAAATAAAAAGCAATACGCTGTGTTGAATCAATTCACTGTTAATGTCTGTAAAAAGGAGCACATAGAAAGTTACAGTTCTAATGTATTCCTTGAAGTATAACCAAATGTGTAGTCATTTTTTTGTTTTTGGTTTTCTTTTGTTTTGGTGGTTTTGGGGATCAACTCTGCATTGTGTGTGTTAATCACATACTTTACCACATAGCTACACTCTACGTCTGATTTTTCAGTGGCCTAAATGGGAGTTCTAGAATAATGACTAATCGACATTATTCAAACTGCCTACACCTCACAAAAAAGAATTCTAGTAACCAATATGCATTTAACACCAATCAGAATGGGATTATAATATTAAGAAAGCAATTAACAAAGGCCAATTCTGTAGCACACAAGTAGTGATTCTGAAACCCTCATGCCTAAGAAACTACAAGAGGGATTCTCAGCTTCTGACTCCAGAGGTCTGTGTGAGAACTGAGAAATTTACATTTCCAATAGGTGACATTGATTCTGCTGGTCAGAGACTAGCCTTGTTTATTACACTGGCATATTTTTATTTACTTTCCTCATTATTATTATTTAACTAGTGTACATCTGTGATAATGATTGCATTCATCATGGGGAACTGGCATCATATATTTGTGTGTGTGTGTGTGTGTGTGTGTGTGTGTGTGTGCACGCGCACGTGTGTGTGTTGCATGAATAAATTTTCCTGGGTAGACCTGAACATCAACGTTTATTCACCTGAGAGAGGGCATAGCGGGTGGCCAAAGTAAAGATCACACCAACATCCGGTTTGGTGAACCAATGAGTTTACTGGGCTTACTTGCAGGAGCACAGATGGCGTTTGTCCACAGGAGCATGGGAGAGGGGTCACTTACAGGCCTGTGGATGATTCAGAAGGCAGTCACATTGGTGAAAAGCCCACTCCTGCCCCCCAAGACTTGACTTCCTGATCATCAGTTGTTTTTCTCTCTCAAGACTTCTCTCTCTGGACATTTGCAGGACACACACACACACACACACACACACACACACACACGCATTCGTGTGTGTGTGTGTGTATGTGTGTGTGTGTGTGTCTTTTAAGTCTGGTTTACTTGTAATACGACCCCAAAGTGCACCTATTTTCTTACAGACAATTCAAATTTATCCTTCTTTATGGGAGAGTAGTACTCCTTTCTGTACATAATAGAAAATTTTCTTTAGCCTTCATCTGTTATTGGTCATATAGACTTCCCTTAAGATTTAGCTATGATGAGCTGTACTTTTCCAAATGTGGGCATGTGATATGATGTATTTAATTTATTAAGGAAAATACTCACAAGAGGTAGGGCTCTACTTTTTGAATTTCTACTATTAGTTTCTTGAGACATCTCCATACTGATTTCCATAGTGGTTGTCCTATTGATAGCTTCCATTGCCCTCAACATGGTAAAGGATTCTTTCATCCCTGGAAGCCTCACAAGCTTTTGTCATTTTGCAAGTTCTTGCTGATGGCCATTCTTACCGGAGTAAGAGGGAATCTCGGTGTTGTTTTGATCATTCAGTATTTAAATCAAGTTGATAAAATGAAAAAACTTGGTAAGTGGGTGCCTCGTGAGCTAACCAAAAATGAAAATTGAAAAATCAACATTTTGAAGTGTTTTCTTTTCTTATCTTGGGCAACAACAAACAATTTCTCAATCAGATCGTGACATTTCACAAAAAGTGGACTGTAAGTGACGACCAGCAGGAGCTCCCAACAGCTCAGCTCTTGGACTGAGAAAAGCCTCACAGCACTCACCAAAGTCCAACCTGCATCAGAAAATAAGTTGCTCATAGTTGCTCTTCAGTGGTTTACTCCCAGTTTGACCCGCTCCAGTTTTCTGACCATGACTCTTGAGAAGTATACTCATCAAATCAACAAGATGCCCTGAAAACTATAATGCTGGCATATTACAGCTGGCACTAGGGGCTCAATTCCCCACTACAATGGCTAACCACACACGGCACAACTAATACTGTGAAAGTTCAACACATCGGGCTGCAATGTTTTACGTCATCTGCCATGTTCACCTGACCTCTCACCAACTGATTACCACTTCTCCAAGCACCTCAACATTTTTTTTTTTTTTGTGGAAAAACATTTCCACAAACATCAAGATGCAGAAGATGCTTTCCCAGGGTTCATCAAATCCTGAAGCACAGATATTTATGTTACAGGAATAAAGCTATTTCAGGTTAGCAAGTGTGTTGACTGTAATGGTTCCTATTTTTATTAATACTTGTATATTTGAGTCTACTTATAAAGTGATTAAAATTCAGGGCCCAAAATTGCAATTATTTTTGCACCCACCTAGTAGGTACCAATTATCTGTCCAAGGAGGAGCTGACAAAATTTCTTCCAATTTTATAGATTTTTCAGTTCACTTTGCTGATTGTGTCCTTTGCTGTAAAGAACATTTTTAATTTGATATGATACCATTTGTTGACTCTTGGTGTAATCGCTTGTGCAACTGGTATTTCATTCACCAAGAAAGTCCTTGCCAATTGCTATGTCTTCAAGTGTTTCACTCATTTTGTCTTCCAGTAGATTCAGTGTTTCTGTTTTAATATCTAAATATTTAATCCATTTTATTTGATTTTAGTTCATTGTCAATTTTATTTGTCCAGTTGAACTGTTTGTGAGAGTGGGTTACTGAAGTCCCTGATTTGGATTGCGTTAATGTCTATCCAGTAGTTTTTGTTTTATTAAGTTGTATATGTATTCAGGGACCACTCTTTGAGTATATAGGATTAAAACAGTAGAAAATAATAAAAGATTTTTGACTTGGACCAAAGAAACTCATCAATAAGCCAAAGAAATGTGTCAGGATTAAGAAAACATTTACTTTACAAACACTGAAGCACCATCTATAGGCCAGTAGCTGTTCTAGATAATAGAGACATAAAGCTAAACAGGACAGACAGACAGGGTCTTCATCGTCTGGAGCTAAATTTAGAGAGACTGAGGCCAGTGATGAGCCAGCAGCTACAGGTGCTATAATAAACACGAAAAAGAATAGGGAACTAGAAAGATGGACAGGAGCTTGCTCAGATCTGAGGTGTAGTAGGAGACTCTGAGAAGCTGTTTGATGGGGTTTCGATCAAGTGGGGGATTAAACTGCAGAACCACCCCAGGTAGGGGTGCTTTGCTGTTGCTGTTGTGTGTCTCACCACCAACCTCCAAGTCCCACTTTTATCAGTAAAGCTGTATTTGACAGGACTTCTGTTCTCAATTTAAAGAACAAAATATCATCACCCATGAACACCTAAAGGCACTCAAGGGATGAAATAATCAGCAGGTGCTGGAATTGGCAGAGAAATTAAATGTCAATTGGAACAGTAGTGCAAAGCCATTAAATGAATATCATGTGAACATTGTTCAGACAAATGTCAGAATGCAGTGGAGAAATCTAGTTTTAATTGAAAGGTTTCAAAAGGCAATGCTAAAATATCCAAACATTTAAAATTGATGAAAACTAATAAAGTAAATGATAAGTGCCCACTATGTCCAATTCAAATCATTAATCTAATGGGTAAAATAATCTCATATATGATTGAAAAGCAAGTGCTAGTTAAACTAGAATTGAACTAGGGATAAAAGCTCTCTCATACAAGGCGGTAATCCCAGCACACTGAGGAGATTAAGGCAAAAGGCTCAGAAATCCAAGGCCAATCAGAGATACACAGAGAGTTAAAACCAGCACAGCCAATATAGCAAGATCCTTTCTCAAACAAACAAACAAAAAAACCTAAGTAAAAACCAAATAAGGGGAAAATCGACATCGATAATTATGTATCACAAACATGTGCCAATAAAAAACAAAATTGACACTGATTTTGTGTGCTGAAAACAAGAATATTCATAATTGAGAAGAAAGCAAGAATATTGTAATTACTACATTTCTGTTCGACCTATATAAAGAATAGAAAGATAGCTTTCAGTTGTGAACATCGACTTTAAACGTTTCAGAGAGAAAACCTAAAATACTGACACTAGGACTGCTTGTGTTTGAGCCAGAATTTTAGCCAAAAAGCCTGCATGCATTCTTTCTGCCAATTACAATGCTTTCTTTGGATTTTTTCCTATGTAGGTGATTTTTAGGTAGCCATTGAACAATTGTATAGAATATTTTGTAGGTCTGAGTACAGACAGAACATCTTGAAATCTAACATAACTTGAAGGCCACTGTCAAACACATGGTAAGAATTCAGACCAAAGTTGCTAAAGAAATTAAATTTAAATTATTCAAGATATGAAATGCAAGAGGAGAGGTAAGTAAAACCACAAGTGACCTTTGGAGTGATTCATGGACATTAGCAAAAGATGAAGTGAATTTCATATTTCTGTGAGTCACATTTATCGGTATAAATGATTACTTACTATGAATATGATTAGCAAAAAGATATAACTGCAGTAGTTTTATTTTAAAAGTTTAGTTTTTAAACTTAAAAGCAATTTTTACATTTAAAAATATCAACTATGCTGTATGTATTCGTCAGCTTTCCTGCTGCCAATACAAAATGCCTGACACCATGACATAGAGGGGAAAGGCTTAATTTTGGTCTGGGTTTCTGAATAGTCTATGTTCATGTTCAGTCCAAAGCAGGAGCAGCATGGCAAGAGGGCAGGTAGGGCAAAACCACCGGGTTCATTGTGACTCGAAAGCAGAACACAGGGGAGCACATCACCAAGAGATAGGCCCTCCAAGGCAAGTCCTTGGGTGCCACCTCCACTTGACCCCGCTGCCCACAGCACACTCAGCTGTGAATGTCATTGAACTCATCCACTGATGAGTATGGTGAGTGCCCCATGACCCAAGGACTTCTACAGCACTCCAAATCCTGTCAAGTTGCCAGCTAAGCCTACTCATTGCATTTCACCTCTTTGCAACCCTACACCCATATACATCCCCATACTTAGCCATACTTAGTCTCCAAATATTGACAATAGCAAGATGATAATTCTACCTAATATGATGTAATTATCCTGCATATAACTGAAAACACATTACACCCTTTCCCAAAATGTTAATGGTTCCATCATTGCTTAAAAATTCAAGTCCAAGACTCCTGTGAGACCCAGATGCTTGCCTTTCCTGAGGCAAATGCTTAACGGGAAATCCTGTGGAATTTAAAAAGCAAGTTACATCTTCCTGAAATACAGTGATAAAAGATAGAGATTTCCATTTCAAAAGCTGCAAACAAGGGAACAGAGAAAATTAGACCAAAGAAAGATTAAGCCCTATAGCTCCATGTCCAGGATCCAGGGAATGTGATTGGGAGAGGTAAGTTCCAGAGAACTTGGGCTGTTCAAACCCTAAGGCCTTGTTGACATGGCCCACATCGCCCCTCTCAGGCTGGCCTCACCCAAGGCCCGCATCTTTCTCAGCATCTCCAGCTTCCTGTGGTCTCCACTGTATTTCTGGCTTTGTTCTCAAACTCTGAGTGCTGCTGTCTTAGGGGCACATTGCCTGCACCTCCCAGGCCTTCTTTTGTGGAAAGTGCCATGACACCACACCACCACAACTGTTGCATTCTGCAGATCTGAAAAAACAGCGTAGAGTGAACAATGCTGAAGTCCACCGCCAGTGTGAGAGCCACAGCGGCCAGCTTGGATGTAGGTTCAGCAGCTTTTGTGTGCTTGGGTGCCTGATGATAGTGAAATAGGGAATAAAAAGTGAAATAAATCCTGGTGAGCCATAGGCGGCCTCTCAAGCAAGGGGCTTCCTTCGCAAATGAAAGGATTAGGCCTTTGTGCCCTTGAGCCTGTGATAGGTGAGGTTTTGCTGATTCCTGAAATGTCCTCAAGGAAGCATTTCTTCTTCTCTTAATTCAAAGTACTTTGTTCGTTTTTAATGGTGCTAATCTTTTCAGAAACCATCTCCTTTGGCCCTAACTGCACAAGTGCATCTTATCTGATCAAACTTTAAGCTTTTCAAATACTTTTGTTCTTCTTTTCTTCTCAATTCTCATTATACATCTGGCTCAAAGCAGCTAACAGTACCTGCGTCACAGCAAGAATATTGGGCTGCCATGACATCTCCTCTGCCGTATCAATTAATTCAGTGCCCTTCAAGTCGGCCTCCCACAAACTCTCAGAACATGGAAACGATGTAGACAAACATTTTGTCAGAGTATAATATGCATGACCTCTAAATTTTCTATTAGTCATCTCCTCTGTTAAAAAATACCCAATACCCACAACTTAAAAAGGGAGAGGCTTGATTTGGTTCATGGTTGCAGAAGACTTAGTCCACGGCAATCTGACTCCAAGGCAAGCACATCATGGTTTAAGTGTGTGGCAGAGCAAAGCCGCTCACTTCATGGTGGCCAAGAAGCGGAACACAGGGGAGGAAAGCCTACAAGACAGGTATCCACCAGAGTCGTAACCTCAGTGACCCACCTCCAGCTGGACCCCACCGCCCAACATCACATCACCTATGAACATTAGTAGATAAATCCACAGAGGACTAGAGTCCCTATGATCCAATCATCTCTTCAGGGGTATCTTAATCAAACCAAGTGGACAATTAAGCTTAACTCCCGCACTATATACTTTCTATTTTAGTAAATTACAAAAATATAAAAATGTGGAACAAGGCTATGGCTATGAAGTCATGGCTATGAAGTAGATGATTTTTATGTAAATAATTTTAAAACAAATTTCCATTTATAGTATTTTCTGGCTAATGTCAATCAAATATTTGATCAATATAATCCTTTTTCAATTATGTTTTAGAATATAGCACCATTTATCATTTTCATTAAAAAATACTGCACAAAATCTAGCTATTGCTTCTATGATGGTAAGTTATATCAGTGCTAGCAATTTTATGATTAAATTAAAATGCATTATAATATTTTCTGTAATAATTATAATATCTCATAGGTTAACCCACAACAAAGTTTGAACATGATTTTAAAAACTCATAGCTCATTTCCAAATGTATTTGTTCCTTTAAGAACCTATCAACAATTCCAGTTCCTACTGCCTCAGTTGAACAAAATTCCTCCAAATTCAAATTAATAAAAAACTATCAAAGAAAGGTAGTAATTCAAGAAGGAAGATTAGATTAAAATCTTCATAATGATAGCAATTTTGCTGAAGTAACAGCAAGAAAAACTCATATCTTATTGTATCTTTATGTTGCTACTCATCTAACATATCATGAGTATTTTGTTGTTATAAAGTATATTTTGAAAGTAAAAAGATAGTCTATTTATCAATTTTTTAACTTATTTTTGTTAGACTGGAATAGGCTTCTATTTATCCCCTCATTTTGGCCCCCACAAATATTGATAACATGTATGCTTCAGCAATGAAATAAGGCCTAGATGTTGGATTTATCTACCTCTGGAGCTGCTTTAGGCTGAGGAACTGCTCTCAGTCTCCCAGGCCTCTCCTCTTTGCCCCATGCATGCTGCTTCTCAGACAATCTCATTTTGTGTCTCTCCTACACCTCCTGTACACTCACCATCATGCTCTCTCATGGCTCTGGGGCTCTTGATCCCAGGGAGCCATGGCTATGGAAGAGGGGAAGAAAGACACACAGAGTAGTAGACGGTGTAAAGACTTCTAGATAACAGAACACCACATGTTACTAGGATGATGGAAATACTAATTGCAAGCAGGGAGATAAAAGAGGAAGTGGAATTATAAAATAAGGTATTAAAGGTGTTGGGAACAGTGGGTTAGTGCCTTCCCTCATCTCTAGCAATGAATCAATGACTTTGAGATATAGAGGAAAGACTGACTTGGAAATGCATAGAAGAGAATAATCTGCTCAGAGTAATAAAATGGTATTTATACATGCTGCCAATATGTATTGAGAGGTTACTCTAGACTATATTTTGGGTTCAGATCAGGGGTTATTAGAGCAAGCAAAAGGAAACATGTCCCTTCTAGTGGAGCTTGAAAATGGACTCAGTTTCAGCATAGAAACAGACTCAGAAAGTTAAACACTGCATGGTATTTCTAATATGAGAAAACGAGGATACAAATAAAGAAAAGAGTGAAATGGGTAAGATGTTGGGAGTCATGGGGGATGAGGAAGGTGGCAGGAGGGTAAAAAAGGGGGAATGAAAGGAAATGTGAAGTTGACAGGATACATATGTGCACAGAATGCACAAGCTCAATATAATGATTGTGAATCACACACACACACACACACACACACACACGAATAAAAATGGGGGAGGAAACTGATCAAACACTCATACTATTGAATATATTATTAATATTTTTAATATTTCAGGCTGGTGTTTAAGATAAAAACATGCTTTCATGACAGGAGGATTAGCAGTGTTGAAAACGTGTGGAAAGTTTGAAAGGCAGTTTCAATTGCAGAGTAACTCCAAAATTCTAGAACTTAACAGACAAAACAAAGAAAAAGACAAGTAGAACTAGAACTTGATCAACAACACCAAGGGAAATATAAATGGAAGAAAGACTCAGTAACAAATTAAATGTTCACGTTTTAGTGCTGAGACTATGTGACTGGAAAATAACCTATCAGGTAATTTTTTCATGAATATATTGTGTTTTACTTTGTGGCCTTAAAAATACAAAAAAAAAAAAAAAAAAATAGGTTGGAGGAATGGCACAGCAGTTAAAGCACTCGCCTTGCAAGCACAAGGCCCTGAGTTCAATTCCTGAGCACCACATAAATCTGGGCATTGTGGCACATGTCTATAATCCCAGTACCAGAGAGGCTGAGGCAGGCCAACTGTCCTGAGTCCAAGTCCAGCCTGGGCTGTATCAGTGGGTTCAGGACCAGTCTGGGCTACAGAGCAAGATCCTGTCTCAATATATATATTGTACACACACACACACACACACACACACACACACACACACACACACATATATACACACAAAAAATAAAACAGAAAATATAATAACTTGGAAACACTGCAAATGTTCACCAACCAGCAAATAAGTAAGCAAACTCAGGTGCATGGTTATGACTGAATATAACACCGCCATAAAAAGGATCACACTATTAAGTGATATAACTCGGTTGAATTTCCAATGCATATCACTGAATGAAATAAGCCCCATCAAGTAAAGCTACATATTATGTCTATTTCTAAGACATTTTGGAAAAAGAGTAAATACAAAGACAGAAAAGATATCTGGGAGTCTGGAAGTGATGGGCAGAAGTTGATTGCAGAAGAACTTGAAGAGGTTTGCTTTAAAGTGATGAAACTCTTCTATATTTTTATTCTGATGGAATTATAGTCCTGCATATATTTGTAAAACGTCATAATTATACACTGCAAAGGATAAAATGTCTTTCTTTTTTTCTTTTGTAATACTGGGGATTGAGCCCGAGGCCTTTTCACTGAGCTACATCTCAGCCCATTTTTACTTTAATTTTGGGACAAAGTCTGTCTACATTGCTAAATTGCCCAGGCAGGGCTTGAACTTGTAATTTTCTTTCCTCAGCCTTCAGAGTGCTGGGATTACATGGTCTGCACTGCCAGCCCAGCTAAATAGTTCTGCACGTCCATGGTACCTCGATAACCTAATTTACCCAAAGAAAAAGAGAAAGGGAGAAAACATAAAGATAGGTTGCGATGCTGCAATTTAATAGAAACCATTTCTCCAACTTCTGCACCTTCAGTTGCTGGTGCCTCATTCACTGGAGATGATATGTAGGTAGAACCTCAAAGTTGGCATCAAGCAAATACAGGTAACTGGTGTATCTTTGGACTCACCCAACAAACCTCAGCAGACAGAAGGGATGAAAGTTGTCACTCTTGCAAAGTTCATTTCTTCATTCCACTCCATTTGAATTCTGAAGTGCACTTGTGCCTCACATTCAAACCAGACTAGAAAGGCATCTCACTTGAAGTTTACCTTAGTTATGTAGATTTGGAATGCGTTAAGTAAAGTGTTTTGAAAATCCTTGTTATGAGACTGAAGAACATAAATGAGCAGTTACAAGAAGCAGTAATGTAATCCTCTGGCAGTTGTAAAATAGTAATGGGAAATATTTCCCTGAATTCATTGCCATGATAATCCATTGAAATAAGTTGGTACAGTGACCCAATTTAACAACTGTGGTCTTCAAAACCATGCAACAGTTAAACAAAGAACACTTGTTCCTAAGTAAGATAATTATTTTTTGTGTTCCCGAATCCCAGAGTAGAACATATTTGATTACCTACCCTAAAGTAGACTTCCTTCCTTTGCCAACAGCTGAGGATCAGATCTGAGGTGTAACTGTCACTCACTAAGCCTTGCAAGTCTATCCACAGACTCCAGCAAGAAAATATCCAGATTTTAGCAAGAGGCCTTTTTCCTCCCATGAATTTCAGGATTCCAAGGCTACTGAGCAGTTGGAGATGATAAAGTAGTACTTCCCTTTTGTCCAGTGTCTAATTTTTATGAGACTTCATATACAAATATGAATTATCCATAATATAGATGTGAATTACCTTCATTGCAAGAAAATAAAAGAGGAAACACCATCAATTCTTTACCTGAGACTAGCATGGCTGTGATAAGAAAATCTGCTAAATATACTATAAGAAAAGAAAATAATACAATTTCAACATGAACATGGATGACAACTTCTAAAAATGATATTGAGAGGGCAATGTCAAGATGGTGATTGTATGGGATTGCTTCGCCAGTGGCTCCACGGGAGCTCAGGTAGAAGCTTGACATTTATTAAATGCCTTTATAACTTAGCTTAGGAAAACAGAGGAACAACTGGATCTGAATGGCAACCAGAGGATCTGCAGAAAAGATCATCATTCAGGTGAGGACAACCTCCGAGAGAAGGGATGGGCCTTAAGCCATGCCGGACAGGTGGGGCCTGGGGGTGCAGCAGGCAGGCATGCTCAGCCAGCCCTTGGATTGCTAGCAGCAAGTGCTGTGGGAAAATGACATCCAGGACAGCAGCCTAGATGGTGCCAGACCATCTAGCCACTGTGTGCAGCAGACACGAAAGGCCCTTGGCTTCAGCGCACCAAAGTCCAGTCATTCAGTTGCGAAAACCCAGAGGGCCCTGCAGTTGCACGGCCTCAGAGCTTAAGGACTGGGGTTTGAAAGCACAGCATGGAAGTCACAATGAGGTGGCTTTCTAGATGTGCTTAGAGATTATTTAGAAGAGCTATTTCATCTGTCCCCAGAAATAAGTCTATCGACAGGGAATTCATAGACCTTCCTTGCTGGTGTCAGGGAAGGACTTAACAAGGAGAGAAAGCTATATGCCATCTTCCTTAATGAACATAGTTGTAAAAATCCTAAAAAGATCTGATGAATAGAATTCAACAAATCATTAAAAAGCTCATGCACCATCATCAAGTTGGATTCATCCAGGGATGCAAGCACAACATAACATATATAAATCAATTAAAATGGAACATCACGTAAGCTAAAGCAAGGGAAAAGTCACATGATCACCTTAATAGATGCATAAAAGGCCTTGACAAAATGCAACAATATCCTTGCATGACAGAAAAAAGAAACCCTGTCGAAAATAGATGTAGAAGGACTTTTCCTCAAACTGGTAGAAGCCATCTGTCCAAAATCTACTGCCAACGTTATACTAAATGGGAAGAATCTGAAAGCATTTCCTCTTAAGTCAGGAATAAGACAATGCTAATGCTGTCCATTCCCACAGCTCCATTCCAACATAGTGCTCACTACCTAGCCAGAGCAATCAGGCAAGAGAATGAAATAAAGGAGATATATACTGAAAAGGAAGAAGTTACACTATCCTTTTTTGCAGAAGACATGATTCTGTACATAAAACAATCCAAAACTTCATCAGAAAACTCTTGGACTAAACAAACTCAGCCAAATGACAGGGTACACAATCAATCAAAAAATCAACAGCATTCCTTTACAGTAGTAACGAATTCACTGATAAAGAGTTGAGAAAAATAATTCCATTCTTAATAGTCTCTTAAAAATTAAATACCTAGGAATAAACGTAATCAAGCATGTAAAGGACCTCTACAATGAAGACTATATTATGCTTAAAAAGGTAGTTGAAGAGGACCTTAAGAAGGGAAAAGACCCTGTCCCTGGATAGGCAGAACTAATATTGTCAAAATGACCAGGTCACCAAAACTGAAATATAGAGTCAATGCAATTCCTATCAAAATACCAACAACATTTTTCACAGAACTTGAAAAAAATCCTAAAATTTATATGGAATTAAAAGAGACCCAGAATAACCAAAATAATCATGAACAATAAGACAAAAGCAAGTGGCATCGTAAGATCAGGCATCAAGTTTTATTACAAAGCAACCATAATAAAAACCATATGGTATTGGCACAAAGGCAGACACGTTGATAAAGGGAATAGAACTGAGGATGCAGAGACAACCTCAGGTACCCTCAGCTACCTGATCTTCAACAAAGAGGCCAAAAACATGCACTGGAGAAAACATAGCCTTTTCAATAAGTGGTGCTGGGAGATTCAGCTACCCGCAAGCAGAACAATGGATCCGAGCCTATACCTAGTGCCACGTACTGAAATCAAATCATAGTAGATCAGAGACCTAGATATTAAAATGAAAACACTGCACCTCATGAAGGACAAAATAGGTAAAACTTGAAGACACAGATATGGACAAATTGCCGTTCTCAATAGAGCACCTGATACAAAAGAAATAACCCCAAGAATTAGCAAATGGAATTATATCGAAAAGCCCCTGCACAGCAAAGGAAACAATCAAAAGGGTAAAAACAGAACACATAGAAGAGGAAAAAAATTTACCATCTACCCCTTAGATAAGGAACTAATAACTACAATATACAAAGAACTGAATAAAAATAGATTCCTCAATATCAATGACCCTATTAAAAAATGAGTAACTCAAATGAATGGAGAGTTCACCGAAGAAGCACAAATGGTCAACAAATACATGAAAACATGTTCAACTTAGCCATTAGATAAATGCAAATCAAAACAATACTGAGATATTATCTTTCCCCAATAAGAATGACTTTTATCAAGAACTCATAAAGCAATAGATTCTGGCAAAGACAGAAAAAAAAAAGAGCACTGTTACATTGCTTACATTGCTGGTGGGACTGCAATCAGTTAAAACCATTATGGAAAGCCGTACGGAGATTCCTCAAAAAAGTACAAATAGATAATCCATTTGACCCAGGAATATCTTGTTGGGTATCTTTCCAAAAGAATTAAAAGCACCATGTAACAGTGATATATGCATACCCACATTTATAGCAGCACAACTAACAGTTAAATTGTTGAAGACATCAAAATATCCATCAATAGGCAGATTCAATATATACATACATGCACACATACATACATACATACATATATACAATGGAGTATTATTCTTCGACAAAGACAGAGAGATTTGAGTTATTTGCAGGTAAATGAATACAGCTTGAAACCATTATGCTTATTGAAGTGAATCAGACTCGGAAGATTAAATATCACCTGGTTTCTCTATTACAAGAAAGCCAGAGTGTAAATAAATAATAGAATCATACAGGTGAGATATTGGGAGTCAGGAGAGATGACTGAGAAGCTGGAGGACAAGAAAGGGGGAAGGAAATATGAAATTCATGCAATGTGTATGTGCACAAAATTTTTAAGTTAAATATAACCACTGTATATAACAAATACATAACAATAAAAAGGGGGAAATTTAAAAACATATGTAATGATATGATAACAAAAGGCTTTGGAATCAGAATAAATCTGTTAAAGTCCTAAAAAATAAAATGAAGATATTAAGAACAAAATTCAATATATAAAACTTGAGAATTCTGGCCACAGATGATTAACATGAAAGATTAATTAATGTAATTCATTACATTAACATATTACGAGCAAATTTATCTGACCGTCTCAACTGATGCAGGAAAATGAAACTATTCATAATTTTAAAAGGAATTTTTATTAAACTAGGGACAGGTGAAACCTCTCTGACAAATATACAAAAACTTAGGGACAATTGTATACTAAACTGCATAATGTTTAAAGAAGCATTCTCTTTAAGACTCGGAATAAGACACAAATGTGACCCATCACCATTTCTATTCAACACTGTGGTAGAGTTCCCAGACAATGCAATGAAGACAAGAACAATAAACAAGAGGTGAACAAGTATGATTAAAAGAGAAGAGAGGACTGTCATCATTTACAGATTATATTATTGTCCACACAGAACATACAAAAATCTAAAAACCTACAAATATCAGTATTTATAGTCAATTTTAGCAGAGTGATGGGATACCAAATATGAGTATGATGATTAATATTGGTTATCAATTTGAGTGGATTGAGAGACACCAAGAAAACTGGCAAAACACATTTGTAGGGGTGTCTGTGGGTATGTTTGGCAGATGTCTGGCATGTGGGTGAGTGAACTCAGTGGGAACCTGCCCTGAGTATGGGAAGTACCCTCCGACAGGCTGGAAGCCCAGCGAAGCAAGAAGCTCAAACAAGTGCATGAGCTTGACTCCTTTCTGAATGGGTCCAATTTTGCTGCTGCCTTTGTTCACAGGCATGATATTTCTGATTCTTCAGCTATATAAATGCCTTTATAAATATATACATTATTTTGGAGTTATGGTTTGGATCTATCACAACCTCCAAAGTCTCATATGTTCAGAGGTGGGGAGTTTTGGAAAGTGATTGAATCATGAGAGCTTTAAACTCATAAGTGAGCAATGCAGTGATAAATTCATAGTTGCATGTGCTGTTGGGATGTGGGGCTGGTCAGAGGGTGGACTACAGGGGCATGACCTGGAAGGATGTATTCTTGTCCTCCACTCCTCCCTTCTCTCTCTGCTTCCTGGTTGCCAATTTCTGGGCTAAAAGCCTTCCTTCACTGTGCTGTTCTACTTTACCTTTCTGCCCTGGGACTGAAGCCTCTGAAACCATGCACGAAAATGAACCTATCCTCCTTTAATCTGAAAGTATTAGAATATTTTGTCTAAGTGGTGAAGTGACTAATACATACAACTGTCTCATTCCTTTGGAGAACCCGGACTAACAAATGAATATACAATATAATCTCTCTTCACCAGCGACAATAGGTTAGAAAATATCATTTGAGAAAAGATACTATTAACAAGAATAAAAATTGAAGTATCCAGAAATATATCTTCAGATATTTTAAAAACATAAGCTAATAAGGAGCTATGTCATGATCATTCACAGAAAGAATCAATAGCAAAAAAAATGTATTAGTTAACCTTAAATTGATCTGGAAGACTTTTCATGGAAACTGGCCAGCTAATTAAAAAGGTGTATGGTGGGGCTGGAGGAATGGCTCAGTGGTTAAAGCACTTGAGCAAGCACTAAGCCAAACGCTAAGTACCCGAGTTCAATTCCCCAGCACCACATAAGCTGGGCGTGGTGGTGCACGCCTGTAATCCCAGCACTTGGGAGGCTGAGACAGGAGGATTGCCATGAGTCCAAGGCCAGCCTGGGCTCTGAAGTGAATTCAGGACCAGCCTGGACCACCGAGTGCGACCCTGTCTCAAAAAAAAAAAAAAAAGGTGTATGGTAATTCAAAAATCCAAATATAGCCAGAATACTCTTAGAATGAAGGAAAAACTGTGAAAAAAGTCTTATTCTATACAAAAACTTTTAAATCTGTACTAATTCAGACAGTATGACTTTTGCAAAGGAAGAAATAATTTAATATGACTATATAGAAACTCTGCATATACAGAAATTTGATTTTTATTAGGCAATAGGTCAGTGGGAAAGGAGTAGACTATTCAATAAATGCCAACAGGACAACAGATTGTCCACAGAGAAAACTATGCAGCTTTACCGCACACCTGGCTACTCTCTAATCATCAATTTCTGATGAGCTAGAGAAATAAATGTGAATGGAAAAAATCCAAAGTGTTCACATGATAACACACAATACTGCTCTGACCTCAGGAAAGAGAATAACTGAATAATGAAAACACAAATCCCTAAAAAAGAAAAGGTAATAATTTTCAACATTCAAATTAAGAGCCTCTGATCATCAAAGGAAACCACAGAAGAGTGGGAAAAAAGTCATAAATAGAGGAAGATAACTTGCATCACCTACGACAAAGAATTAGGACCCACATATGTACAAAACTCATATAAATCTATAATTAAAGGAAAAGTAGTCAATCAGAAAAAGTGTACAAAAATACTTAGCAAACATTTCACAGAAGAGGAAATATTAGAGTTCATTATCATAGGTGATCAGAGAAGCAAAAACAAGAAGATCCCAATACACACAGAACACAATGACTGATCTGAAAACCGCTGAGAACTCATACTTGGGAGAATGTTTAGAAATGGGAATTCTCTCCTTCTTGAGGTGAGGGGAAATATTTTAAGAGAGATTAATGGCAATCTGTCTTTTACAGCGAATTATAATTTTTAATGTAAACGTTCACTTTATTTTTCAATCACTTCATATTTTATTTTATGTAATTCTATATTTAAGAGAATTCTTGTTATATTCTGTAATTTATTAATAATTAGGTAGAAAAATGCTACCGAGCATTTTTAAGTTATTCTTATGTGTAACAATCTTGCTGATCTCTGTTACTCACATATTAGTGTATTTGTAAGGCATCTAAAATGTCTAAGTATACAACCATATTGCTTACCAGTAGAATAGCTCATCACTTTCTTTCAAATGTTCATGCCTCTTTTACCCCTATGTCTTACCATGTTGGCAAGGACCACCAATATAATTTTGATGAGAACTGATGCTATTAGACATTCTTATTTATTCTAGTCTTCAATGGGAAAGGTTCTAAAATGTATTCATTATACTGTAAGTGTATTTGCAGTATCTTTTTGATGAATACCCTCAATTAAATTAAGAATAGTTCTATTTTGATTTTTATAATGAATGAGAGTGACATTTTTCTTAAATCACTTTTTCTGCATCTATTGAGATACTCACAGGAATTTTCCCTTCTCTTACCTGTTGATGTGGTATGTTCTAATTAATAGAGTATACGAACTTAGATAACTAGGGTAAAACCCTCCTATCTGATCGCAAAGATCTTTCCCAAATTTTGCTAAAGACAAATTTCTAGTATTCTACTTGGGATTTTTGCATCAATGTTCCCAATCAATACTGATCAATAACTTTATTTTTTATCATATCTCTTTCCAATGTTGCTATCCAGATCTATTCATTCTCTCAAACAATTTGTAAAAATCAAATGGGTCAAACTTCTCATAAACAACATCTATATATTTTGAATGGAAAAATATAATTTTGAATGAAAGTGAATCGTACATTTGAACAAAATATTCGATTTAAAATGTCTTGCCCCTTTTATAAGATGCTCTTAGTCATCTCTCTGACATCATCCTTCATTTCTTGCAAAGAAAACTGGTTTTTGTTGAAGTTGGACACGCAAACACTGTTTTCAGAAAAACCCATCGCAGCATATGAGAATTGGCCACTAACTACAGGTTTGCTGAGACCCAAGAAAGAGGCAGGTCTATCCAGAATTGCACAAAGTGCACTTTATTAGGGTTTTATGATCAGAAGCATAGCAGCAAAGCAAGCTATGTCCTGTACCTCAAGGCAGGAGGATGTTTATACGTTGAGGCAAAGGTAGCCCACAGCTAACTGGAAGTCACTGGCCTTTCCAAAGGACAATGGATGTATCCAGTATCAGTTAAGAAACAGTATCGGTGTCAGTGGCAAGCACAACATGCTCAGCTGACCTATCTCAGATCATGGGATAGTGCCAGAGTCACCCGGAAGGCAAAAACTGCAGTTATTAACAAGATGTCTGCAGTCAGGTCAAGCTGAATCCCTATACGCATACATATGCACACAATACATCTTTACACACACGCTTAGATACTTGTGGTATGTATTCATGCGTTTGTTTGGGTAGTATATTTTCCTCACCCAAATTCCTATCTAAATAAGTAATTATGTACTTTAGTCTTTAAGCATTTACTCCACATCTTCCTGCTGACACAGCTCTCGCTGCCTCCACCTGCTAATCTCACTACCACACCCACATGTTCCTTAGTCCATAACAAGTTCTTTTGTGTGTTTGACTTCCTGGTCCACCATGCCAGCAGGGGTGAGCCATTTGGGCCATTTCTTGTTCATGAAGCTGTGGGTTTTTTCCTCCTGCTAGCCACAGCAAGAGTCTTAATAAAGTCTAAGCTAGTATAATAGGCCAAGAGACATTTCAAGTAAAGCTTATACTTATGAAATGTGACTTTGCTCCAGTTTTGAAGATTACCAGTCATAGATGTTGTCAGAAATCGTGTAGTCCAGCCTCTTCATTCTACAGATAAATAAGTTGAGGGCCGAAAGGGTGACCCATTTCTCTTGCTGTGCCACCCTCAGCCTCCTCCACTCTTGGGAAGTAGCTGAGATCATTTCATTAAGATGTGGCTGTCTTGCTTTAAACCAGAAATGTCCCATAAAACGAGACTAGTGAGCAGAGTTCCCAACATGAGTCACTTTTATACCAATTAGCACCCAGGGACGAGGTCTGCCACTTCGTGTATCTCAAAAGGTAGCCAGCAGCGATGGGCTTTTCCACTCCCCTCCCTGTATGTCCTGGGGTTCTCTCCAATTGCCCAGCTAATTGCCTACATAACTTCTCGGCAACATGTGCTCTGACTTGTCTTCTGTCACCTACTATTGGGATTTTCTTTCTGTTGAGGGAATTCCTCACCTTTTTCAGGCCCACAGGAGGTGAATGAGGCTTTGTTTCTCTTTAACTTGGTGGTTTGACTGTCTCAATGGAGTTAATTCATTTTATCATTTTCTATTTGATAAATAAAAATGTATATATTTACATCGTGTAGCATGACATTTTGAGGTACATACGTTGGAAAATGGCTCAGTCCAGCTACTGAACATATGTTACCTCACATAAATATATATAATCCACTTTCTCTTTTCAAATCCATTTTCTGCAATTTTAACCATATAATTTATTGTTACTAACTATGGTCATCATGATGCACAGTAGACCTGTTGAACTTATTCCTCCTAACAGAAAATTTGTGTTTGTGGCCTCCATCTCTCTGCCCCATAACACTTACTTTAAATGCACAGTGAAACCTGCTTTTCTAACGATAGCTGTTTAGTAATGCAGCTATGTTACATTACTAAAAACCTGTTTTATTACACTTATTACCAAAATAATAAGGAGCACTGCCTTGCAAAAGCAAAGTTGTACCAATTTAGATTAAGGTTTCAAATTTATTTTGCCACTGAGTACCTACAGAGAGAAAAGAAAGCTAAGGGATGAAAAATAGCTGGTCATTTTGAAACGTTTCAGAATCATTGTCGTAAAATATTGCTGAGCACCAACAGACATTAGGAGGACCATGACCATTTTCTGGGTGTAGATGTTTAAACAATTAGCCACACTTGGAAGGATAGACATTGCTTTGCTAATAAGAAAAGAGGCTTCCTCAGTAAAATCCTATGCTTAAAACTAAAATTTTCAGTTTAATTCTTTTACATGGTCAGGGTTATCTGGTTTTCACTAAACTATCTGGACAACTGTCAGTTTTTCATTTTGATTCACTGTGCAATGCCTTGCATGAAGCATTCAGATAATGCTATGGATGAGATTATGTGAAAAACTGGTTGATACATGACTCTTATGAAGAAATCTACAAAACAATACCACCTGGTGAGGTCAGAATTTCACATCCCACAATGATACATAGTATTTATAGCATGAAGTCCAAATAAGAGCAGAAATTAGAAGTGTAGTTTATTTTGTGGTCTGCTGGTCTAAGCATTCTGATGCATCAAAACTCATACTATATAATACAAGTATTTTCAAACTTAATTTATTTATGTCATTATGAAATTTATTTTTAAAATGGTCATGGAACTACAGGAATTAAAGACAATGTCTGTGTTGCAATAGGTGCTAAAAATTCTTCCATGCATTCCATGAGAAACTTCTACAAGAGATTCTAAGAAGCTATTTCAAAACCTCTTGAAGCTAGTGCCCAACATCATGCCCCAAGGGACAGCTTCCTCTTCTGTCTGTTATTGCTATGTTCCCCTTTTAATCCTCTCAGCATCCTGATGAAATGAAACTTATAAACAATAGTTTGGGAATGAGTAAACACCAATACTGTGAAATATCTAAGTTAACAGTTTAGAATTCTTCAGCTTGCGCCTACCATTCGACTACATAAATTGCTTTATATTCCTGTGTCTGACAAAAGGAGTTTCATGGAAATGTCCGGTTCTAGGCTATATCTCCAGGCTATGTGTTTTTAAGAAAAAAAATGTAATAAGTTCTCAAATCAAAGGCAGTTAGAATTACTTTTCAGTGAAAAGTAGATATAAAAACAATTTCTTCTTATTAAAAAATAACTGATTCTTGCTCTCACTTGATTCTTCTCATGAAGTAAACATTAAAGAATGTAAACATCTAATTTTTCCTTTTTAAAAATGACAAGCCAAGACATTTGATATACACATAATCCAAACTGTCCTTATGCCATTTGTTATTATTTCTAAAGATTTCAGTCATACAAATCAAATGTACATAATCATCTTTGTATAAATTATCTTATAGATACTTATTCAAAAGAACTCATTTCTTAAAGGTATAAACATTCATATAAACATTCTTCTCAATTTTTAGAATAGGCATTAACATTTTCAAGAGAAAACTAAATTCAGAAAGTTGTGATTGTTTCACCAAAGCTAAAATTTGCTTGTACCTAATGTGAAAATACAGTCTTAAAAATATGAACATGGTAAACTTTCACACTCTCATAATATAAATCAATAATTAATGGTAGTTTTTTTCTATTCATTTGAACTGACCAAGTATGATTTTTACTTGAAAACACTAATAACAATGACTTTGAGTTTATATGAAAACAACTGAGCCTTGTTTTTCTCACTTAAACTTCTTGGTGAGGTTTCAGAGTACATGGATTTCTGATTTTTACTTTTTCTTAAATAAAATCACCATTCATGCTTTCCATTACTAGAGTATCATTCCATAGTAATGCACCATGCTTGAAAACCTGAGCTTTTGCAGAAATGTTTTCAACTAATATTATTAAGAGCTTGAATCCACGAAATCTTGTCAGCTGCTCTCCTAAATCCAAACACAACTCTCACAGTTAAATAGGGAAGGCTGGGTTTAGGGGGGAAAATCTGTGAGATTACCATTGTGTTCCTCCCGTGCTTGGCAGAAGGCAGCAATCCAAAATGCCAACTTCTGTGATCCAAATAAACCGTGGACAAGTGAGGGCCCAGGCTGGCTACAAGTCAGGTCCCCACACTGGTCCCATTCACGTGTGTTTCCCTTAAAGCTGCATCGCTGAAGTTTTCAGAAAAAGTTGACACTGGCCAACCCAGAGGTAGTGAAGATCAGCTACCTTATAAAATATGAGAGGTGAGGCATAGCCTCCTGAAGAGAAAAATAATGTATTGCATTCCAAACATACAGTCTTTCAAACATAATTTCATGTCATTTCTTAACTAGAAGGTATTGTTAGAAGTGCAGTCTAGAACTAGGGAATTAAAAGGACAATTTGGTGGAACTAACTTTAGTTTCTGGCTTCCTCCCAGCAGCTCAATAAATTTCCATGGAAACTATCAAGGTGGAAGCCATTTCTAAAACAAGTTTTGATATTTTCTCTGCTCAGTTAAAAACTTTAAAAGCAGTTTGATGCGATTGTGCTAGCTTCTTTCCTTGATCATTTGCGCATAGGGATCTAGATTTTAATGCATTTTACCCGTTTGTTTGGCCGTCTTTTCTCCTGGAAAGAAAGTGAAGGACTCAGAGAGGTGGGGGGAGAAGGGAGGAGAGAACTCTCTCAGTGATCTCCCTCAGCTGGTGACCCTCTCTCAAGGTTCCTAATCAAAATGTGATTTTTATTCCACTGTGTTAATGTCTCCTAATCTCTTGACACGGCGACAAGGTCTGAAAGGCAGGAGGAGTGATGGGGTTTAACTTAGTTGTTTTACTTTCTACTCCATAGAATCAAGAGGTGATTTCATCAGGGTGAGAAATGCCGCACTTGTGCAACTGATACCTTTTCAAGCATAAACGCTGAACGTGCCCCAGTCCTTGCGGCTTGTTCAAAACTCCAGGCTATTTATTTTTCTTCCCTCACCTGGGATTTGGGGATTTATCTAAACTCAAGACTGATGTCCACTGACCCACTTCCTGTGTTACTTTAAACCCTCCTGCCTTCGCACCCGCTCAGGGCGCCAGCCAGATTCTTTAAAAACTGCTTCAAGTAAGAGGAGACTGGGAAGCAGGAACAAAAAGTGGCCTCGGGCGACTAGCACCGCATTCTCTTCGCGTTCTTAGTACAAAATGTGTTAAGTTGCCAGCTTACTGTTCTTGAAAGCAACTGGCAGTTGTTTCATGGTTCTTGTTGGACTCGCAGCCCCAAGTGTCTATGATTACGGTCAAAGCAAAAAGAAAAGTCACAATAAGCGAGAGCGGGGGACAGGAGGCGAAAGAAGACGGAAGACTGGAGCGCGGGCTACACCTGCTGTCCAGCGCGCGTTTCCGGCCGCCCCCACGCGGCGTGGACGCCGGGGCGCACCTGCGGAGCCAAGCTGCGCGCTCGCAGGGTGGAACCTCCCAGGATAAGGGTAAAGCGCGCAGCCCGCGCAAAGGCGGAGATGCAGAGCTGCGCTCCGGGGCAGCCCAGACTGCGGCGTGTGGAGTGGGGCGACAGCTGCCTGAGTCCTTGGGCTCCTCGCAGGACCGGCGGGCCGGGCCAGCAGCACGTCCAGCTGGAGCTGAGCGGAACCCGGCCCAGATCAAGGGTGCGCAGCCGCGCTGAGCGCCCCTGGAAGCGGGACCCCCAGCTCCCTCCCACACCCAGGAGGGCACATCACGGCTCTCCGGGCACCAGCACCCTTTTGGTTCATGGAAAATGCAGGCAGGCGGCCGCCCTCCTCCGGAGCTCCGGGGACACGCGCGTTGGCGTGGGAAGGGCAGGCTGGCTCTGCTCCACCCGCCGCCCCACCTTCCGGAGGCTCGCACCCCTCACCCGCCAGGCGTCCTAGCTCCAGACCGGCTCTCACGAAACATCAGAGGCGTGTCTTTATTTTTAATTTTTCATTAGAAATAGAGTACACTAGTCCGTCAGCTCCAGTGGCGCGGGCGGCTCCCCCACCCCCAGTGACCCGGGCTGCAAGCGGGGGGCCCCTTTCCCATCAACAACCAAGGCAAACCTAGACTTCAAAAAACCTGTTTTTGTATTATCCACTTTTTCAGCGCGAGTATCGGGAAAGGTGCGTCTGCTCGCCGTTTGTGTAGCTTCAGACTCGACTCCAGACTTGACAACTGGTCTTAACTTTGGGGTAACTCGGGGTGACCTTCCTCGTCCCGCTCAGCCCCTAGCTTGGGCCTGGCCGCGCTTCCGCTCTCTGCCCCGCGGCCCCGACCCGGCCGGCTGCCGTTCCCGCGCCCCTCCCTCCGCCACCAGACGTCCAGCCCTAGGCCCAAGGCACGAGGAGCCCCTGCCACACGCCCCTTGCACCGCGGCGAGGGGCGGGAAGGAGGTCGGAGGCCGCCGAGCTCTCGGGGCCAGGGAGAGAGGGCGGCGCCTGTGTCCCAAATGCAGCTCGGCCACGGCCACCTATCCCTAGAGCCTCGCGGCTGGATTACTAAGCGCAAGGGGGTCGCAAAGTCCTTCCCGATCTGTCTGCAGTTCACTGGGTGCTTCTTAGGGCCAGCAGGTCCTTGTCTCGAAAAAGTACCCAAACTCTAAAGACGCCGGGGAAGGAAAGACCGGCCGGGAGGGCCCTGTGTCTGGGGGCCCGCGAGGAGCCCCGGACTCCTCGAAAGCACCTCCCACCGGGCAGCCAGAGGCGGGCGCGGTCTCCGCCGGTCCCGCAGGTTTGGGTGAAGGTCGGCAAAGACAAAGAGGCAGGATCGAACGAAGGGAGGCGGGAGAGAACAGCCCTAGAGGACCTGGGGAGTAGCGCCGGAGCAGGATGAACCCGCGGAAGGCGAGGAGAAAGCGGAGACCCGCGCCAGCCACTCCGCTTCCCCGCAGAGGGCGCCCCCCGCGCCGGGGAGTCCCTGGGCTCCGGCGTCCCGTCGGTGACGACTTAGATCGCGCAGGGCTAGCCCGGGACAGAGGAGCCCCTCGCTGCGCTGCGGACAAACGGCGCGCCGTGGACCGCCCAGGGCGGCGGGCGCTGTCCCGGGCTTGTCCTTCCTTCCCGGGGTGCTGTGGCTCTAGACCTCATTCTCTCTCTCTCTCTCTCTCTCTCTCTCTCTCTCTCTCTCTCTCTCTCTCTCTCTCTCTCTCTCTCTCTCTCCCTCTCCCTCTCCCTCTCCCTCTCCCTCTCTCTCCCCCACCCCCTTGTTCGTTTTCCCCGCCACCCTTGTCTCAGCCCCGGGTGCCACTTTAGGGACTGCCGACCCCGGACCGCTTGGTCACCGCTGGCGGCGAGGGAGTCCCGGCACACGGCAACGCCCCCCTTGGGCTGGCGTCCCTCGCCGTCCGCGCGGCGGTCCCCCACCCCGTGCCCGCCCCCCGAGGGGCCCGGAGCGGCGTCAACACGCCCACAAGGCGTGGGGCTTAAATGCCCACCAGCACGCGCGAGGGCGCTCTGTGCCGAGCACGGCCCGGGCGGGAACTGCAGGCGCGGAGGGGGCGAGCCGGCGGGGCCCGAGCCCGAGCGCGCAGCCCCTAGCTGGCCGCGGCGACGCTGGAGCTCCGGACCCCGCGCCCCCCGGCAGCCCCCGGAGCGCCGCCGCGCGGAAGTTGATGAGCGCGCACCTGCCTGTGTCCGCTGCGCGGAGCCATGAGCTGTCTGGAGGTTATGTACCAAGTCTACGGTCCTCCGCAGCCTTACTTCGCAGCCGCCTACACCCCCTACCACCAGGTACGTGTCCCGTCGCGGTCCGGCGGGCACCTCAGGAAAGGGTGCCCCCGCTGCCGAAGCACTGCCGGGGCCCAGGGTCCGCGGCGCCGCTGCGCCCAGAGCGCCAGAGCCGGGCCGCTGCGGGGACGGCCCGCGCGGCCCCCGGTTGGGTGTTCCTTGCGCTAACCCGGTAGCTCGCTCTCGTGTGCGCTTCGGGAAAGCGGCTAAGTCACGCCAGTGCGCACCCCTTTCTGGGAATGACCCGGGTGGCACAGGTTGGACTTTCCGAGTCTGTGGGACTCCTAGATTAGAGCTGGCGGGAGGAGTTTCGGGCAAAACCCGCGCCGCGAACACTAAACTTTGGTTCCAAAGGAGAACGCGACAAAACAAAAAGCAAAGGCACCTTTCTGACCAGTGAACTAGAAGGCCCGTCAAGTCCCAGCCCTGCAAGCCTACCACCTCAGGAGTAATTTCTTCAGCGATCATTAAATAAACTCAGATTCAGCTAGTTGGCCGAAGGTTTGGTTTGGTAATGTTCGCTTTGCAGAGGTCCAGGGGGCACTTATATTAGGGTACGATTGACTCAGAGAGACCAGTTCTTTCGATGACCCTCGCCTTTGCCAAGTCCTGGTGTCAGAATCAGGCAGTCAAGCCTTCAACGAATTCACTTTTAAGACCACCGAACCCGGATCCTGCAAACTCTTTCAAGTATCACCTAATTTTGCCAGATTCTTTTTTCCTTAAACTGCGTCTTCTTGAACAATTTTTCTTCTACTTTTTCTACTGACTTAGCAGAAACTGAGGACAGTATTCTAGAAAAAGAGCAAAAAACCCCACGCCCATGGGGACAGAGGGGTCAGGACAAAGTTGGAAAGTGAAGTCCTGGACAATCCTCTAATTAGCGTTCAGACAAATTTGTTTGCAAATTCAAAATGTCTGTTCAGAAATTCCTGGTGAATTAATGGTTGAGTGTAGCCTGTGTTTTTTGTTTTTTTCTCTCCTCCTCCTCTTTTAAACTTACCAGCCTGGCGTTGGAAGTCTCAGGGTTAATCTTAGGAATCATCAGTTCATCAGTGTTCCCCCCAGTGAGCCAGATGGGAAGGTCGCATTTAGGAAGTCGTGTTGCTACTTAACTGGAGTCTTTTGGCTTCAGCCTCTGACATGAGCTCCTTTCCAGGATGGGAATATTGTAAGGAGGAGCAGAGAGGTAGGTTGGTTTTCTGGCTGGGTGTTTCTTCTCCAGGCCGTGGACCAACCTACCGCATTAAGAAAGATCTCTGTTCATTCTTGTATGACTCATAACCACCCCCCCCCCCTTAGGCCATGTGTGCCGGCAAAATACTTTAATATTGCATTCATTCCATTGCTCATGTCTAAGAAAATGTTCCGGGCAGCTGAACTTGGGTTTTAGAATTCACTGTCAGGATAAGCTCTAGCCAACCTCACGATGAGGATCCAACCTTCTTCCTTCCGCTTGTTATTACATCCATCTTAATGTGTGCACGGATGCTGAGAGTGGACATAGTCCATCGACTTTTCCTAACTTTAAAAATGTTTAAAAAGAGAGACACACCTCTTAGTGAACAGTTTACAGGCCACGAAACAAATATCAACTTGGATTTATTGAAATGGGCTGCCTGGAGAGTTATGTCACATGGTCACCCCGCACTTTCATTACTAAGTAGAACGCTTTCTTTCGCACTTCCTGTAGCTAGTTCTCCCTTCATAGTGAGGCTGCAGAGTGGATTTGGTTTGTTTGTTTTCATCATGAGGATGTTTAATCTTGCCTCTTGTGATCTGCTTTTTGTTCTTCTGTGGGAAACAGTCGGGCCCTTTATCCTTGATTCCTAATTTTTTACAAATTTTGAAACATGTTGCCCTAAGCCTAGCCCTGAGGTCAAACTGCCACCCAGCAGACAAGGGTGCCAAGGCTGCTAAGTTCCTCCAGGAAAGTCGCCTTGCGCGCTGCCTCAGTTGCTGGTTTTACGTGGACAGGAGGGCAGAGGCTAAGGCACAGACACCAGGGATCCAGACATGGGAGATCCACCTGAATGCAGTTGGCCATCTCTTTTGAAACTGACATTCTATCTTTTCTCTCTCTGAGCAGAAACTAGCCTATTACTCCAAAATGCAAGAAGCGCAAGACTGCAACGCCAGCCCCAGCAGCAGCGGCAGCGGCAGCTCCTCCTTTTCCAGCCAAGCCCCAGCCAGTATAAAAGAGGAGGAAGGCAGCCCAGAGAAAGAGCACCCACCGGAAGCAGAGTACATCAACTCCCGCTGCGTCCTCTTCACCTACTTCCAGGGGGACATCAGCTCTGTGGTGGACGAACACTTCAGCAGGGCGCTGAGCCAGCCTAGCAGTTACTCCCCTAGCTGTGCCAGCAGCAAAGCACCCAGGAGCTCTGGGCCCTGGAGAGGTGAGTAGGGGCCCTAGGAAGAGGACAGTAAGATGTCTCCTTCCGGCGCCCTTCAGAAACCCAAAGATCCCAGTTCAAAGAATACCAGGTTACAGAGAAGGGCAAGAGGAGAGTGAGAGAGGGAATAGTAACAGGGGAAACAGCCCTGCAATACGCAATTGTTTTAAAGAGGAAGAGCACAGCAGTAACCTGAACAAAAGCACAAACCGGAAGACCTCCGTTTGTGTGTTGACTCTACCACTTTCTAGCAATATGACCTTGGACAAGTCTCTTAACCTCTCTGAGGTCATATTTACTGGCTTCTAAAATTAGAATAACATATGCCATCCTACCCATCCCCAGACAAGGTAGTACAACAAAGGAACAAACACAAACCACATTAAAACACAATTAAATACGCTGTGGAAATACAGTGTTTCCAATGTCCTCACACACTTGGAGGCTTAAGATCCTCATGAACAGCAACTTACAGGACACTTTCCCAATTTCTGAAAATTTGCCCAGAAAGATAAGTCTAGCTCCTAAGCAAAGCAAGCTGGCCAATGCTTTCTAAAACCAATCTGTGCTTTCAGCCAGGTTTCCCCTACTTGGGAAATTCTGAAGCAGAAGTGTCTTTTTCATAAACAAAGTAACCACAATTTTGGCACATTTCTACTGATTTTTCTAACACATCCTATTTTCCGCCCCCCCACCCAAACAAAGTACTGCTAAAACAATAATGACTTGCACAAGTCAACTAAATCCTCCCACTCTGAAATCTCAACTTCCCTTTAGTACTAATAAATGCAAGGAAGAACATTTAGAAAACTTGGTCACTTGCCTTAATTCTTGAAAGTTACCAAGCTAAGAAATGAGCGCGCTGTCTCTCTTCCTTTCTTCAGGCATTCTGCACGCTTGGCCCTTGGAGAAAAACATGAATTGTTAAATGCAGAGCATTCTTTAGTTGCCTCAACATTTTAAATGTGAAATCTGTTTAGCGCTCAGAATGCAGTCACATCATTTCAAAGCCTCTTCCCGGGCGAGGCCGAGGCGAGGGGCTGGCCCACACAGGGTCCTTGAATTTCATGCCTGTCTTTCCTTCCCATAAAACAGAATCTAAACGCTGTTCTTCAAAAAATGCACTTAAGTGTTAACGGTGCAGTGATCTTGACAATACTAATAATCACTGTTATTCCTGGAGTTCTCATTTTGCTGTAGGTTTTCTGTTTAAAGCGTAGGATTAAAGAAAAAAAAAAAAAAAAAAAACCCTGTCCCTTCATGTCCCTCTGTGCAAGTATCAGGTGCCCCTTCAGTGTAAGTTCGGGGTGAGGGTGTTAAGTATTCAAAGGAGATTTCTAAAAAGAAAACTAACAGTAGCAAGACTTCGAAAAGTCAGGGTGGTCTTCAGGCCTTGGAGGGGAGCGTTTTCTGGAGCAGAGAAGGGGACGCCAGAGGGGTGGTGAGATCCCTAGTCCCCTCGGCCCGCCGAGGCGGCGGCGGCGCGGGATCGCATTCGCCCCAAGGCGAGGGCAGTCCCGCCGCCCGGACCCCGCCGTCGCCCTCTCTCGCCCCGTCCGGCGGTGCCCGGGGACGGGGGCGGCCGCGACCTCGGGGCAGTGACGCGCGCTCTCCTCTCCTCCCGCCGCCCGCCCGCCCGCAGACGGCTGCTTCCCGATGAGCCAGCGCAGCTTCCCCGCCTCCTTCTGGAACAGCGCGTACCCGGCGCCCGCGCCGCCGCCGCTGGGCAGCCCGCTGGCGGCCGCGCACTCGGAGCTGCCCTTCGCCGCCGAGCCCTACCCGGCCGGCGCGCTGCACGGGCCCCTGGGCCAGGCCGCGCCCGACGCCTGGCCGCACGCGCCGCCGCACGCGCCGCCGCACGCGCACGCCGCCTACGCGCTGGGCGCCTCGGCCGCCGCCTACCCGCGCGCCGCCGTGCACGACGTCTACGCGCCGCACTTCGACCCCCGCTACGCGCCGCTGCTGGTGCCCGCCGCGGCCGGCCGCCCGGCCCGCCTGGGCCCCGCGCCCGCGCCCGCGCCCCGCAGCCCGCCCTGCGAGCTGCCGGCCAAGGGCGAGCCGGCCGGCGCGTGGGCCGCGGCCGCCGGCCCCTTCTCCAGTGCGGCGGGGGACGCGGCCCAGGGCCTGGGCCTCGCCGGGGACTCAGGTGAGCGCACGGGGCGGGGCCGGGAGCCTGCGTGGTGGTGTGGCCCGGTGCCCTGGCGGGGTCGCCGGGAGGTGTAGGACCTGCCCAGGCCGCTAAACGCGGCGGAGGAGAGAGACACATATGCATATGCATAATATGCATATGCATAATATGCATATGTGTATGTACACTTAGCGGAAGGGCTCTAGCTCTGCGCTGTTCGGTGCCGTAGCCGCTAGTCACACGTCCGGCCCGGGACGTGTGGCCGGAGCAGATGGGCTGTGCTGCCGGTATGGAATAGTCAAGTTTGAACACTGTGCAGAAGGGAGAACCAGAAAGTCACCTCGTTTTATGTTGATTTGGCATGTTCAGATATGTTCACCATATGGCGCATTGAACTTCTCGGGTTAAATAAAACCTGTTGTTAAAATTGATTCTCACTTGTTTCTTGTAAAAAAAAAAAATAGAATTAAGCCTACATTGGACAGCGCTGACCTAGAGTACTTGCTGAGCGTGAAGTTTAAAAGTCCTGTGGGGTTTCTGGGGTCTTGTCACTTAGTGGGAGTTCTAAGATTCTATCAGTTTAATTGTCAAATTAAATAGGCCTCTTAAGATATAAAACGTAATGATTTTAATGCTGAGGGCTTAGGGAATTGAATTTGAAAAATACATTCCAATAAGGAGTTGTTTTATGCCCTGTGTTTTTAAGGCAAATGGAAAAACAGTTACATAACGAGCGCAGTGTTGCCCACTCCCCCATCACGTGAGGATTGGGCATTTCTGGTTGCTTTGCCTTTAGTTTCGTTCACCCCGGCCCTGTAGATGACATCTGTGACTTTCGCAATGAAACAGCAGTGTTTGTCTTTCTCCTTCCGTAACTCCCTTGTGCCTCCCCTCCCTCTCCTCCCCACCCCCCACCCCCCGTGCCCCTCCCTCTTTCTGTTATCTTCCTGTGTTTTCAGGTTTGCAGCCTCAGGACAGAAGCAGGGATCTGTACTGGTTCTAGCCAGCCCACCTCCTTTCCCGTAGGTCTCTGGATAGTGCACTGGTGACCCCCAGAGCTGAAATGCGGTGGCTTTGTAACAGCTTCTGATCTTGGTTTGCAGCTCGCCGCTATTCCCTCTGTGGCGCGTCCCTTCTGAGCTGATCTGCCGTCCCGGGTTCCCCTCCCCTTCCCCTCCTGACGGCCTGGAGGCTCAGCACCCGTGCCTCTCGCTTCGTGGATGAGACTTGGGGGAAGGCAGAGATTTCCGACTTCTCAGTGTACTGGGAAAGACAGAAACCCCATTCGCGAGAACGTCATCTAAAATGACTCTCCTGCCACAAGAGTAGATCCAGAGACTCTGAGTTATGTTCAGTGACACTTGGCCAAATCACTGGAAATATCTGTGGTGAAATTGCTTAGACACGTGGTGATATAGTATCGTAAGCTTTCTTGGAATGGGGGAAAGAAAAAGAGATCTTTTGGTGTGAATATTTCTTGTGCTCATGTGAGTTATTTGATTGGGTAATGTGATTGGAGCACCGCTGATGCCAGTCTCCTCAGATTTAAAGATGTATTTGTGTCTACAACAAAGACTCTGATAAAGAATTATAAAGAAGCCAGTTTCTTCTTCCTCAGGGCTCAGCCTCCAGCCTCCTCCCTGCCTGTCTCCTTCTGACAACACCCACTCCAGACAAAAAGACCGTTTTTCCTTTGGACTGTGAATGTGGGAGCTACAGCCTGAGCGTGAGTGGCAAGGGGCCGATCTGGAGCCACCTGCCCAATTTTTATTGAAATGCAGCTGTTGTAAGACAACTGTTAAAAACTCCAGAAATACATCGACCAAGGTGGCACTTCCAGTGTTTTGCAAACCCATTGCAACAGCACTGGATATATTATTTATATATATGTACATATATCATCTTTTTTATAAGGAACATTTTACAATGAGAGAAGAAACTCTGTTCTGCCTTCCCCCCCTGCTCCCCACCCCCCCCCCACACACACACACACAAATCCTGTCCCTCTCTCAATCCTCTGGACAAGAAATGCTACAAGAGACTCCAACTGTCTCCATGGGGAGGAGCTAGGAATCACCAGAAGGGGAAGAAAGGTTCATAGAGTCAACAATACCTCGATGACTTTTCTCAGACTCTACAGTTGCAGTGGATCACTTTTGTGTCGGGATGGGAAAGGGGTCTGTGTATGGGCAACGCTGAAGGCGATGAGGGAGAAGCAGTGAAAATTAAGATGTCTATTAACTATGAGTTCACTGTGTTGATTCTTTAAAAGAACTGTCTTAGTTTTACTTTAGTAGAATAAAATAATTTATAATAATGCGATCTGATGCCAGCAATATTGTGAGAAATATAAACACACACACACACTTTCCAAAATTTTTGCTATGCAATGAAGTCTGTTAATCCCTTTCTGTCAGGATTCTTGGGTCCCTGACCACCACTGGCCACCAGCGATCAGGAGCCAGGGAAATCTAGGGTCTCCACCGGTGTAAGTAGGACGGAATCACATCTGGGAGGCTGAATCAGTGTTGATAGCTCATTTGTTGGAGGTGAGGGTCAGGCTTATAAGCAGTTGAGGGAAGGAGGGTCAGCCAGGGTAACAGGGCAAGGGTCATTTACTGATTGGAGGAAGTTTGGGATCAGAAAGTTGCCTAATTTGGGTGGCAGGTCTCTGGAAACCTGATCACGTGATTTCTGGTAAGGGTCTTGGGATAGGGGAAAATTAAGAATTTGGGTAGGATGAAACCTGGGCTTTCCTGGGCCTGGCATAGAGGGAGAGGCTCCGCTTATGAGAGATTATCAGGGTATGAGCTACCTTCTACCTTCAGTTATCCTGGGCCTAGCCAGGGTCCCACGCCTTTCTACTTCACATCAAAGCTGGATATGAGAAGTTTAGCAGATGAGAAAGCCACCAAGCCTACAAAACCACGGGCTTATCTGTTGTCATCTAAGAAGTTAGAATCTGAGATGGTAGCAGAGCCCTACTGTGTTCAGGCATCTCCATCTGGGGCCGCCAACCTACACTTCTCTGTAGCTTATCAGGATCTCGGGCCACACAGCAGACGGTGAATGGCTGGCCAGCATGCAATATTTCTTCTGCGTTTGCAGCCACTCCCCATCACTCGCACTGTAGACTGAACTCTGCCTTTTGGCAGATTAGCCTGGACATCAGATTCTCATGGGAACATGAACACTACTATGAACTGCGTATGCAAGAGATGTAGGTTGCACACTCCTTGCAAGAGTCTGATGCCTGATGACCTGAGGTGGAGCTTAGGTAGTTATGCTTACCCCCAGCTAACTACCCCATCCCCTTTCATGGAAGAAATGTCTTCCACTAAGCTGGTCCTTGGTGTCAAAGAGGTTGGGGACCACTGCTGTAGATGATTCAGTCATAATAGATTTATTTTCCAAGATTATTGTTATTTCATAAATCCTAGGCTCTTAAAACAGTGAAGGCATTGGGAAAGGGTAATTTGAAATATTGATTATCTTATATTTTAATAGGATAGATTAAGAAACCAAACCTACTAGACAAAATGAGAGTGAGAGATTATTAAATTGTCTTTGTTTTCTCTTGCTGCCAAAGTTGAACTCAGCAGAGATATTTGCATTATGATCAGTTGTTCTCATACATTGTGGGAGCATAAAAATATTACTTTAAATTTTAACCTTCATCATAATATATGAGAGGCAAATATTGCATATCTTGGATAACTGTCTCAATAACTGGGAGCAATTAAAGAACTTATTCAGAATATGAGCTTGGCAGAGTTATACATCACCTTTACCTGTTTTGGGGAACCTGAGAGGTACATACGATCATTACAAGAATTATGTATTTTTTGCTGTGATGGAAAGTGCTCTACGATTATGCTGCCCCAGTTGTGAAAACAGTAGAAAAACTAATGTTGAATTTTCCACACACCAGGCACGGATCTAAAGTTTTGATGCATAGATTAATTCACGTAAGCTTCATAGCATTTTATAATTTATTATGTTGATCTTTTTACTATGAACAACTGAGGCACGTGGAAAAATAACATGCACAGTCATAAAATTCATAAGGGGCAGAGCCAAGGTGCAAACCCGAAGAGCCAATGAGAGGCCGCTACATTGTCACTCACTGTAACAACAGCTTGTTTGGGTCTGATTTCTCTCTTAGCTGTTCGCTTTTGGACTTATTTTCTCCTGTGCAACAGATGTGAAGAGGAAGGGGAAACAGGGAAAGAGGCAATGACAGATGCTTTAAAAACTCCCAGAATCCGATGTCTCAAAGGAACTGGCATGGGACACTGTCTGGAGTCCTGCACCAAGCGGCAGTACCATCAGGCCATCCAGTGAGATGCAAGGCTATGCTCTTCTCCAGGAGAGAATTATTGCTGCTGCTATTATTAATTCATTTCAGTATTGACAGCCTTCCCTGCTCTGAAGTTCTCCGCACCTACCCTGACCACACCATGTAAGAGTTAGCCTGAGGTTTAGACTTTGAAGCAATAACTAAAATTAACTTTGGACTTCTCTATGGACTTTGTTTAATCCTTGTTCCATTCCTCTGGCATGGGTTGGTGATTTATACAAACAGAAGTAAGACGCATTAAGTCTCAGTGTACTTCTCAGAATTTCCCGCTGAGTATAGAAGAAGGCATAGCTGAGTGTTCTCTGCCAGGGGCCTTCTCCCAGTCATTCCCGCTGAAGGAGGCTCCTTACCTGTGCTCCACCTCTGCTAGCACTTGAAAGGTCTATGATCAGAGCCCACAGGAAGCATGCTTCCCAGCCATGAGATTCTAATTACTGAAACCTGTCTCCTAAGCTGCATCTGACCTGAATGTATCAGGTTGCTGGTGAGAAGACTCATTCACTGGAAGTGGCCTTCGGTGTAGTCTTGAACAGACCGTCCAGACTGCTGAGCCAGCCAAGGCTTCAGCAAACTAGCAGGGATGACCCTCAAAGCACAGTGTTTTATTCCATTTTATACTCTCCTAGAGTACAAATGAAAGATGATATAGAACCAAGATTTGGTTCTATATAATAAGATCATTGAAGAGAACTTTAGAATTAGTAACCCTAGCTGAGATACTTTAGGCCCCCAAGTCATGAAAAATAGTATCTTTTGCCCATCTGGCTAGTATTAGCAAAATCATGAAAATTCAAGTAATTTCTAGTAGTTGGAAACAACATTTGAGGAAATGTGGAATGATGTGAAAAAAGGCAAACATGACACATTTGTATGGATTATTTCTGTCTGAGGGCCTGAGAGAAGGGTTAGATTTTCCTGTCATCATACCGGTGGGCACTGGTGTTGGCCTCACCCACAGCTCTCCCTTTGTACTTGGCCTTCACCAAGGAGGAGGTGATGAAAAGGGGAGAGACGCTGTCCACCACCAAGTAATCCTCTTGCCCGTTGCCCTCTGGCTGAGAACTCAGTCACCCAACTAGAGGGAACTCTATCTGTTCTGCGTCTTCACTTGGAAAGAGGTTGTCATCCCCTCTTCTTTCCCCCTGAGCTCCATTTCAGTGTGTGGCAGATTCTTGCAGTGACTTAAGATTGATTTGGGCCTCAACCGGAGAAGGGTAGAGATGGCGGGTATTAGGACTCAGAGTCCCTGAAGGAAGCTGCTCTGGCCACCCTGGCCACTTGTTCTGGGTAAGTACTACATTTTCTGTGCCCTTTTGCATCTGGAGGAACCACTCTTAAGGTAACTCTAGCAAACTGCTTTCCATATAGGCTGATATCAAAGCCTGGGAGAAAAATACATATTTGAAAGACTTTTTAAACAAAATGGAAAAACATGATTCCCTTATAAAATTGCTTTAACTGTTTAAACAGTTAAAGAGAGTAATTTACACTGTTGTTGTACTTACCCAAGTCTTTGTCCTGTGTATTCCATCTTTCCTTGTTAAAGTTTTAGAGTTCCTTTTATTTTCCTAAAATCTAGAATAAAGAAATAAATATCCTAAAGACAGTATCATTATTATTGTTGCTGTTTGTGTGTAGCTGCAGTTGTGACTACATGAGCAACCGGTTTAAACAAACATAAATTTCATTTTTTCTGAGCACCAGCTCCTCCTTAACACCCCTAAATAAACTCAGTACAAAACGTGTGTCCACACAATAGAAGCTCTCCACAGATACCACGTGGACACAGACGCTCACAGAAGCCCAAAGAGAAACCAGAGACATCGTGCCCTCAGACAGGCACAGACACAAACGATTATTCTCACTTGACAGACCAACTGTACCACTCTTTCCTTGTATTTCATTCCAGCCCCAGAGGGCTGGATCAGGAAAGAGATACTTGATAGCTGCCGTTTCCATGGTTGAAATATTTGTGAAGTTAACGCATAATCTGAAAGCAGAAGCTAATAAATTATAGGGTGCTAATTGGAGCTGGAGTGGAGCTGTCAATCATGTTATCTTAAACACACAGAGACCCTCATAACCTAAAAAGGCAAAGCAGCCTCCGAGGATGGCTTTCAGAGTTTCCATCTGTGACCTCTGAACATGGTGTCCAGGCAGGGTGGCGCTCGCAGCAGGGGTGCCGCTGCTAACCCAAAATGGGTAGACTCACTGTCTTCTAGGGGAGGAGTAAAACATCTTGATGAGGAATTAATTTTCAACCTGAGAAATATGTGTTGAATTTACTATGGTAATTACTTAGGTAAAATATGTTTCTGTTCATTTTGAATTTTTTACTTTTAAATTCAAATCAAAAAGAAAAATCTAAACTTTGCTGATAGAATGTCATGTCAGCTTCAGATTATGACGTGTATATGCATTTCTCAGTGTGCTCTTATGAAACTGAGCACTTCAAGGTGTCCAGCTTTCCCCTGCCTCACTGGAATTAGTTTCCCCTAGACAAACGGCAACAGCATGCTTCATATGCCTTTGGGGGTCTTTCGCAGAATCTCTCAGAAAGATCGAGTTTTACTTGTCTCAGTGTTTCCAAATGTCTCAGACCATGCTCTTTTCATCACTATTTCCATGTCCTATTAAAATACATAAATAAACAAATGTATAATTATTGTTACATAAACAATCCTTTCCACTGGATCATTAGCAAGAACAGAAATAGGCTATAATAGCTCTTGTCTTTAAAAAGAAAGAAAAACAAACCAAAAAAACGTCCTTGGACCATTCTAGTTGCTACTTCTTTGTTCTCTTTAAATGGCAAAACATTTTATTTGAGTCATTCTCTTGCTTCTCCATTCAAAAATTTTTTCTCTTACACCCACTGTAATTGGCCTCTACACACCCTTCTCATGGTCATCATGGAGCTCCATGTGGCCAAACGTGAAGATCTGTAGATCTCACTAGTCTTAATTGTCTCCTTGATAGGGTGATGTACCTGGCTGGATCCTCTGATAGAATGCCAGACATACATCTTGCACCCAGTGCCATATTCCTGTGTTCTAGTGCATATATCGTAGCTGGCATAGCAACTGTAGTTGGGACTCCTGTGTAGCCTAACTCAAGTTGCTCTGCAGTACTTCTCTGGGAGCACCAAGTTTCTGCAGAAACCCTAGTGAAATAAATGGACTTACGGTAGACACCATGAACCCTTTAGATTTTTTTAATGGTGGCATTACAGCCATCCCTCTTGAAATCCCATGTTGGTTTTGAGGGATGGGATGAAGGAGCATGTTCAGACGTTTTCACTTGGGCTTCCACACTACGGTATCTTTTACCTCACCCACAGACCAAGCCTGGGTGAGAGAGCTATTCCAACCACAGTGTACACTGATTCTAATTATACATTTAAATAGTGGAAAAATGAGCACTGGGTGGGGTGTGGATCCAGTGGGTGCATTGCAAGTTAGACTTTAACCACAATGAAATTTAATACCTGGTCCACAAGCCCCTGTAGAAGAGGCACTATGATTATGCCTCAGGTTTCTGGATACCAGTGTCAGCTCACACCCTACATCCAATAGTCAGAAATATCCAGGAGTTCTCCTGTCGCTCAGTGTATAGCACTGCAGTAAGTGGCCATGATCCCTGTGGAGGACTCACTGAGGTATGCACTTGTGACGGTGTTGCAGGGCCCTTTCACCTAGGACCTGTTTGTTTCTATAGTGAATGGGTTGCAGGTTTAAAAATTGTCTCAGACCTGGGCACTGAGCAAGAATCATGAGTTTTATTGAAGTGAACATGTTAGTACCCTGCTCTTCTATTTTTGCCTATATTGGGGTCAATTTTAGGTACAACTTGACTGAATTAAGAGATATCCATGTATCTGGTAAATCATTCTTTCTGAATATGTCTTTAAAGGTGTTTCTGAATTTGAATCAGTGAACTGAGTAAGAAAGATCTGCTCCTGCTCAGTGTGGGGGTCACCATCCATCCACAGAATTAAAAGGCATCAGGAGAATCTCTCTCTCTCTCTTTCTCTCTCTCTCTCTCTCTTTCTCTCTCTCTTCTCCACCTCCCAGGATCTGGGACACCATTTTCTCTTGCCTGGGAGACTAGTGTATCAGATTCTCTGGCCTCTGACTCTGGGACTTAAATCAACAGCTGCCCCACCTAGTTTCTCTGGCCTTTGGCCTTAGAATTAAAGTCACACCATTGGCTCCTCTGTTTCTGAGGCCTTTGGACTTGGACTGAAATAAGCTATTGGTTCTCTGGTTCTGCAGCTTGTTGTGGCCTATAGTGGGTCTCTGTATCACCTAAAATCTCAAGTGTCAATTCTCCTAACAAATTCTCTATCTATGTATCCATATATCATTTATTAATGTATTCTGTTGATTCTGTTGTTCTGGAGAACCCTGACTAATAGGGTTCTGACTGTAGATGTTAAAGACTGGCCACCTGTCTATTCTGCTCTACAGAAAACAATTTAGTTACCATCTGTTCAACTCTTTATGGTCAAGCCCCTTTGGCCACCTCTCCACCATTATGAAGATGGGGGTTCTGTGGCTTCTGGCGGTCAAGTGAAGCTATCTGATCTCAACTGTTTCAAGCCTACCTCAGGCCTGTGCATGTTGACAAACTTAACTCTGGGACCATCTGTCTTGCCATCAGGTCTGAGGTGGAGGATGTTATGACTGAGCTTGTCAGTGATGGTAAGAGATGCCCCTATCAACAACACATCCCTGAAGATTTCAGGGGTGAGTTTCTCCTTGGCTGAATTGGTACATCCTCTGGAGAATCTTCTGGCCTCACATAATTTGTCAGTTCCAATGTCCCCCTTTCCCTCAGGCTTTTGATTTGTTATGTACAGGCAATCACATTGGTTTTGATTACCTCAACTTCCAGGGCCACCCTGGTCATAGATTTCCCTCATTTCCTGGGGCTTTCTGAGGACATTAAATCTTACGTTCCAAAGAGTTATCACTCAGTGAATGAATTCTTACTTTTTCTGTCTTACCTTCCAATCACCTTGACCAGCACCTTCATCATGTAGTTCTAGTATGACTCCTGGCTCCTACCAGTGCATGATTGCTAACTGTTGATGCTGCTTCATCATATAATCTCTTTTTGTTTCTTTATCAGACTCAGTGTATCCTTTATGAAGATATGTTAGGTTTAACTCTAACTGTCTGGTAGTCACGAGGGAAGGTAGGCCAGCTCCTGTTGTCTGGTTGGGAAAAGGACTCTCCATATTCCTCTGCAGATGGGTCTTGCTCTTTCTTTGAAGGAAGCACACATGCTTGAAGAATCAGAAAGGTCTGTTGAGCCAACATTCTTGGGGCATTCATCCAGTACTTCCATCTTGTGCTTTAGGCGTCAGATTTTCTCAGCAGATCTTCCTTGATTGAGTATTTAAACACTTGGAACTCTGCAGCCTTATACAATGCTGAGCTTCTCCTTAGCTGTTTACAGATTTTTGTTTACTGTGTTTCCTCCCCCAGTTAGAATGATGGAATGTAACCTCTATTAAGGCAGATACTTTTGTTTACTGTTTTTTATTCTTAACTGCTTGATGTACGATAGGCACTAAGTATTTATTAAGTGAATGATGAAAAATATATAGCTCTACAAGGGAGCAACAAAGTATAGTATATCCATCTTAAGGGATTTTATGCATTAGGCATTAGAAACATCTATGAGGAGTTTTCAGTGATAAAGAGAGAAAGCTTGTGCAATTATGTTCTGTGAAAGAAATCAAGAGATTATCTCCACAACTACTCCAACCATAAAAATAAGTTCATACTGGGAAAAAAGTTGGAAGGACAGTATGCAACGTACACGTGTATCAAAATATTACATGGCACTCCCTTAATTTGTGTAATTTTTATATTTTTATATATCGGTTAAAAATAAATTTTTAAACTTGGAAGAAATATCATGAAATATTTACAGTAATGCTAGAGGGTGGTATTTTGCCCCTTTATTCTGATTGTGTTTCCAGAAGACAGAGAGGACGGGGATGGATCATCTGATTCAGGAAACTTGCCCCTGACCAACTGCAAAAGGAAAGCTGGCCAGGCTTCCTTCTACCACAGAGAGAGTGCAGAAGTCAAGGGCACCATGATACTCATGTTCAAAAGGGTCACTCTGAGACAGGGGAGAGGCTGAGAATGGCAAAATAATTTTTTTGTCTTTGTTCCTACATATTCAGCGTCATTTTAAGGACTTTCAGAATGTCAGGTCACACCTCCATCTGATGGAACCCCAAAGCAGTCACCCAGTGAGGACTCTCTAGGTCTCAGAAAACAACTCAGGACTGATTGAAGGAATCCTCTTGAGCCTCCTGGCACTAGACCAACGTTCCAGAGTCTCCTGTGTGAGCCAAGAGCTAGGACTTACTCTGAAGTGCGAGAAAAGATAAGAGAAAATCAACCCGACTCTCCACTCAGGATGGATCTGTCCTTTGGCTTAGAGAGTATACCAAGGGACAAAGACACCGCCATATATTAAGAATTCTTGGAGTTTGAGTAGGCAAACATGGAAACAGAGTGAACATACTTGTGGTAGCTGCTAAATGAGAAGCAAAGATAACAAGATGGAAAGTAAGAACAAGGTGAGAGAGTTTGGGGCAGGTCTTTTCAAAAAGTTGGAATATGAGCTGGTTCTAGTGTGAGTAAGACTTGATAGGCACAGAAAAATAGGCACAACGAAGGCAAGATGATACGCTAAGGGCAGGTATCCGGGAGGACAGAGACTGCTTCCTCCAGGACCTTTTGGGTAAATCATTTTAATGAGAGTTACTTCAACTGATGGGTTTTATCTAGATTAGCCTTTATTGGCAGTGTTAAATTATGACTAATATTTGTATTTCCAAATGACTTAAATTTTTTCACATGATTTCTTTTCTTTGAACCATTTTAAATTAAACAGATTTATTGACCAGCTATTTCATATAAAACTTTACCAGCTATAGCTTCTGCTTTTGCAGCCATTATTTCTCTCAAATTGAATATTCTCGGGTCATATATTGCAGATTAAAATACGATCAATAATATTTTATTCTTCTATAAATTTTAAATGAATAATACATTTTAACAAATGTCACTTATGGCCACTGCGGTTTTTCCCTCTTGGTTACAAAATCTGATTTTTCCAGATTAACTTTCAATTGTAGAGTTACAACAACAAAATTAGACAGTCATCGACATGTTAGCAACTATTTTATTTATATTTTACATGGGAGATTTTAAGCCAGTATTTGTTTTCTCTTGCATTATAAATTTCCCCAATCCTACTAACTATAAAATATTAAACAACTGCTAATTTAGCACTTTATTCTTAATGAAAATATGAGAATTTTGATGACTAGAAATTCCCTATAGTCCAAATTGTATCCTGGAAATCTAATTCTTCTGTATGCTCTGATCTCTACATATATTTCAAAAATAATGACTCACAGCACCGGCAGAGTGGAGCTCTAGTTACAAGCAGCAGAAACTAACTGACCAATTTAAAAGAAAATTATTTATTAAAAAGATGTAAGGTAACTCACAGGATCTTTGGCAGGGTTCAAATCATACTTGAGGCTGTGGAGCAGGGCAGACAGCAGTACTGGTCCAATCTGGCTACCCAGCCTGACCTCTGCTGACTCAAGTGACCCAAGTCATGAGATAGGACCTCACCACCATGGCCACCTCTGTACCAGATGCTGGTGCAGCTGCGATTGCCACCGATGCCTGAAGACTCAATGTTGCCCATTAGCTTTCAATGAAAGCCACAGCAGGTGGTCTATAGGTGAGGACTCTGCCACAAGGATGCCTTCTTGCAGGAGATGCTGGGAAAGAGGACAGAACACAGTTTCCACAAGGACAATAGTAGGGGAGGAATTCCCCAGGGCAGGCAGGGACTCCATAGTTTGGGTAGCCAAAAAGTATGGCACATGTCTGCCAGAGGGTTACCAGAGCATGCAGAAAAATATCCTGCCTTATTTGGAGGATTGGCAGATGTGACATAGTGACCATGGATCCTGAACCTTAACGTGGAGGCAGTCCACCCCGGTACAAGTGCACTCGCTTCTCTGTGCACACAGGCAGCATGTCATCCGTCCCGGCTCTCAGGTCACTGGTAAGTTCACAGGTAAAAGCAGCGATCCAAGATGAATGCCTATACACTCCCAGTTTTTAGGAAATGTTGTAACTAGAATGTTCTTACCTCCATCTAGGGAACATGTGATGGGCGGCAACCAAAGACATGGAATAGCTACAGAAGTGTTACTCTCATAGTTGGAGCTTTGAGATTTAAATGGGGGACAAAGACTGTCTGAAGAACTTTTCAGTAGGTCTCATGTATGTACTATTTTGTGTGGTTGATAAAATATTATGTAGATTGAATTAAGGTGTAATCACAATGTTTAATTAAATATAATTTGATACTAGATGTAATCTTAGTATTTAACATATATCTTGATAAAATAGAATAAATTTAACAATATTTTTTCAGAAGTAAGCATTGACCCAAGGCCTTGCACATGCAGGTAGGTGCTCCACCTCTGAGCTGCACCTCCAGCCTCAAAAATAGTCTTCGTATTAGTTAATTTCCATCATAGCACACAAATCCCAAGATGATTTTTACTGACCTGAAGATAGCAGAATGCTAAACTTTAGGATTCAGTCTTCATGGTACTGTTCATGATGCCTGAAGCTGCTATCTTAAGCCTCCAAAAAAATTAGTGATAAAGAAAAAATGTTATTAGAGTACTAGCTTTCAGAATGATTGGTTAAATCACAGGAGCTGGTTCCTGCTGTATGTGTATGTAGTCGTTTCCTCAGTCTTTGAGATCATCTGGAGTCCAGCTGGCCCCTCTGCATGCCTCCTGTTCCCTCCTTCAGGTCCCTAAGCCGATCTCTTTTTGTCTCTCCCCACCTGTTCATGATGTTTTTCATGTAGCCAGGCTGGTTAGTGGGAAATGGCCTATGGGAAGGCTCAGAGTGGGAGGGCAGTGTTTTCAATCCTGACTCCAGAGTTTTCCTAGGCTTTCCACATGCGTCACTGCCCTGAAGGCTAGGCCATTGATTAGAGATTGCAACAAATGAAACCAAATGGCTTTAGGATAGGACAGTAGAAGTCAGGAACTTTACAATGCTAAATTAGAATCACAGACCACCACTATGTCTAACATTCTTTTCTTTCAGTGACTACTTAGTGGAAGTGTTTATCTCAGCTCAATGTCCAAGCAGTCCTATTAATCACAGCCATCTGCATATCCACTGTGAGTCAGACAGGCATAGTTCAGGCCTTCGGGCTTGCCAGGAGGGCTGTAAGCCACTTGTTTTTCTTGGCAGAAATCTTTGTCTGCATGTGGTTCCTTCTCTCCTTTCCTCAGACCACAAGATTCAGATTCCTTGGAGCATAGAAGACCCTCAGAATTTTCTTCACCTCTACTGCATTCTCTATCAAGTACCATATAGTTTAACCCTTCTTGGTTCTTGGTTTTCACTAAAGCAACTGGCATAATGCCATCTGAATTCACGTTGGTCATACTGTCGTTTTCACCTGTGAAAAAACATGAAAATTATTCTAGCAGCTATTTAATTTCCTGTATGTATAATAACACAGGGGCTGTGTAAGAATGGCAACAACCCCAGCTTTATACATTTGGAGACATTTATGAGAACCAGTAAATAAATGCTGGGAAGACAAAAATAGACAAGACATACTCCCTGTCCTTGAGACTACTCTTCCAGTAGGAAAACGTATATACTATTATAGAAAACAACATTCATATAAATACAGAGCTACCTGAAATGTATTAAAATCACAGATGCAATCAATTCTGTCCTAATAGATTGTACAGTTCATGGTCTTCAAGACAGAAATTTGGTGACTCTACGATGATTCTTTGGTCTAAAATACTCTTTCAGTTTGCCATAACAGCAAAAATACCTTTAAAATTTTATTCTTTTATGCTTAATAATTTACCTACTGAAGATAAAAGTTATCAGGTGACTCCTACATGCCATGTTACATGAAACCAGAATCTAGATTCAGAGGTATCAATGAAGTTACTGCTTTTTGGAATTAATATCTCAATTGAGAGAGATAGAAAACTAGTACATAGGTAACTCCATGTTAGGTGGTGGTAAGTACTAGTGAGAATGATTTGGTAGGGTAAGGAGCAAAGCATAGTCGTGGCAGACAGAGGCTGCTATTTCAGGTGAAGTATCAGCCATGTGCTCTTTAATATGGGAGAAATTCCAGCAGAAACCCAATTAAGTGAGAATTAGTCATGTGGCTACCTGAAGAATATTTAAGACAGAGGAGCAAGAATAAAGGTCCAGAAGCAGGAAGAAGATGGGTGTAGACCGAAGAACAGCCAAGGCTGGTCCTCCTCGGCCACTTCCTGGGACAAGTATCAAATGAAACCACTAACATTAGTTGACAAATAAATTAAAATGATCATGCTTTTGAGCACAAAAGGGAATGGCTACAAAATTAGCAAATTTTGATGACGGGATTGTTGGGGGAGAACAAAAGGCACATGAAGTACATTTATAATTATTATGATTATTGTTTATGTTTTTAACATTTAATAGAGCACTTAGTATATAGCAGGCACTGTTCCAAGCTATACACATATATAGTTTTTCTTCTTCTAATAGTTAGGCACATAGTACTGCCCCCCCCCTTAACAGATGAAGAAATTGAGGCATAGAGGAGCTAAGTAGTTGGTCCAAGTCACACAGCTGGAATGAGTCTGTGTCCCAGTGTCTACTCTTCCTGAGAGGTGGTTAGAGTTGCCACACAGCGTGGGGGAAGGATTATGTGAGAAGTGTGCTCTACAAGAGTCCTTGAGAAGTACAAGGACACTCACGTGTGTGGGATGAGGGTGGCCACAAGAAAGCAGACAGACAGCTGCTGGCCTTCTCTGTAGCTATGCTCATTTTATTGAATCTACTTAAAGGCTGACCTTCCCACAGAGGAAGTGTGAGAAGGGTTGTGGGAACTTAACAGCAGAGCATGTGAACCATGCCACAGAATTCTAAGAAATCCAAAAGATAACAATACAATGTAAAGGTAAATACAGAAATGTAAATTTTAGGAATTATTTGCTTTTCACTGTTGCTTTCCAAACTGTGGGTGCTCCTACCAAGATGAAACGTGTATGGTCAGAAGTATTAGTCTTCTCATGAAATATCATATATTAAAAACCAGAAACACTTTAGTAGACCATGATCCTTCCCTTTCTCTTCCTCATCCTTCCAGAGTGAGTGCATGCTTACAGTGCCCCTATCAGGTGAGGCTGCCGGCTGCCTATCTTCTGCATGTCGCCTGGGTGTGCACCAGGTTGGGTTTATTTGAAATGAACTTAAACTAAAATATAGGGAAAATGAAAAAATTTGAAAAGACTAACAGAAGCACCATTATACCAGTTGTCCTGATGGAATTTAAATTTAATGGATCTGTTTATCAGGTTCCATGCTTGAAATGCAAACCTTATTTTATTAGAAGAGCATATAAACCACATCCCTACTCTGTATCGTGAGGTGTGTATTTCTTTTACAGAACTACCTCCCTCTCTGCTGCTAAAGAACTCCCTGCTGGGAGGCCACAAGCTCTCTGGCATTATTTCATTTTCCTCTTTGCTGTTCATCATAGGTATTTCAGATCTTTTTGTTGTTGTGCTTGTTTGCAGAATGGTTTTTTTTTTTAAACGGGTAGAGACAAAAGCAGACATTTTTCAAATTAGCTGTGTCTGCAGATAGCACTCAATTTGTTTGAGCTTAAAAAAAGGTCAGATTTTCACACAGGTCATCTAAAAGCAGTAACAACTTGATCCAGTTTAGCGGAAAAAGAAAGGATAAGGAGCTATCTCAAAAGAATCCCTGATATGTTCTCTCCCAGTTCCTTTTCCAGCTATACCTCAGTGTCTCCTGTAGCTCAGTCAAAATAAGAAGTTCCAAGGCAATGGAAAGAAAAATAACTCCAAACTCTTACCAGAGGAGCCTTCCACAGGACATGAGGAAAACCCCCGGGAAAAGGCAATCCTACCCATCTTCTTCCTCTGCTAGATAGAGCAAAGCCTTCATCTACGGTGCAGAAAATGCCAGCTACGCCCCTTACGGCAGGTTCGCTTTCAAGAAGAGAAAGCCACTTTAGAAGAATGGCAATGTTATGAAACATCTTCCTTGCAGAAATGCCTTCACCAAATGCTCACCGTGGCTAGTGCCTAAGTGCTGAGTACCTAAAAGTCCTAATGCTGTGGTCATTGCTGATAAAGGTTAGCGGCTATCGAGAAACTCATAAGAATAATTTACTATTTGTGATAAGAGCAATAGGAAATATCTTTAAAAATCTTAGAAAGAAATAAAATGTTTAAGTGACTGAAGAAATTATAATATTCGTAAAAGGCTTAAAGATATCAGGCTAAAGTTTAGAATTTCAACAAAAACTTGCATCTACAATATTGGTATGTACAGTCATGTTATCAGCTGTTTTATTGTCAAGTCTTTAACCCATTAAATAGCATTTTTGAAAACTTAGCAAAACATGTTTTGGTTTTTGTTTGCTTGCTGAGTTTTGAAAATGAATCTTTTTGCCAATCCTGCTGCTGTGTGTCAAAGAAAAGAAATCATTAGCTACTTCTTTGGTTCAAAGTACTTACAACAAACAATATTTAGTTACTTGACCCTGGCAAGCTTTCAGAAATTAATACATCCCCTTGCTGAAAAGGAGTATATGAGAGATAGTGGTAATGTGGGAAAATTACTTTTTATTTTTCTTTGCTTTTTCTTAAAAACTACTTAATAGAAAGCCTGTTGGTCAGACCTTATGGCAGATATCCTTAACAAAACCAGCACACATGCAGCAATCTCTTTAAGAGGGAAATATTAAAAAAGGCTTCCAAGTAAGATGAGGTATTTAGGGATGAGACACGCCGGCTGACTGGCTATGTTTAGAACAGCAGAAGAGCATTTAGATTTGTTTCCTGTAGAACGCTCTGGGAACGATGAGGTGATGTTTACACACATGTTTGGGTGAAGTCACTGGGATATTTTTACTAGATGCCCAGATATGTTACTAATCCCTCTCTAACCCCTCTAGGTCAGTAGGACCATTGGGACAGGCATGGCACTCTGCTCTCTGTAATCTTAAGGTGTTTCATTTTTAAAAGTTCTTTCCAATGGTTTTCTTGTCTTTTTAGAGGGATGCCACGATAGCATTGAAGACAGACATATTGCTGCTTTGCTAAACATGCTGGCCAGCCTGCACAGGAGCAAAGTGCTACTACACACATTCTCCCTTATTTAAAGAAAAATTCCCAAGTTTAAGCTGCCTTAGAGAACTACTCCGCTCTTTCTATCTTTTGCAACTACACAAACTGTCCTTTAGATCTTCTGTCTTCCTTGCCTTTCTTTTTAACTCAGAATGTAGGTTATCAAAATTCTTAGTGATGTTCAGAGTTTGTATTTATTGCAAGTAATAGAATGATGATCTCTTTTTCACTAATGTTGTACTGTCTCATGTCCCAAATTACTCTCTTCTTGTATAAATCATCACAGTTTTACTGGATTCCCTGTTAAACTAATCCTTTATCATCATTCTGAAAATATATGTCTGCTGTTCTATTTCTATAATTTCATATTTAGAATGTTTACACTTATCTAAATAAACTTGGACTAGGCAGGACAAAATGGTGCATCTTTTCTAAAGGGCCGCAGGGGATACATTCTTTCATTATACCCCACGGTGCAGCACACTCTTGACATCATAACTGGAGAGAATATGTGGGCTTTTTTTCCCTACAGCCATGGTTCTGCAAAGGCTCAAGAGGAAAGCCAAACACTGGTCCCTTCTTGGCAATAGGGTCTTCAGAAGGTCGATAAATCTAGTTTTCTCATCTGCAAGCTGTTGGAAGGATTTGAGTTCATCTACACATAAAAAGTACTAAAATAAACTTAGCTAGAATTGTTATTAAAAGCTTTTTGAAAAAAATTGCTCTATTTGGTGTGAGCCTCGTTTGTTAACTGTCTCAGCTGGAAAGATGAGCAAAGTCCTGGAACATGGTAAAAAGATTTTACCATGGAAGTCTGAAGGTCTACACAAACATCTGGTTGAGCCTGAGGTGAAATTCATTTCTCAGGCCGATTATGACAACCTCTGTGGAGTATTTTTTTTATAAAAAGCTTTTAGCACACTGGAAAGGAAGAATTTTATGAGCAAAGAGTTGAATTTTAAAGTATAATACACATCAACAGTGAAGACCGCGCATCCCCCTGGCTGTCACTACAGCCCTTGAGCCTCCCTCCTTTGGGTTTCCATAATAATCCTCCATGTGGCTTTCCCTCTTCTCTTTCTGGCACTTCCTCACTACACCACCACATCCTTTTGCTAGTCCCTCATATTCACACAGACCAAATGAGACACATTTTGCAGGAAAACTTACAAGCAAAAAAATTGAAGTAATTGGAATGGTTGCCTGACTGAGGGAGGGAGAAAACAGAACAGGAGGGGAATATGGGGCAAGAGGAATGAAAAAACCAAAGTAGGAAGGAAACCCTGCAGAAGTCAGTGATGATAATGTAGCATAAACACATTATCACTAACTGAACTCTGCACTGGAGGCCCAAACTGGTATAAGGAGGAGGTGGACAGACATGAAAGTATGGCCTAGCATGTCCGTTCTTCTTACTCTTTTAGATTATAAACGCAGGGCCCATAGCCCTGACTATTCCTTTTTAAATGTATAAGACAAATTAACAATTGTTATGAACTGGCACCAGTAGATTATTCCTCTTACTTGCCATAAAATTTTACTGTGTGTGTGTGTGTGTGTGTGTGTGTGTGTGTGTGTATGTTTGTGTGTTTTAACCTTTCATAGTTCACACTAGAGAGAAAACTAGAAAATTCCAAAGAGCTGAACTTACCTTGAAAGCCTTCATTCATGACTCCACTGATGTTTGCTTTGTCTCTGTACTGATAAATACCATTTAAGGAAAAATTTCTGAATAACTGAAGTCGGTCTTGGATTTTACAAAAAGTGGGCCTTTGGTGAGGTTCTTGAGCCCAGCACTGAGTCATTAAATCCCACCTGGAAGGTAAATGATGCTTGATAGCATTATTGATAATCCAGGTAAGGCCATTTTAGAAATGAAAGACTTGGATTATTGTCAGTTTTCCAAAATTCACATAAATGAATCAGAACAAACACTTTGGTTTCTTATGTAAGAGTGGCTTGCAATGTGGCTACTCTCAATAGACACTACTTTTCTTCAGAGAAGTTGATGTCATACCATCAGTGATTAATCCAAGTAAAAAGATTGATATATAGATTTGTACCAGTCCACACAGTTACTGGTAACAGGACCAAAGCTGGAAACCAGAGTGGGCTGTGGAGTGTTTACTCACTACATTGTGAGGTTAATCAGGAGACTGTGTTTCCCAAATATCTGTAACATCAGCTTTTCCTTCATGGTTGTCTAAGAAATGGATATGCCTCACACTTAGATTGTATTCATTCCTTTGGTCAGCAAAGATTTGTTGGACGCCTGTGTTACACCAGGAGCCTCCCAGGAGCTAGGATGCAGCAGTGTAACAGGAGCCATCTGGTCCTCCTATAGTAAGTGGTGACAGGTATCACAAATAGAAAAGAGTGACAAAATCTGTCACACCACATCTCATAATACCAAGGAAAAAACAACTCTTATAATGCCTGTAACTGTTATTTAGTTAGTTAGTTGGTCCCTCAGAGTTCCTATCTAGCAAAAGAAAATGAACTTCACTTCACACAGCACAGTGTGTAGTCTAGTCTTGCTTGCTGCCTTAAGTGATCTGTACAGGTGACAGCCAGATGCTTCTGGATAACACTTAGTCACTCTTATTTCCAGACCATTCCCACCCCCCATGCCCACCTCTCCAAGATGGTATCAGGATTTCTGCAGGTACGAAAATCATGTTGTGTGCTGTGGCAGAGAAAAGCATCTTTTGAACCCCACTGTGCTCTTTGGATCTTTGAGCATCTCAGTGGCTCTCTGGAAGTCAATAGAAAATGACTGGTCTGGTCGAACTTGTAGGCTTCTGCCACTACTAGCACTCTGTGGACTCTTTATTCTTTTGGCCCTTTCCCCACTAAACCGTTCCTGTCCTATCTCTAGCTGCAAACTCCTTTGCAAATCTATCACGTGCTGTACCACTTGACAAAGTCCAGCTCTTGCCAGCCCAAGGGGTGCCTCTTGGCAGAATCTCTAGCTCTTAACAATATATTCACACTATATGGGAAAAAAGAAAGCATGGAGTATAAGCTAGACCTCTGTCTGCACTAGCTGCTCTGCCTTCTTAACGATAGTAGGTTTCCCACGCCAAAGTGGGGTCCCACGGCCAATGATCTCCTTGTCACCCTCCCAAATTGGAAGGCAGTGGGGCCATTTCTTGGTGCCTTTTGCTGTTGCTCACCTAATCTAATGGAAGCCTCAGAAAAGGTCTCAGGACCTGCATTTCCAAAACCTTCACCTCCTACTTTTTTCTATGAAGTTCTCTTTGTATTATCCTTTCACAGCACATAGAAGTAAGAATTCTATGCATTCCCCTTTGTTATTAGATTATTCTTACATAAAACTGTATGTCATAGTCATTCAAACCTGGTATTTAATACACTAACAAGGAGCTAACGTACTCTAGATTGCTCCTGCAAACTTGAGTTTTAATTTCCATTAATCTACGAAACTGGCAAGTATCTGCTCTCATTCTTTATTCCTTTTTGAGCTATGAAGCAGCTTGAGAAGAACTGACAGTCATAAATTGGGAGCTATTTAAGAACATTAGTACCATCACTTCAGCAGAAAATACACAATTTTAAATTCAGTTCTTTAAAAAGTACTAAAGAAAATAAACATAATTTCCCATAGACACGAACATTTTCAGTAAGTGGCTCATAGATGGCCCCTGAGTAGAGAAGACCTTTCAGCCCAAGAACTTTATAGGAAAAAGAGACACTGGTCATGGGAAAGGGTGTGGATGGGAGTCAGGAAGCACACCAGAGGAGGGAAAAGCACGTGCAAAGTCCTAAATTTGGAAAGAGCTTGGTACATTTTAGGATCTGAAAAAAAAAATCAGAAGTACAGTCATTGAGGGAGAGGATGAGATGAGCTTGGAAGGGGCCGGGCAGATCATGCAGGTCTCAGGGTCCAGGAGGGAGCTAATTTCTACGGCTCTTCAGTGGGAGCAGGCTGCAGGTCTTAAAGCAGCCTGGTCTCCATGTGTTCAAATTTTCTTCGCTCTAGCTGATGGAGGCCACTGGATAAAAGCTATTAAGGAAGACTAGGTGAGAAAGAACGATGGTTTGTTCTGTATCAAGCACCAGGTGACATTGATCCAGATATCATTGTAGAGACTGTATTTAAAGTAGTTTATGGGGCTGGAGGCATAGCTCAGCCATTAAAAGTGCTTGCCTGGCAACTGTAGGGCCCTGGGTTTGGTTCCCCAGCACCACATGAGCTTGGTATGGTGGCACAAGACATACCTGTAAAAATAAAGAAATAGAAAATAAAGGGCCTGCACGACTGGGCCCGGCTCAAATTTTTAAAAATTAAATTAAATTAAAAAGTTTAGCCTAACTCAGTAGTTGAAACATAGAAGCAGCTGGATACATCCATCCACAGATAAGTGGATAAGAAAAATGTGGTGTATGTATACATAATGCAAGAGTACTCCATTTTGAAGAAGAATAAATATGAGTCATTTGAGGAAAATGGATGCTCCTTGAGACCATTATCCTGAGTGAAAGGAGTCAGGCACGGAAGGTTAAATGCTGTCTGGTTTCTCTAATGTGGAAAAATGAAAATGTAAGTAAGTAAAGAGTGAAATAAAAAATGTGATGGTAGGAAATGGGATATAGATTTTGTGAGGAAGAAAAAGGGCTGTTGGAGAGTGTAAAAGAGAAGAAAAATGATCAACAGGCATACGTATATGCACCAATTCCTCAAGTTGAATGTAATTATTATATATTGGAAATATATAACAATAAAAAAGAATTTGGGGGAAAGACAGTAAGATAAAGCAGTATCTATTTCAAGAATCATACTGCACTCTACAGTTCTTTACAATGTAGCACAGAAACCCCAATTCCATTTGTTTCCTTCCTTGATGAGTACCTCAGGCTGCTACTGAATGTCACGGTATTATTGGGACACCTAATATTGGATTATTGTCTGTGTATCAACCTGATGATTTTTCTTTGTATTACTATTACAAGGAACTTATAACCTGGTTACCTAATAGAATGCCAGACTTGACTCTTTTTTTGAAAAATCAGGATCACAGCTGAGAAATAACTGAAAGACAACCCAACCTATTACACATCCCTTTGCAACCTGTGTTATTTAGAAACACAGATGACACAGATCTCAATGAAGGATCCTTAAGACTTTGAGATAAAATATTGTAACTGATACCACATCATGGAATTCAAACCAAGAGTTAAAGTAGAATCTTGATCACTATGCGTTATTCTAAGAGTCAAGAGGCAAAAAAGTAAAGAATTATAGTTCTTCACGGGAAGCCTTATTGAGAATAGAGTTCTGATTCAAAGATATGGCCAATGTACATGTACAGTCTCTCAATGCTTGCCATATTTCCATCATGAAGTTTTACTTGTTATTTATAACCTGCTTAATTCTTCGAAGGATTCCATATACTTAATAGAAATTATTTAGAAGGAGAAAAAGAAGAACGAATACAAAGGAAAAAGCAAGCAAGCAAGCAGAAAAAGGCTGGAGGATGATGGGTAGAAGCCTTGTCATGCCTGGTGGCTGCAATCTCTTACTCACCCACTCATACTACCTGCTCAAACTTCAGCCTCTTGCTTAATACATATATTTCATATGGGCAAATTGTTTCCCACTAGCAGTAAACTCACAGTGAAATAGAATAAATATGCTTTTAAGAATTTAGTAATTCTTTCCTAAAAACTACTAACATTTTTTCAAGTAAATTAGCAGCAACTATAACTATGGCATCTGAAGAGTTTCCCTTACAAATTTATTGATTGGTACCATATATCACTCACTTATATTAAGTTATAGTTACAAAATTAGCCATAATATTCTAAATAAACTGACTTGTCCTTTAAGTTTGTTAAAAAAAATCACCTGGGCTATCGTTCTAGTTCTAGAAAAATATTCATTACACTTGAAATATATCATCTGGCTAAGTACTCAGCTTCAAGTTCCTCCACTTGTTATTAACTATGGAAACACTTTGCTTATCTTTTCCCCTCAAAATTACTCTTTTTATTAGTATGTGTTTGAGATACATAATAATTACATTCAACTTAAGGAATTGGTGCATGTGTATATCCATCTTGATAACTTTTACTTCCTTTCCAACTCTCTCGCCACCCCCCACACCCTTAAACATCTCCTTTCTCTCTCCACAAAAATCTATCTTCTTGTTTCCTACCATCCTTTTTTTAATTTCACTCTTTTACTTATTTATATTTTAGGTATTCATTTCACTGGGCATAATGGTCTCAAGAAAGATCTATTTCCTAGCTGACTCAATTTATCTGTCTTTATGGTGGAGTAATACTCCATTGTGTGTGTGTGTGTGTGTGTGTGTGTGTGTGTGTGTGTGTGTGTGTATCCTATTCATTCATCTGTTGATGCACATGGCTACTTCAAGATTTAGCTACTATGAGTTTGCTACTATGGGTATACGTGTATTACAGTAACATAGTAACATGATGTCTTTTAACTCTTTTGAAAGATAATCAGAAGAGGTTTCACTGGGTCAAATGGAATATCTAATTTCAGTTTTTTAAAGGAATCTCCATAATGATTTTCATAATGGCTGTACAAGTGTACAGTTCCACCAACAATTTAGAAGGGTTACTTTTTGCCCACAACCTTGCTAGTATTTGCTGTTTTTCAAGTTCTTGATGATAGCCATTCTCACTAAATTAAGGTGAAATTTCAGAGTTGCTTTGATTTGCATTTCTCTGATGGCTAAAAATGTTGAACATTTTCTCATGTATCTATTGGCCACTTGTATTTTTCCTGAGAACTTTTTATTCATGTCAATTGCCCATTTTTTGACTGGGTCTTTTATTTTGAAGAGTTTATTTTTTCACTTCTTCATATATTCTAGATGTTAGCTCTCTTTTCTCCTCTTTAACTCAGTTTTTCACTCTCAAATATCAAGGGATTCATAAGCTGTGTTTAGTATTAGTCTCTATGTTTATTATAAAGTCTTTGGATTCACCAAGCCATTCAAGTTCAACTGATGAAAACGCCACAGCATCTTTCAGAATCAAGGAGCAAGATTCTATAGAGATTTAAGCAGAGCACATGAAATAATAGATTTCAAACAGTCCCTACGCAGTATACACAATCCTTAGAGAGACTCACTTAGCATCTAGTGAACATATATTTTTCAGGAGTCAAAATAAGCTTTTGTACACCTGAAGCACTTTCCAGTAATTTCAGTTGCTGCCCTGAGACACCCGTCATAGACCCCAAAGTGCTCTTACTTGAGGTAGACTGCCCTTTGATCCTGTTCCTTTTCAGGAGCGCTATGGCTGTTGTGCAAACTGAAAGCTGAAGAGAATGCGGACGGCTGGGTGTTCCCCTCTGTGCACACCTGAGCCTATGAAGAGAAGGGCAGGAATGCTTGGAGCCCCCGCATTCCACTAATAGCTGAAGACAGCACAGCCATCTATGGGCTGCCTGACCTGGAGTGCATCCAGGTGTTGAGCATTTAGGCAGTGAATAGACGGTGCAGCATGGCTCTCTGCAGGCTTCAACCCTCTAAGCTGGGCCTGTGATCTCCAAGAACTGCTTCAAATAAAAACCAGCTCCCTCTGCACTCTAAAGAGAGTAGTTAATCTTTATCATGACAACTTAAGGCATCAACCAGATTGAATGGCATGGCTGAGAGCTCCACTTCCTAGCACAGCCTGTCGTCCTGGCTGGCAGTGCATCTTAACTCTTCTTGGAGATCTGCAGAGTCATGTAGCACATGGAGAGCTGGGGCACTGCTCACTTTTTATCAATGTTGTTCAAAGGAATTTCAAAACCACTAATGAAAAGCTTTGATTTCAAAACTACATTTTTATAAAAATTAGGACAATGATGTATTTAATTTATCAACTAGTGGAGACAAAACTAGATAGAATATTATCGTTTTTCCACTACTAATCAAAAATACCTTTCTCTGCCTTCTAGTTGCATTTTTGGATACCTTTGGACACAGCAAAATTCATCATAGCTACATATTTCTGTTTCACAATACACTAATTTATTATTAAACACCATTCCCTCCTCCAAACTCAATAATTGTACACATTGATGAAAATATATAATTCAGTAATCTCCAAAAATATTCCATGATTGTGATGATGCATTTACTCCGAGGAAGGTCAATATGCCAGATGAAATGCTAAGAGCTGAGGAAAGTCATGTGCAAATGAAGTTCTGGGGGAAGTTACTGAGCGTTCAACAGATGGAGAAGAGAGGCACACTGGTAATTAGTTTGCTATTTAGCTAAAATCTACTTTGTACGCTATATTTTCCCCTCAATCCCTAAACTGTGTAATTTGTTGTCTCTGATTTACAGATGTCCCATCGTCTTCCTCAAAAAGGCTCATAAGTCATTTTTTAGATGCCATTACCAAACTTAGTCAGGTGTGTGCATATCTGAATTCCATGAAAATATCCAAGAGCCTGTAAAAGCTAAATCAGAGACAAGTAGCAATTTATATCTGCTTCTTGTTGAAGATTTAAATAATCCAGAAGCATGCACCAGCAGAGCATTCAACCAAAGTGCCCAGCTCTTAATCATCTTTTGGCTCAAGTCTGAACAATCCTCTAAATAACACAGCACCATGAAGTCAGTACAACCACGGCGTGCATCCGCATACTGCTAATTCCTTTTGCACTTGTTTGTACCACACAGTTTAGCACTTTATTACATGTTGGCTGGTCATCCAACTGTTCCAAGTGTATCTTTTCATTCAAGAAACATTCTGAGATGCTGACGAGCGGCAGCCCGCCAAAACCCAGCTAATCCTTAGCATGGTATTGTATGTAAAGTCGATTGTATACTTGCTGGTTATTTGTTCTTTTAGAAACCTCTTGGGTAAAACAAAACTTGGGAATAATTTCAAGACTTCCCATTTCTGCTGGGTTGACACAGGAGGCAGATTAGTATTCTGCATGATAACTTGGCAATTATTTTTCTTTTATATTTACTCCACAACCACTCATGCTTCTGGAGATCACTATTAAAATTCAATAGTGGCCTGGATTAATTTGATACAGTAAATAATACTTGACCATTTCATATTACATTAAGAAACAGATTCACAACATGTATAAATTTTAGTAACACAGTATCCCATCAATCAGTATTTGCTATGTCAACAAAGGTAATCCAACTTTTAAACAATGTATTTCTGTTTAATAAAATCTTTCAATATGCAAGTTTGTATTAAAAATCAAAATCTCCCAAAATAAAATGAATAAGTGCACACACATCCATGGTGTGTATTTATCAGAACTCATTTACCTGGGTATAAATTCATTCTATGCTTCAAAATTTTGTTTCTGAATGAAACACCATGTACATGTATAAGTAAAAATAATCATTAGTAAAGTGCCACAATCAAGTCATACTTATGTAGGAAGTAAAAGTAGATAATCTTCAGTTTTTATTTTAACAAGCCATACCAAAAAGGCCTAAGTCTGTATGTGTACTTGCTTTGTTATTTGGGTGTTTTGTTAATTAACTTACAGATCATCAGGACAATTCCTTGGTGGCTCCAGTCTCCCGCCCGTTTGTACATAGTTCAAAACATCCAGGTTGGAATACGCTGGATATGGTTGATGACCAAGAGTTAAAATCTCCCAAATAAGAATTCCAAAAGACCTAGGATATTAAAAGTTTTATTGTAGTTATATTTGTTACCAAAAAAAATCTAATTTATAGTAGCTTATCCAGCACTGTATTGCCAAGGGTGTGGTATCTACTTTGTGACCCAGGCTTTCAGTCAATAGGAGACTTAAAAAGCAGGTTGACTTTAAGAAAAATTAAAATAAGCCATTGCTATGAGCAACACTTCAGAGGTGATTAGATGCCCTAGTGGGTGTGTATATGTACACACAAAGACTTGCACAGACATACATGCACACAGGTGCACAGGCACACATATGCAAAAATGCACCCTTATCCATACCCACACACATTCAGAGATACACGTGTGTGCAAACACAAGCTCTCACACTGTGTTCCTCCCCTGGAGCTCCACTGTAGCCCTAAACTACCTAAGGCTCCTACAGCTTTACTATGTGAACACAGGGGGAGTGAGAAAGGACTTTCCCCATGAATTTGATAAGGATGGAATGATGGCAAACATGGAGAAAAAAGCCATGAACTAAAAAAAAGGGGCAGCACTCAGCTCCAATTTTATCTTGTGACAATTCTGCTGAGGCCAGCCCAGCATAAATTTTATTGACAAATCTTCACATTTGAAGCAGCTCTAACCAAACATTGGGTGTTAACAAGCAAAGTGAGAGGCCTTCTTCAAGCAATAAAGAGATGGCCAATCCTCTCCACTTTTCTTAAAGTCTGTGATTTAAAGTCTACCTGTAAGTTAATGACAAAGCATCTTGAAACAGGGGCCATTGGGGCAGAAACTTGAACATTAATGCATCAGTACCAATGGCTATTTGTCATAAGTAATATACCTTGTACGTTTAATACTAGAATACTGGAAGTAAATATATTTCTGTCCTACACAAATTTATAACAAAGAGTCACTCACAACTGACTGGAGGTTTAGGTGAAATGGCCGAGAGGCAGGAACAATAGCAGTGATGACCAGCTAGAGGCAAATCACTTAACCTCTCTGGTCTCCTGTTCCTTCACAAAAGAACAAAAACAAGCTTAGATTCTTCTGAGATCTCTTCTGGCTCTGATGTTTGACAATTCTACCCACAGTTTTTGTTTCTCATTTAGCTCACCATACATCAGATTGCGTTGTGAAGATTCCATCCATTAAACTTTCTGGAGCCATCCACCGAACAGGAAGCAAGCCTTCCCCTCTCTTCCTATAATAGTCATTTTTATAGATGTCTCTTGCGAGTCCAAAGTCCCCAATCTTCACTATCCGAGAAGGACTGGTATAGCCTTTTACAGACACAAGGCAATTCCGAGCTGCCAGATCTCTAAGGCAGAAGTTATATTTAACAATAATAAAGTTTCAGAAATCAGAGAAGTAATATTACAAGCTGCTTTTCAGAAGGAATGAAAACGTTTTGTTATTTTGTGTAATTATTCAAACTATAGGTGGTTATTGTGCCAATATCCCTACTGATCTCTCCAGAATATCATTGTACCTGTGAATGAAGTGCATCTGCCCCAAGTAGACACAGCCTTTAGAGATGTCTACGCACAAGTCTACAAGGTCGACCAGGGTGAGTAAGGGACCATGAAACTGTAAGAAATGAAGGAAAAATTACAAGCATGTTTCCAATTTACACCATGTATAAATGTGATCTATATATACCTGTATGCAGATACACATTTGTGCATGATGTTCTAAAGAAATTTTTAGTTGTGCTTAAAAAATTCAAACATAACGAAAAGAACTTCCATGCTTTCTGTTCAAATACACATTAGTGACAAACTGTATTTACAGTAAGAAGTGATATGGAATCTTTATCGGAAAGATCTCAGGGTGTAAGGTCAAACAAAACAAAATTTGAACCCTAGTTCTGCTAATTCATTGAGTTTTCTCACGATGCTGAATTAAGTAACTTTCCCATACATAAAATCAGCATAGTAATGCAGACCCTGCAAAATTCAAAATAAGGTATACAATATTAATGGCACATGACAGGCACTTGATAAACAGTAGTCGTTCTCTAAAACACTACTCATCTATAAAGACAGATAGGTTGGAGGCTTTTGTAGGCAAACGGAGGCAACTTGAGACCATCACGCGTAGTGAGATGAGTCAGAAGCAGAAAGTGAAACATCGAATGGTCTCTCTGAAATGAGAGTCCCAGATCACAATTATCTCACGGAACTTAGTGTGGAAAATAATGGGAACTGAGAGGAGATGGGAGGGGGGAGGGCCAAAGGGAGAGAGGGGAAAGTCTTGTAATTTTGCCCTGATACGTATGTGCACAAAATGCTCAAGATCAATGTAAACTTTAAATTTTGCACCTACACATATCAATAAAATGGGAAAAAACAGTAGTCCTTCTCATAGTAGTAATAATAATCATGTTATCCCCAGCACCACATTAAGCCAGGTGATAATGTCAGCACTCAGAAGGCTGACGCAGTAGGAATGCCATGAGTCCAAGGCCAGTCTGGACTACATAGTGAGTTCACGACCAGCCTTAGCTACAGAGCCAAGACCCTGTCTCTAATCATCATCATCAATAATCAATCAATCAATCAATCATCATCATCACTTTAGTCAGCTTCTGTTACTTAATTATTGGCTCCATTATTCTGTATCATGGCAATCCAAACAATAGACTTGTTTCTCATGTAAGAACCACACACATTTTAGCAATACCTATTTTAAGGTCAGAAATTATTCCTCTTATCTGAAAGAATCAACAAAAGTATATACTTGAGCCGGTACTGACAGCAGTAGTTTCTAGGTGAAAAAAAGCCAGTTGCAATTTCTTTTAGTCGCATTTTTAAAAATTCAACGTTTCTGCCTGGACTTCTACCTCTCCATTTTCCTGCCATACTCCAGTTCAGGACTTTATCATCCCTAATCTGACACATCCAAAAACTTCCCATGTCTCCAGCCTCCCATGCCTTCATCAGCTCACCTTACTCTGCCCCACAGCCTGCAGAGCCCATCACAATCCCTGAGCACAGCCCCTAGGCTGTGCCAGTCACATGAGCCAATCTTTCTGTCTGCCCCTTAATGTCCATTGTTTCTCCACTCAAAAGCTGTGTTTCAGTCATTCTGGACTAGTTGCTATTCTTCACCTGAACTGCATTTCTCAACCTCTTATCATTTTTCCTGCTACCATGGTTTTTTTTTCCTGAAATGGTTTTCTTATTGTAATACTCATCCCCAAACTTCACTAAGCAGCTCATATGACTGCTGCTAACTTTCTCAATTCCTCACACAAAGGTACCCCCCCTACAAGCTTACATCTTTCCCTAAAACTGGGTAAGTCCAGACATTCTAGTACTTTTACTTCCAAAGCCTACACAACTACATCTCTGGATAATTAACTAGGCTCTTACCTTACGTTTAAGAATCAAACCCCTTCTAACCTGGAATGCACTGCATGCCTGTGTCATGGCCTAAGGTTGAGCCTCTGCAGGGTTTCTGGCTTGGCTGACTGATTTACATGTAATAGAACCTTCCTTTGCCCTTGACAAACCTGTTCAACTCATAAAGTCTTTCTCTTGACCTAGAATCCTGATGCTTTTTAGCCTGTAGGTTAGTACCCTGAACCTTGGTGTCAAGATTTCCATAGTGCTGCCTGACAACTACCTCCTCCTCTCATCTCCTGTGACAATATGTTGGGACACATAGCTCCATGTTGGGCCTCTCTTGATTTCATATGGCACCTTCATCTACCATTTGTCTATTGCCAAACTCTCCAGACATAATAAACCTTGGTTAGGACCTATCCTTGGTCAAAGCTTTAGGCAGAGTTCCACCACTTTTCTATCTCTTGCTTTAGTTGTATCTCAAATCAATGACCTTCTGCATGAAGGCTTCTACTCTCTTCTCTGCTGGAAATTACCTCTCCTTCCTCCACATTTCAGCAGTATAATGGGTCCACTTTAGCGGATCCTCCCACTTTATATCTTAAATAGATTCATGAATATGACTTCCATCCCTACTATGTGGCCTCTTGGTTGACAGCAAGAGCCACATCCTTTAGTGTCATAAAATAAACATCAGAAAAATTAGACAAATTAAATTTTATCTGGAAAGCAACACATTTGCTACTTTGTATTTGATTTGTACTATTTTGAAAGATGTCTCGTTCTGTTTTGCTCTTTTCTAGCTTCACACACTCCCAGATTACTAAAGCTAAAAAGAGTCTTAGGAAACTATTGATTAGATATCTCAGGTCATGGATAAAGAACTGAGCTCCCAAAAGGGAAGGGCTGGACTAAGGTTTCTGAACCTTACAGCAGTCGGTCCTCTTGCCTTTGGCCCGACAAAATAGCCTGAAGCAAGGACAAACAGAAGGCCCCTATACTGGCTCTACTGGAAGGATGCTTCTGAGACGGCCAGTGTAGAGATTTCTGGGTTCAGGTGAGTCAGCATGAGGTGAGTGGTACCCATGGGATTGTCTGTAAGCAATCAGCACCAACAGCATCCTGACCCCTAAGTGGGAGGAAGGGAGAAGAAGCCCTGGGGGCTGTCTGGGTCAGCCAGCAGGGAAGGCGATGGGCAAATGGACTGCACTTGGAAATTAGCCATTACAACCATTAAGATCCCGAACCAGGAAAAATTTTGGAAAAGTAGATATGTGTTTTCTTTAAGTCGATCTGCAGACTCCCCCCAACCCCACCAAAACAAAACAAAATGTGCAGACCAATTTTCTTGCTAATGATGGAGGATAAAAGGCATTGCTTATTTAGCTTGAATCTCTCCCCAACCTTTACTAGAATGATGGTATAGGGGAAAATTTTATAAACTCACAAAGGTAAGGAGATCAGAAGAATAGGTCTGTATTTGGTGCTGCGGTCATTTGGAAGAATGAAGAAATGGAACATCTAACTGCTAGCAGCAGAAGAAGACAAAACTGAGCTCTTTTTCGTGCTAGAATCCCATAAAGGGTCCAGGATGAAAGGGGGCGGATACTTCTGAAGACAGGGGTTAAACAAGGTCAGGACTGAAAGCAAGGGCAATGTTTAGGCGATTTCCGAGTTAACTAGATCCTGGACCCCTCAATGCAGTAGGAGGCTTTTCTCTATAGAAAACAAATAAACAGAAAACTGAACCAGAAAAGCTCTGAGTTTAAAGACAGCACCAATCACATTATGGAAGTGGACTAAAAATGAGGAGGGGTTAAATGGGAGCTCACACTAAGCCTCAGACCTCAGTCCCCTCTCAGTTCCCGGAGCTAAAACACCAGAGCTTTATGGGGTGGGTAAGAGACCAGCAAATTTCTCTCTGATGAAACTGACAGCAGGATCTCATCCAACAACAAGAAGAAAGCTTCCAGATAAAGGAAAGATTCCTCAGGCATATAGGTTTCCAAACGGCTTCTTAAGACCTCGTATTAAATAAAAGGACCAGGCAAGAATCACCGACCAGGAGCCAGGACACAGCTCCGTGGTGGTGCACTCATCCAGCATGTGCAAGGCCGTGGCTCCACTCTCCAGTAAAGGAAGTAGAAAAGAGTCATAGAATAGCTGAGAAAAATCTTCTCACACTGAAAACAGATTCTAAAGTAAGGAGAAAAAATGAAACCAAAACAAGACAACCAATAAGAAGCACATTAACATTTTAAAACCCTATTCTAGGCATCTGAAGATAAAAGTTTTGGATCCATGAAAAACCAGGATATAATTTTTAAATGCAATTGAAGTACATGAACAAGTCTGTGAAGAATTGAAATATGAAAACAAATTTTAAATTCTATAAAAAGATTAGGGAATAAAGCTGAAGAAATTATCAAAATGTAAAGCAAAAGACAAAGAGCTGAAAGATAGCTAATTCTAAAAGCAAGTTGAAGCAAAGTGTCCCACTATCCAACTACCAGGATTTCTATACCAAGGAAACAGACAGAATAAAGAGTTTTATTATCAAAAATAGTATTTTTTTAAATCCCAAAACTGAAAGAGATAGTTTTCCAGACTGAGTGAACAGACAGGTAGAGAACTACAGATGAAATCTTCCTAAAATTCTCCAAAAAGAAGGAGCAAGAAGCAATTCACTGATTCCAAGCTAAGGAATCAAAACTGCATGAGACTTCCGGGTGTCACAGATAGACAGCAGAAGAGAAAGACGCTGCTGTCTTACTTTTAAGGAAGAGAAATTTCAATATAGAAACCAGTCAAATGTATCAATAAGTATGAGGACAGAAGAAAAGAAAGACAGCTTCTAAAGGGGGGAAAAGCCTCCATGTGTCCTTTCTCTCCCCCCCCACCTTTTTTTTCAGACAGGGTCTCCCTCTGCAGTCCAGGCTGGTCCTGAACTCACTATGGAGCCCAGGTTGTCCTTGGACTCATGGCAATCCTCCTGTCTCAGCCTCCCGGGTGCTGCGATTACAGGTGTGCACCCCACACCTAGCTTATGTGGTGCTGGGGAATTGAAGTCAGGTGCTTTAGCTGCTGAGCCATTCTTCCAGCCCCTCCTGTCTCATTCTTAAAAGAGGAAAAAAAGAAGCTGTGAGACTGAAAGGTGAATGATCCAGCAGGAGCAAGAGTTGAGAGTAAAGGGTGGGATAAAGGAAGAGGAGAGCTGGGACAGCAGATGTGTGGGCAGCAGGGAACAAGCACCTGCACAGGTGCCAGGATGGGCGTGTCCAGGGAACATAGAAGCGCTGTGCGAACTATGGATCTCACTACATCAGCGACAGTATACAAGTCTGTCGGAGTAAACAGAAAGCAAAGCAAATAAACAATACAAACAGCAGGCGCTTCTTAAACTAGCTCAAGGAGTGGGGAAAGCCCACAAGAACATGTGTGCCTGCCTGAAATGGGAGGGAGAAGCAGCACAGGGCCCCTGTTCTTCATGTGAGAGGCCTTTTCTATACTTTTTTTTTTTTTTAGTCATATAGCGTTTAACTTCATGAGGAAAAAAACCCTTAAGTTTACAGACTGAAACTAGTAACTTGTCTTCCATGTTCTCAGCTGAGCTGCAAAGTAGGTTCCCACCAGTGGTCACCTCCACTCTGTCTACGTGTCCAAAGCATTTCTAGGATGCACACTGTGCCGGACACAGAGAACAGAACAGAAGGTGGAGTGGGGCACATTAGGGAGCAGGTAATATTTGTGAGGGTAAGTAGAGGAGAAAGAAAGCAAGAAACTGAAAGGAAAGAGTGCAAACAGATGCACAAAACCAAGAGGTATTTTTAAACTAAATTAATTTTAAGATGCCTAATAAAATCTAAAGGGACGCTTCAACCAGGGTGGATCCAGACCAATAAATCGGACCCAAAGTCTAGAACTTAGGAATGATGTCAGGACAGGAAATAAAATGTGGGCCAGATAGGCATATAGATGAGGTACAGAAACATGCCTTTCCCACTCCGTGAAAACATCATTCTTCAGAGAAAAACAAGCCTGATTCCAGCTTTGAAACAGGCTCAAATATCAGGCCAGAGTTCTAATTGGCCTAACCTAACATGCAAGAAGGAAGGTTGTTTCTAAGATGCTACCGCCACCCCAAACTGCAGTGTGTTAAACTTAAAGAAAATGAATAGGAAACGCTAGGGCGGTCGCCTTGGGAATCTCACTCCTGGAGCCGCTGCCTACCGCCGTCTTCCGGGCTTTCCGCAGGTAGGTTAGAAGGTCTCCTCCCTCCATCAGTTCCAGGACGATGTACTGCGGTTCAGTCAGTAGGCACACTCCAAGCTGCTTCAGAATGTTGGGATGATTAAACTTGCTAAAAGATGGGAAGACACAGGCTGGTGACATGACAGTGACAGGAGTCCCAGCTGAGGATCTTTACGGAGTACAGCAAAATTTTTTCTCCATAGTTTCCTTTAAAATCCCCGACTGACTTTATGAGCACCAGGGTCCCTTTGCAAGCGCTGGGCTGGGTGCTTGCCTTAAAGAAGTCATATGGCAACCCCTAGTGGTCAACTCATATAGTACGTAGACTTCAGAAGAAATAGTATATAAAGAGTGTTTCTGCGATTTGGAAAAGAAAGCAATCTTGACTAATATTTGTATATTTAAAAACATTATATTTTCAATCCTCACAAGTATGAAACATGATCTCCTTCTTTCAGAGAAACAATTAAGACCTTGCTGTTTCCGGTCACACTGGTTTCTTAAAACATCAATATAAATAAGCCACAGCCTGGTTTTGGGTCCCAGAACTTGAGATTCCATAAGCCATCACCTCAGGAATCCTCTTTATGAAGAAGATTTCATACGATAAACTTTGAAACCTTGTAAATAAGCTCACTAGACAATGGATGTTTCCCTGACACTATAGTGGTTATGCGTTATACTGAGTCTACTGACCAGTACAACAGTGTTGGCATCATCCATCGTATGTTTTAGAAGCACATTAAGTGTCTCCAGAGCTGAACAGCTTCAGATTCCACTTGCAAGACAGTTTTGTTACTGAAGAGAAAAGAAAGTCATTCTTTTGTCTGAGGCCTGCATGCACCCAGGCTCAGAAGACAGCTTCTATAGAATACTCATTATGACAGCATTATTTTCTTTCAAATATTTAAATCATGTTTGTTTTGGGCAATACCTGTTCCATCTGGCCATTCAGGATGTATAGAAAAACTTCCTGTCAACATGAAGAAAAGAAAAATATTTCACAGAGTGACCCCGTTACCTCATCAAATGTGCCTCCTTCAAGAATTCTATCTTCTCCTGGTCTGTGGAGCCCTTCTTCAAAGTCTGCAACATAAGAGCTAGTTAGAAATCTGGGAATAGTGGTTCACACCTGCTAGCACTCTGGAAGGCTGAGACAGGAGGATTGCACATTGGAGCCTTGCCTCAGCAACCCGGTGATTTAGTAAGGCCCTATCTCTAATTAATTAATTCTAAAAAGATATTGGGGTATGATTCAGTGTGAATACCTGGGGTTTCATTCCCTATGCTGAGTGAGAAAGAGAGAGGGAGAGAAGCAAGACAAGCAGACATCTGTGGGAGCTCATTGGGTTAGAGATGGCAACCTTTGTTTTTGTTTTGTTTTTTAAAATCCACCCTGAAAGCTTAAAATGAATACAATATGATATGTGTGTGGTCTTTAAATTTTCTGTAATTTCTAATGTTCAAGTATCAAATCTGCAAGATATAAGAATATAGACATATCTCATGGCACAGGACTATAATCCCAGCATTCTGGGAGATGGAGGCAGGAGGATTGCAAGTTTGAGCCCAGACTGGGTAACTTAGTGAGACCCAGTCTCAAAATCAAAAATGAAATGGATTGCAGATGTAGCTCAATATGAAGGCCCAGGGTTCAATCTCCAATAAGGAAAAAAAGGCTATATAATGCCCAAAATACACAAATTTTAAAGAGACCAGTTTGGCATTTAACACAAGTCAATATTTCACCTTTAAAATTTTTCTATTCACTATCTATTTCTTTAGTGCTCCTGCTGCCCTTGCTAACAATACCCTAGTTTATTTTTTGGAAGCATGAGGCTCCAACCTAGGTAACTGATCTGAGTTAGTCTAATGCAAATCTATTCTGAAATTCTCAATGTCCTTTGCTAGTAGGTCACATGATTCAGTTCTGGTCAATGAGTTATAACAGAACACTGCTGAGGAGAAGGGAGATTTGTGGAAAAGAATTATTTTCCCTAAATGTATATTTCTAGCACCAACCTACGCACTCTTCCTGTCTTTTGTGAAGATGTGATGCCTGATTCTTTGGCAGCCATGTTGTAACTATGAGCCAACAGCATGAAGAGAATTTCAGGGACACTGGCTCTGACCTGCCATACATCTGCACCTAAGCCACTAGGTATCTTATTTTGTGAGGAAAAAAATTAACATTTTTAAATTAATATTTGTTTGACTTACTTCAGGTGAGGCTGGAGTCAGTGAAAGCAGTTCAAATGGTATTGTTTGGAAGCGAAAAGAATTTTGCCAAATTTCCTAATTGCATAGGCCACACTCAAAGCAATAAAACCCCAATAAGCAGTGTTCATATATTGTTCAATTACATAAAAGATTCATTATCCCACAATAAAAAGAAAGCTGTTTTTTAAAAATGAGAGCATATCCAAGGGCTTCCTGCAAAAGTATATTAATATATCGAGACAAGTTATCACACAGCAGAGAGGTCAGCAAGCTGCAGTCTGTGGGCCACATTGGCCCCTTCACCTATTTCTGTGTGGCCATGGATCTGAAAGTAGTTTTGACATGTGAAGATAGTGGAAAAAAAGAGTCCAAAGAACAGTACTACTTCATGGCACAGGAAAACTGTATGAAATCAAACTTCAATGTCCACAAAAATTTTTATTGGAACACAGACTGTGTGGCTGTGACAGGGACAACTTGGCTACCTGCAAGCCCACATATTCACTCTCTTCTCTTCTCAGAAAACATTTGTTGAGCCCTTGTCTTGTTCCTTGAAAATGTGCTTTACAACTCCAGCTCTCTTACAGTATATTTGCTGGGAAATAACTGTTTGCCAGGTCTTCACTAACAGCTGCAAAGGCTATTAACTAATTAATGGCTTTAATGGTTCCTGCTGATTACAGAACTATGTAGACAATGGGGCAAAAAATTGTGACTTTTGTAGCTATAAACGGGCTCCTATATTTTAAATTAATTTTATTTTTAATTAATGCATTTGTGCATATTTATTATATATGAAATGAGGTTTGGATTCAGGTAAACATTGGGTAATAATGAGGGCAAGGAGACTGGCATATTTGTCACCCTACACTTTTCACATTTATTAGTGAGTACAACTAAAATCCTGTCTTCTGAACATTTTGAGACACACACTGCATTGTTGCTCACGAGTCACCCACCCATTGCCAGTCCTCTCTTCAACTGAGAGCACTCAACTTCCATTACCCTTGCCACCACGCAAACCCACGTAAAGACGGCAGCACGTCAGGTTAAGATTCACGTTACCTTAACTGCTACTTTGATTTCTCCACTTCCAACTCCTAAGATGTCCACAGCTATCCCCTCATACACTTCTCCAAAGGCTCCACTTCCCAACAACAGACGCAGGGTCAGTTTTTCTCGAGGGAAGGCAGGAAGACTTTCAATCTCCTCTTGGGTCGGAAGAGTGCTATAAAAGAAGAATGTGCTTGTTCTCCCCAAAGATGTATAAATGGGAAGTTTGTGTTTGAGAGAGAAGCAGCGAGCTGAGGGCTTTGCAGCATCATTTGCTCTATGCGACACATGGTGCTGAATGCTGTGTGTCTACTTTACAGTTCCATCTCAGCATCTTTTAAGAGGAGCATGTCACTTCGCTTTCTGGCACCTCCGTTTCGATAGAAATACGTGTGTGCACGTTGATGTAGCTTTTATGATAGCTAGTTCTGCCAAAGTCAGGAGTTAGCAACTTCTTCAGATTACCAACTGATACAAAAAAAGTGATTGCAAATTAGCAGCAGACACATCTGGGTTCACAAGTTTTCCCTTAAATTATTTCATATATCTGATCTCTCATATTAAACAGACTTTACTATGACCACAAAAAGCATCTCATCACCATCAGATCAATTTTTATTTGTTGTTAGCTTCACTTTTTTTTTGAGACAGGGTCTCACTCTGTAGTCCAGGCTAGTCCTGAACTCACTATATACCCCAGGATGCCCTTGAACACATGGCAATCCTCCTGCCTCAGCATCCCAACTACTGGTATGATATGCATGCACATTTATGTCAGGCTAATGTCATGCAAGGAAATCAAACCCAGGGTCTTTTGCTTGCTAGCAAGCACTCTAACCCCTAAACTATGCTTCCAGCCTGGTTAACCTTTAGGAAGCCAGTCAGTCATCTTACTTGGAATCATGAGGTCAGGGAGCCTCTAGATTAAAAATGCTTTAAGTTTTCAATTCAAAAACCTGGAACATCAGATATACTGAAGTTTTATTTCAAAGAAAACTTATGTCTGAATAGCTGATTCAGGTTACCTCTGTTTCTACTTAAAATCTTTTTTTTTTTTTTTTACATGTCTTGAATTACCAATTTCTAGAAGCAAAGCCTATGGCCGTGCAGTTTCTTTATGCATGGACCATATAAGGGTGTCTTGTACAAAGAAACACTTGTTTTCCTTAATTATAAAGACAGTAACAATTCAAAACTCACCTATCTCAGAGATATTTAGGCAATCATCATATAATTTCCAAAATGGAATAAAATTGACCTCACAGGACCCTAAATTTCCTCCTTCTCAGACACTAGCCATCGTGAGTCAACTGAGCCAACTAGACTGCACTCTACTCTTTTCAATGCAGTATTTTTTCTCCTTCTTTCATTTATTTTGGAGCTACACAATAAAGCAATGGAAAGCAATACATTTTTCTGTATTTCTACATAGGCTAAAAACATAATTTTTGTTCACTCAAGGTCACATTTGAGGGCGCAGGGAACACTATTAATAATTATGCCAGAACAAGGGGCACAGGCCAGGGTGGTCCCAGACAGCGTGAGATACCCTGTTCTCACAGCTCTTTGCCTACGTGCCCCATGAAGACAGCCCAGGCTACGTACGGCACTGCAGAGCAGGCGCTGGCCAGTCCTACACCTGCCACCAGACCTCGCAGCTCAGCCAACTCCTTGTCTTCCTTCACCGGCACCAGCAGCCCTTTCTTGGAAGTTTTTTTATTCTTTAGTCTTCTATGCCAAACTACAAAGAAAAAAAATTTTAGACCATAAAATACTGCCCTTTTTTTTTTTTTTTTTAGAAAATGTGAGTGCATTTTTAATGCTTATATACAAGAACACTTCGTAGAATAACAGAGCTTTAGTTAAACGTATGCCTAACAAAAACACTAAATCCAGGTGAAGTACCATATAATAACACACAACATATACACATCATTTGGCCCCATTCCTGAGAGTAAAGTTAATTATTTCTTACTATGTTACAAATAAATTGAAGTACCTTAATTTTAGAACTTATTTCTTCATATTAACACATAAATAGAGCCAAAAAAGCAGAACAATTTGCATAATAATTTTTAGTAAAATAAATTTACTCCTGATACAAACAGCCTTTTAGTCTATAGACCTGAGGGAATGCTTTCAATATAATGATACATTTAAAAACTCTTTCAACATAATAATGCATAGAGCTGTTACACTACTGCTATTATACTTCAAAACACATATATCCACTTGAATATGTAGAAAAATATTAGAATGAAACTCACTGGACATTAGCAGCAGTAATTAACTCCAGCTGTGAAATTATGAGTCATTTTATTATCTTTTATATCATGAACAGATATTATTTTATAATGATAAAAGTACTATTTTTTAAAGTTAAAATACAATGTCAATGAGATCACCTAACTACAGTGGAACATTAGCTCAGAAGTCAAAAACAGCCAAGATGCTTTGGGAAATGATTCTGAATTTGAACTTCAGTTCACAGAAGTTTCTCTGTCTGAGAGATTAGAGTTTTACTCAAGTGAAATTCCATCTCAGGCTCAAACAGGGAAAGGTTGCAAATAGCTTCGTTAATGCAATTTCTCAACTCCGAAACACTCTCACAACTTCCATACATTTTTAAATGCCCAGGTTTAGCCATATTTCCTTGGTGATGCCATCTGAGACCTTTGCAAACTGCTGATCTCTCATCTATGAACTTAAAAGACCCACTAGGCTTCAGGAAGCTCTTTAGAGTCACTGTCTTCTATATTTCATATTTCTTAGCACGTGTCTCACTAGTTATCTTTCATACAAACATCTGTTAACTCCCATATAAAAGGGCAAGCTCCTAAGGCCATCAATCATATTTTATAGCTTTTCATTTCTCCATACTCCCAAGCACAAAGCTAATGTTACATATTAGATATAGCCACACACCCATGCAGAGGCTGCCCATGCTTATTTTTAAACCTTTGTTTCAATGTTGTAGTTACAACTGAGGAGAGCTCTCAAACATACAAATTTTAAAAGAATTGCTACTTCTTAGTATTTTGATAACTCAGCCTTTTCGCATGCATTCAGACACTCCTTCTAGTAAAAACACATGCACTGGTAATGAAAGCAAAAATTGAATTAGCTTAGTTACACTCAAAAACCTGTGAGTTCCAAACAGAATAAAGACCTTTAAGTCCTGAGAAAGTCAGATATCCATAGAATGTCTTGAAAACACACAATAAGTTGTCTGAAATTATCTCATGTCCACCCACTTAGAGTCACGAACTTAAACAATGATGATGTGCAAGTAGTCAAAGGTCAGATGAAGGATTTTTCATGTAATAGTCCTTTCCAGAAGGAAGGCAGACAGCAGACAAGCAGTTAAGCCTATACACCAACTGCCAAACATACTGTAGTCATATGGGTAATTCTGGAGGGGCTGGCTTAGTGGCACAAGCATCAGCTGTGCAATACTTAGACTCCCTGGAACCACAGGTTAAAATCCTGGCAGGGTCATCTGAAATTTTTAGCTTTCTCAGCTAGCTGAGGGAGATCCACATATTATCTGAGTCGAATCTTTTAAATGAAATCTCAACTCAAGTTCAAAGTACTCTCCAATATTCTATACCTTTGGAGAAAGAGTAAAAGTTTAAAACACTCAATGAAATACTGGATTTCTTTATCTTGGGAAAATTCAACTTTAGGTAACCTTTGCTTCAAATTCTCCTTGAATATTCCCTTTATTTATAAGCAAAATGAACCACAGCTTCCTCCTATGTGCCTGATCTCTTTTCTGACACCATGCCTTTCTTATAATGTTTTAGAGTGGCAGGAACTCTTAGTATAAACAATAGGTAGAGGGACCTTATGTCTTACCACCTAAACCAAGACATTTTGGGAACTAAAAGAAAGTGCTGTTGTTATTCATGCTGAAACAACAAAAATAAGCTAGAATATAACATCACTAGGATCACCCTATGTGAACAATATCTGACCATCCTTTTGAGAGTTTTTACTATATTTTTCATTATTAAATGAAATCTTTTTTAAAGGGGAGTTTTTTTAGGGCTAGCACATTAACATAAAATGAATAAAAAGGGACTAGATAATTTTGTCTACCTAAACTAATTCCCCATTTCTCTTGTCATTAGTCAATGAGCAGGGATTTCAAATAAACAGGTCAGATATCTGAAAGTATGAGTGGATCCTACCAGCCAGAAATGAATCTTGTGTGAAAGAGGCCCTGCTCATTCCAAAGCAGCCTGTCTGCCTAGAGGCAAAACTGTCCCGTCCAAAGATTACCACTGGCTTTCCATTAATTCTATCCTTTTTTTGTACCTAGAGTTATTTTTCTTTTGTGTATTTCAATCTACAGGCCACAAAACACTTGCTTTAGCCAATCAGAAAAAGATACCATTTTAAGGGAAGCTAAAGGATGGCGCCTTTACAGAAGGTTTCTCTAAAGTATGTAATGAAAGGTATACACAGATAATATTTTTCACAAAACAGTGACTCTTTGCTATGGTTTGGATCTGGAATGCCCCCGACCCCTCACCCACAAAGCCTGTAATGTTAAAGACTTAGCCCTCAGTTTGACACTACTAGGATATGGGTGAAACATTATGAGGTGAGCCTAATGGGAAGGTCATATCCCTTGAAAGGGATCATGGGTCCCAGTCCCTTCCTCTTTCTTTTGTTGCCATACATGATGTAAGGGCTTTGATCTATCACCTGTTCCCACCATGATGTACATACTCAAAGAAACTGCCAAGACCGTGAGCAAAAGTAAACTTTTATGGTAACAGAAAATAAAATATCTCTCTTAATCAAACAATGTTTCATAGAAGCTAGTTATAAAAGAATAGACAAAGGTGGCACTGAATTTTACAAACTTATTTAATCAGGTCATGTTTCATGTAGAAGATTAGATATACTAAAACATAAATCAAGCAATATGATCCAGGAGTCTATTTATTACCCATTTTAAACATCTATGCTACTTACCAAAGGCCAATGGAATTGTAAGAACTAGAAATACCCCAACTATCGTGGTAAGTATAAAACTTCTTTTGGGTAGCCAAAACTCATCTAATGATACAAACAAAAAAAAAGATATTAATTCACAGAATAAAGCCACAAGAACTCAGTTGTACCTAAGCACATAGGCAGCCAGGTGTTAAAATATTTGCTGAGAGGATATAGATACACTATAGAAAAATCAATATCAATGAATTTTTGTCGTTTTTTTCCTTTTTTTCAGGGAGACATTTTACCAATATGACATTGGAATATACAATTTTCTACTTAAAAGTGATAAAAGAAACATATTTAATAAATTTAGAACAAAAAGTCTCAGTCTCTGTATATTATATAATTGAGATTATTTTTCTACAATGTCTTCATACACATTTATTTCATATTTAAACTGAGAAATATAAATAAAAACATGTTACCTTCTTTCAGGTCACTTCAGTTGCATAGAGGAAGCAAACATGTGGACCGGTTTGGTAAACTGTACCATACAGACCAAATCTGACTACAACTTGATTTTGTGTCTCCAATCGCTTAAGGATGGTTTGTATTATATTTCTAAAGCATTATTTTTAAAAAGAGCTGGGTGCAGTGGTATACTCCTGTAATCCCAGGGGATGAGTTAGGATTGAGGGGAATCAGGGAAATAAGGGGACTGAGTTAGGAGGATCATGAGTTACAGGCCAATGTGGACAATTTAGCAAGAGTCAACTTAAAAAATAAACTCAAAGGGCTGGGAGTGGAGCCCAGTGGTAGAATGCTTGCCTTGCATGCCCATGAGTTCAATCCCTAGTATTGAAAAATAGAAAAGAAAAGAAAAACAAGCAGGGGCAGATGTAGTTTATAAAGCCTAAAATAGTTATTACTTGGTTAGTTTCAGAAAATACTTGTTAAGCTCTTATGTACACAACTACCTACAATAAAAGTATAAGGGATGATTGAAATACACAGTGAATTATTACATTTTAAAAATTAATTACAGTAAAAGACACTTTGCCATAAACTCCTTCAAGATACTTCCCTTTGCGAGTGTGTGTGTGTGTGGGGGGGGGGGTGCGGGGGAGATTCAGCCTCTGGCTTCCACACATCCCCAGTCCAGTTTTACTTTCTATTTTTAAGACAGAGTCTTTTGCTCAGTCTCTAAGTTGCCCAGGCTTGACGTGGACATGTAACCTTCCTGTCTCAGCCTCCCAGTGTTAGGAGCCACCAGATTCAGCATCCTCTTTGCTTTGAAAGCATTTATCTTCTAGAAGGTTTAGTGTTTCATTTTTAATATTTAGGTCTTCGATCCACTTTGATTTGATTTTGGTGCATGGTGACAGGTGTATGTCTAGATTCATTCCTCTGCATGTGGATGTCCAGTTTTCCCAGCACCATTTGTTGAACAGGCTGTCTTTTTTCCATTGTATGCATTTGGCCCTTTTGTCAAAGATTAAGTAATTGAGAGTGCTTGGGTTTGTCTCTGCATTTTCAGTTCTGTTCCACTGGTCTATCTGTCTCGTACCAAATTGTTTTTACAACTATGGCTTTATAGTATAGCCTGATGTCTGGAACTGTAATGCCTCCTGCTTTGGTCTTGTCACTCAGGATTGCTTTCGCTATTCTTGGTCTCTTTTGGTTCCATATGAATTTAAGAAAACCTTCTAGAAGACAAATTAGGCAAATTTCTAAAAGACGTAGGCGTAGGCAAGACTTTCTGGACAAGACACCAAGAGCAAAAGAAATTATCCCCATTATTAACAAATGGTATCTTGTCAAATTAAAAAGCTTCTGCACAGCAAAGGAAACTATCAACATTGTAAAAAGAGAACCAATGGACTGGGAAAAAATATTCACCACCAACATCTCAGATAAGAAGCTCATAACTAGAATATACAGGGAGTTGTAAAAAGTAAGCCTACCAAAATAAAGGACCCTATTGAAAAGTGGGCAAATGAAATGAAGAGGCAGTTCACACAAGAAGTACAAAAGGCCAATAGATACATGAAAAGATGCTTAACATCTCTAGCTACAAGAGAAATGCAAATCAAAACAACGCTAAGATACCATCTCACTCCAGTGAGAATGGCCTACATCAACAAGACAAATAGCAATCAGTGCTGGTGAGGCTGTGGGGAAAAAGGAACTCTCTTACACTGCTGGTGGGAATGTAAATTCGTACAACCACTCTGGAAAGCAGTATGGAGAGCTCTCAAAAGACTGGAAATAAATATCCCCTTCGATCCGGCAACACCCCTCCTGGGAATATATCCAAAGGAGGCCAAAACAACACACAGCAGAGATATATGTATACCCATGTTCATAGCAGCACAACTAACAATAGCTAAATTGTGGAAGTCACCAAAATACCCATCAACAGACCAGTGGATACACAAACTGTGGTATTTATACTCAGTGGAATACTATGCATCAATAAAGTCCAACAGCGTGGAGGCTTTTACAGACAAATGGAAGAAGCTTGAGAACATCATGCTTAGTGAAGTGAGTCAGAAGCAGAAGGTGAAACATCGAATGGTCTCTCTGATATGAGAGTCCCAGATCACAACTATTATGGAACTTAAAGCAAAAAACAAAGTGAAATAGGGGGGTAAGGTGGGGGAGAAGGGAGGGAGGAGAGGGTAGGAGGAGGGACAGAAAGAGAGTGGGAAAGCCCTTGTGTCCTTGGCAGGATGCGTATGTGCACAAAATGCTCAACTCCATTGTAAACCTTAAATTTTGCACATATACATATCAATAAAATGGGAAAGAAAAAAAAAGAAAGCACTTATCCCACCACTCTTGCCACTTTCTAAAGCAGTTCTTGAAGTCCTCTGCTTGGAGTCTTTTTAAAAGGTGTGACCAAAATCTCAAGTCAAGATGAAAGACTGAGTATTTTGAGTGAGTTCAGGACATCCAGGCAGCCACAATGGAGTAACTAACAACACTCAAGAAAAAGAACTTTGAGAATTGTTTCAGAAAGTGACAAGAACAATGAGATAAGTATGTTTGTATAAAGGGGTGAGTATTTTGAAGGGGATTAATGGCAATATGACTCTGATGAAATGTTCTTTCAAATTTAAACATGCAATATATATTTAATAGCATCTCATAAGAATGATAAAACTTTTAAGAACTGTGTTTATAAAATGCAAAAGCTAATTCTGTCGAAGACTGCAAGCTAGGCATCATAATATATTTATTTAAGGTAGGTCTTTGAGGATGGAAAGATCTTCAGTTGATGGAAAGTGAAAGAAAGAAAAACTGAAATGAGAAGCACATGGTAGGTGGTGGGGTGCCCATCTTCAGGCCACAGAAAGCAGGTGACCAAAACGTGAATACAGCACAAGGATACATATTGGAAAAGACGAATTACAATGGGAGGACAGGCCATGAAAGCCTTTACACTCCACACAAAAGTTAGCAGCTGATTCTGAAGACAAGGTAGGTGGTCCACCTGCTGTTTCAACAACAGTAACTGTAACTAGGTGAGTAAATCAAGAATATAGGTGAGAAACAATGCCTTAAGTGAGGAAAACCAGCATGAAAATAAAATGAGAACTCATCTGGAAGAACTTGAAATGGCATGATCAACAGCACCTGGTGGCAAGGTAGAGTGAATAATGGAATATGGTATGAGACTTTCAGTCCATGTGATTAGAAAGACAAATGTATCTTAACCTAAAATCAGATGCATGGTGGCAGAGGGAGAGATTAGGAAAAAGGTGAAAGGTCATTTTAGAGCTTCTGCATAGGAAGATGGGAATACAAGAACCGGAAAGTAAGGGTAGATAAAGATCCCGACATCGGAGTGCATAATTGATAGAAGAGACTTTAAGGAGCAGCTGACTTTGAGGAGAAAAACATGACAATGATTGTGATGTTTTAGGAAAATCACACCAGATGAATAATACAATAGTTTGAATCATAGTCTCTCGAGCTGTTGCTAATATTAAGAACGCACCTACTTTATCACTGAAAGTTCTACAGGAAAAAAAAGAGTATGTAGACAGATATGATAACATACCTCCAAATAATACAATATTCTCACTGATTTCACTATATTCACCAAATCCAAGATTATTTGCAGCTACTACTCTGAACTGAAATGTTCCTTTCAGGTTTTTGGGCTTCCAGGTGCAAATGCCACTGCAAGACCCATTAAATGCCATCTTCCATCTTAAATTCTGGCTCTGAGAGTCATTTGGACTACCTTTTCTGAAAAAGAAACAGTGAAATAGTAAATCCAGAAAATATACACAAGGCTATATGTGTTATTTCTAGTTGCTCAGATTTCACTTTAGAGATGACTCCAGAGAGTCTCTGGTTGCACCCTTCACCCTTGATCTCATTCCTCCCACAGAACTTGGCTATAGAACACAGCATGGCTTACAAAGTGACCCCAGTGATTCATGACCCAGCCAACTCAGCCTGTCAAAAAGTTACACATAACCAGTGGCCAGGAGGAAGCTGACAATCATTTTGCTACTAGTTAGAATGTATAAAACTTACTTAGAATTCTAAACGCATAAGGCAATCATCTTACACTTTTTAATAGGGAAGCTGCCATTTTTCGTTCTCTTATGTTACTTGTAACATGTCATATCTGGATAAAATATGTAGTATAAACTTGATAAGTTCCATACGATAATGCAGCCATCCAAGCTATCATCACATTCAATATTCTAAGATTCAGTGCTTCCTCTTGAATTGACCTAAACTCTACCTCAAAGCCTACAAAACCAATCCACATTGCTCTTCATATGAAACATGGAACAAAAAAGTAAGACCTGAGTCCAAAACGAGAAACTGAAATGGTTATAATAGAATCACTGACTGAAGGCAAGTGCCAGATTTTCCAACTATGGCTTCCCTGGCAATAAAAAACATGCCTGGTGGGAAATTTTTCAGATAGGAACAGTTTTAGGACTTCCTACCAACCCACTGTAAGCTTAGGGATAGGTAGTACAAAGAAGTTCTATTCCTGTTAACTGAGTGAGTGTCCCGAGAGAGCAACAGGATAGTGGGGGCTGAGCCTCAGGAGGGCCAGGGAATGGAAGTAGCATCAGAGCAGCAAGGTTGGCCACAAATGTTCAAGGGAGTAATATGTTCTTATGATCATCCTGAGTCATGCACTAAGACACAGTGACTTTATACATTTTGTGAAGTCTCAGGAAATGTTATTATTTAATTAAACAGCTCTGATTCAAAAGAAAGAGGCTCATTGAACTTTGTAAAGTAGCTCTTTGTGACTACTGATTGACTAATGAAAAGTTCTTACATTGGTTAGGCACCTTCTATGAACAGACGTCATGCTGGTGCCTTAGGTACACTGTTTCACTTTATTGAGTCTTTACAACAACTCAAAGATGGAGAAACCATCATCCTCATTTTACAGACAGAATTAAGTTAAAAAAGCAGAAAATCATGGAGTTAAGCACAGTGTGTACTGGGTTAAGTGGTGTTTCCCCAAAACTATGCCCACACAGATCTTGTACATCTGACTTTCTTGTAAATAGGGTTTGGGCAGACATAATCAGGGTAAGATGAGATCATACTAAACTAGTACGGGCCTTAATACACTGACTGGTGGTTTATATAAAAGGAAGGAAATTTAGTTACAGGCTCATACAAGAAGACAGTAACATGTAGATAGAGGCAGAGACTGAACTGATATATCTAATAGGCCAAGAAACATCGAGTATTCTTGCCAACTATTTGAAGCTTAGTAAGAAAATGAGCCTTTTCTTGTTACATCAGTTTTCTTAGGATAAAGTTACATCAAAGACCAATTAAGCAAATTGCTACATTAAATGAACTTGTGTTTATATCACAAGAGTAAGTTACACATAAAGCAAAAGGTATAATGGCATGCTTAATTATTTCAGAATTTTTAAACTTTCATACATTATTTATTTACATCTCACTAACTACTAACATTTTGCTAGATTTGGTTTATCATTTCATCTACCTAACCATCCATAAATTCATGCATACATATTTTTAAAGATTTTATACCAGTTCCCCATATTGAATATAATTATTTGCTTTGCAAACTAATATACTATTAAAAATAATAATTATGGGGGAAACTTCACGTATTTTGTGAGACAGCTGGTATTGTTTTACAAAGACACTAATCAAATGTTACAAATACCAATCTATTTTTTGTTACACTTTTCCTTTAGATGTTTCCTTTCCTCCATGTGTTTTGGTGCTGTTTGTCTCTCTGTCCCTCTCAAAGTTTCCTTCAAGTATTTTCTGCAATGCTGAGCTAATGGTCACAAATTTCTTTAGGGATTCTTGTCATGAAAATTCTTTACTTCTCCTTCAATTTTCAGGAATAATTTTGATGGATACAATAATCTGGGCTGACTGACATATGCTGTCTGAAATCTTGAAAGATTTTGTTTCAGGCTCTCCTGGGCTTTAAAGTTTGCATTGAGAAATCTGTGGTAATTCGAATGGGTTTGCCTTGGTAGAATAATGTCTGTTTTTCTCTTGCTGCTTTCAATATTCTCTCTTTATATTGTATTTCTGAGGTTTTGATTATGATATGCCGTGGCGAGTCACATTGCTGGCTGAGGTTATTTCGTGTCCTATAAGTTTTTTGTACCTGAAAATTAATTTCTTTTCCTAGATTTGGGAAATTTTCTTGCATGATTTCTGTGAATAAATTCTTTATATCTTTGGTACTGTCTTCTGCTCTTTCTCCCACACCCATAATTCTGAGTTTGGTTCTCTTTGACCCATCCATCAGCTCTTGTATCCAGCTACTTTGCTCATTACTAACTTTGGTGTTATTCCTAATTATATCTTTTGTTTCCTCAGACTTGTCTTCAAGGGCTGAAATTCTGTCCTCACAATGTTTGAGTCAACTTCCCCAGCTTTCAAATATATTTTTATATCCTAAATTTCAGCTAGATTTCTTTTAGAAATTTCCACTTATCTATCAAAATGTTCCTTCGTATCTTGCATTTCCTTGTTTACCTCAGTCAATTTTTTATTTGTAGCTCAGGACCACTATTTGTTTAGTAGGCTCCTCTTTAAGCTCACTGATCATGCTTGTATTTCTTCTAGCATATCTTGTTTGAACTGGTTGTTGGACTCACTTATTTCTGACGTCCTTCCCTATGCGTTGCACTATTTCAGGGCCCATGACATTAGTTTCTGAGGTCTCAGGCATTTCTGTGTATGTCCTGTTGCTGTGTCTTCTTCCCATGTTTCTGCTGTTGAGAAACTTCACTTTAAAGGCCTAGCTGAGAGGTTTCTTTGAATGAATATGAGGGTGTGAAAGGGGAAGCCAAAATTCCTCTAAGTTCTTTGCTGGGACTATGCAGCGAGGGAGGACCTAACAGCCCAATGTCCTCTGAGGTGCTGTGTTCACACCCAGGCCCCTCAGCAAAGCTCTCCTGCCTGGCCTGGCTTTCATCCACTGAGGGTGAGGCTCTCTACCCTCAGAGGTGCTCCTACTATACCCAAGATGTTCTCTCCTTTCCACAATTATTTTTTGTGCCAGTTTCTTCCAGGACACTGTTTAAGAGTGACCCCCTCAAAACCCTGATATGCTCTTCTGAGCTTTCTTTTACTCTAAACAGTTCAGTCTCAGACTCTTTTTTTTTTTTTTTTAATTAATGGGTCCTGCTTATGTCATTGTCTGCTGTGGCTGCTGAGCACTGCTCCTGGTCTAGGCTCCAGAAAGCCTTTTCCAGGGGAGCTCACATTGTGTTTGTAGTATGCACTACCTGCAGTATTTATTTATTTATTTATTTATTGTAGGCTAGGCTACAAGCTGCTGTCAGTTCCCACTCTTCCCGGATCCTTGATTACCTCAGTCTGAGGTTTCGGATTCCTGCTTTCTTCCATCTGTGGATGCCAGCAGCTCAGGGCCATGATCAGTTGGCCTGAAGTTACTTCCTAGGCTGCTGTTTTTCTCTGACATGCCTTCAGGATTTCTGACCTTCCCAGGGCCTTCTTTCAGTTGTTGGTCAGAAGTTCCAGGCTCCAGGATTTCCTCCATCTGTGGATGCTGGCCACTTCCAGCTATTCACAGTCATCCTGGGAGTGGCTTCTTGGGCTGCTATTTACTTTTGCTTCTGATGTGTTTTGGGATGTTTCTGAACCTCCCCGGACCTCCTTTCAATTATGAGGTGTTCCTCCCTGTCCTAGCTACATTGAACAGGTGGTTTTTTTCCTATATTTTCAATTTTTTAAAGTGGGTCCATAAAGAGCCAGTGGACAGCTCTGTTACTCATCCACCATCTTGACGGGACATCTCCAAAAAAAGAAGTCTTTTCTAGAACTTTCGGAGGGAGCATGGTCCTGCTGACCCCTTGATTTTAGAACTCCGATTTCCAGAACTGTAAGAGTAAATTTCTATTATTTGAAGTACCTAGTTGATGGTACCTAGCTATGATAGTCTTCACTCAGCTGTTTAGCTCCAAAGTTCACATATTGTGCATTACCACTACACAAAAAGCAAGTGCTCAGAGTCTATCTAGAATGTCCTCACTTACAGATGTTGCAATTACAATGATTATTCTGTCACCCTATAGTCCACATATCCACAGGAGAGACCTGAAGCAAGAAGAAAGAAAACTCTCAAGATGAAATCATGTACTCAAGGTATTGCTGAGGGAAACACACTAAGGGGTCCTACCAAGAACCATAGTGTGGCCTGGCTGTTGAAAAGAACTATAGCCATAGGCCACAGACACAGACGTAGATTAGAATTTATTTCACTGTTATAAAAAATGGAAACAGAAAATTCACAAAAGTTTCAATTACAAATATAGCCAAGGGAATTCTCTAGCATAAGCAAAATTTTTTATAGTTATGAAAATACCGAAGTGAGATAAAACAAAAATAGATCTAAAGATCAAGTTGCCAGGTCTATAATTATGGAAGTGACTTTTGTCCTTGGAGCTTCTTAAAGGATGGTTTCCTAGTCCTATGAGAGGAGTGTCTTTGGAATTTGGAACTCTTTCCTCAACCTGGCGTGAAATCACTCCTCCTGAGCCAACGATTCACAGAGTTCCCCACACGGACCAAGTCTGAAGCTGCATGTGTCCATAAGCTGCTGGATTTCATAGGACGGAAAGTTTTGGTCCCTGGGAGAACACTTCAAACTCTAATCTTCTTTCTCAACAGCTTAAGAAGCCTAGGTAACCTGCAGATTTCACACTACTTCCACCCTTCTTCTAATTACACTTTAGAAAATACCCAACTTGTTGCCAGTTCTCACTGGAGCATATTCAGCTTTGCTAAACGAATGATCGGAAATTCACACGTGTATCATCATCTTCTCAGCTTCTTAAACAGAAGAGATAGAAAGTGAACAGTGACTGCAGGAGCCAGTAACTAAATAATTTCTCTAAGGTTTTCATGAGCAGCTGCCTATGATGTGCTTTACAGTTAGAGTGCCAAGGCTCAACCCTGGGAATCGGGCAAAGGGCTCATGGCACATACAATGCTCTTAAACAAATACATTTTCATAAATATTAGTCCCTTTGATCATTTCATAATTAATTTATGAAGTATTTTTATAAATACATGTACCTGATCTGAAGGACATAGTACATAAGGCTACTTCCGTTATCGTCAGCTTCTTCCCAATGTATGGAAGTCTTGCTCCCATCTAACAATTTAGGAATGCCTGGTTTACTCGGTACTCCAGCTTCGGGAAAAAGACATACTTATTGATATGCTAGTAGTATAAAATATTCTGCATTAAAATCATTCTATGTAATATACTGAAGAAATGTAAATATATTTAAAATATTAAGAAATATTCTGATACAAAGTCATATTTTAAATGAGTTCCTTAAGTTTTTAGTAGTGATGAACTAGATAGGTCAGTGGTAGGGTTAACAGTGTGTCTCAGCCTGACGCAAAGTAAGTGTCAAATAAAGAGAAGGAACATGAACCTTAGAGCATTTTCCCCTCTACTCTTATATAAATCAATTTGGCATTGTATCTTTCAGAATACTAATTAATTTAATAGAATTTTAAAATTTTTGAATCTGGAATATAAAAGCCATTAGCATTTATTGAGAATTCAGTTATCCTTTTTCAACTTAGTTCTTATGGCAAAAATATCAAGAAGTTAGAATACTTAAAAGAGAAAAAGGTTTCTTCAGTATTTGATCCTGTACAATCAAGCCAAGACTTCTTATTACTGACTGTAAAGACTTCAGGCTATTTAATTTCTTAACCCAAACTCTAGAAATAGTAACATGCTATATTTTTTTAAAGAAAAATTTCACCCTCTAGAATTGGTGAGAGAAGAGAGTGGGAAAGATTTGAAGCACATGTGAGTTTTCTGAGCCCTGAGTATGCTGACACCCACCTTTTGTCCTGAAGCTTTCTGGAAGTGAGGTGCTGTTTCCTCCTGTCATATAAATCACCACGACACGAACATTATAGAAGGTATAAGGCTGTAGATTTGTGAGGTTACAGACATAAGCTGGACCATGGCTGCAGGAAGCTTTGGCACGGTAAAATTCATTGTGTTTCCCCTGAAAAAAGAAATCTCAACTAGCATTTTTATTTCTTTAAGAAAATCTTAAATAGAAATCCACAGGCCTCTGGCAAGCAATTACATGTTAAAGTTTACTTTCTACTAAAGCATAAGCGCTTTTTATATGACTGTTTGATCCAAACATCATTCCCCCCACCTAGAGCCATTCATACTTTATTGCAAGTTACACCTGATCTGAATCTTAGCTCGTAGGATAAAACCAATATGTGACATGCACCCCTGGTAATGCATTGTGGGGGAAGATTCACAGCTGTGCTTTCTTGTACCTAAAGGTGGGCACCAATCTTAAACCAGAGTGCCTAAGAATGCAGATTCACAGTGGAAGAGCAAGAACTTCAATTCTAGGGATTTGCTGATTCCAAATAGTAACAAATGGCATATTTTGATTCTTTGAAGAATTCTATAACGACTTATACAGTAAAACATTTAGATTTTCCCCCTAACATCCTCTATAGACACACAACCAGCATTCCATGTATTTGTACATAGTAATTCTAGATCCCTCACAAAGGAGTCACGACACAGTCTCACAGTCCTCAGTAGGAAGGGCACACACCAAGTGTTGGAAATACTGATTTTCTTTCATCTGTATACTGGGTTTCTAAGTACAGTTATCTGAAATGTCTTTCTCCATGACATTCCTTTTTAAAAATTTTACATATTTGGATCTTGAAAATCATTTCTTTTAAATGGTATGTTTTCTTCACTTGTTCAAATAGAAAATGTTGAATAAGGTGGTAGTTTCTCGAAGGTTCTTGACATATTTTCCCTGAAAGTTTCTTAAGAAGGTCAGTTTCCACAAATAAACCTAACTTTGTACTTCCTTTTTCATTTAGGACTCACAAGCTTACACTGTCTCATGAGGTAGAGACTTTGCATTACTTTTCTATTAAGTTGTCAATATTCTTTATTGCATAACCAAGAAGTAGACCACCACTGTTGGAGCCATTGCTTGAAAAAAATACATGAATTTATCAATCCCACTGACACACATGACTTAATGAAATAGGTACATTGAGCATGCTATATTTACTCAGAACTGAATGTGCGTGCATGTGAGAGAGAGAGAGAGAGAGAGAGAGAGAGAGAGAGAGAGAGAGAGAGAGAGAGATTCTAATTGAACAAGTTTAGCATTTTCTGGTCCTGCCTCCTTACTATTTTTATGTAAAATAAGTATATTAGGTGACCCAGTATTCTCCTCTGCACCATGCAGAAATTACCAGAGCTCCCGAAATTTAGGAGGAATGTGCCCTTGAGGGTTTTTTTTTTTTTTCTGGAAAACAGCCTAAGTATTGGCCTTGCTATAGCCGTGAATGTTCTGAGCAGACCCTTGGCTCTGAGAGTTGTTATGGGCTAGCCCAGAAAAACACAAAGAGTCAGAAACTTCCATCTGTAAGAGGCCAATAATTGCAGGAACGGAGGATACCCCAGAGGAATTTTCAAGTTACCTGAAAAGCACTTGGGAGGGTGGAGGCTATAATGACTCAGAGACTAAAACTTCAGGAACTTGGTTCTTGTAGCAATTTGCCTGAACAACTGAGAAAATCACAATTTTAATGGGCTTCCATAAAGTACTAAGCAAAACTTTCTGTTTATCCTTAATCTTAAACTATGTTCTTGTTTTATATATTTTTGTGATTTTAGAAAAATCTATACAATTCATAACTAGATAATACAATAATTTGTGTCCTAATTTTTTTCATTTTCAGACAAGAAAATTGTATACATGGGCCTGATGACACAGGCATGTAATCTGAGCACTCTGGTAGGCAGAGACAGGAGGATCACAAGTTCCAGCCCAGCCTGAACTCCTTGGCCATTCCCACACTTAGAGCTTGACTTTCTGTATATGACCTTGGCTTAAATATAGCTATTCCCTCATACCTTTCCAGCCATGGCAACTTTCCTAGCCTTAGCAACCTTCTCAGGCCCCGACATTTGCTGGCCTGGACAATTAGACAAGTGATGACAGCCCAAACTCCTAGTGGGGACCTGTCTCTCTTAGGGCATCGCTCACCTGCCTGCTCTTTCAGCCTATCAGGCATGCTCACTTTGTCTTCTACAGCTCAATCTTTAATTCACATACCAGCTAAACAGCCCAACTGGGGCCTCCACTCATAGGGGTGGAGTTATAGGGGCAATAAACTGCTTCAAATTATCTTGCTGCAGGTCATAATTTTCGGTTTCACCTGGATCTTTCTTTGACGTAACTTTGGGCAACTTAACAACTTCGTTGAGGCCCTGTCTCAAAGCCAAAAATTAAAATGAGTTAGAGATGTAGCTCACTGTGAAGGCCCTGTGCTCAGTCCCTAGTACAGAATGAAAAAGAAAGAAATAAAATTGTGACAGAAAAAGATACAAACTTTATCCCATTCTTCCTCTTTTCTTTCTAAAAAGAAATTCATTGGGGAAAAAAAAGCAACACCTATTGCCTCTCACCACTTACCCCTCAGAGTTTCAGTAGAAAGTAAAAGTTGTCCCAGCTGTTCTTACTGTCATTATGAGGCAGGCTTACATTGCTCAGAAGAAACAGCACTTCCTGGCTAGTGTTCACCCATCAACCCACTCAGAACTGCAGCCTTCCAATGGAGCCATCAAATAATACCTATATAAAGATGGTCACACATGTAAAAGTGACTCCACCTTGCATTTTTAGAGTCATGATTTTCTAAAAGATCCATGAGGAACTTATATTGGGCAAATGTGAAAGCAGAGGAAGTGGAGGAAGAAAAGCATGGACAGCAAGTCCCAAGGGCAGGTCCATGTGTTCTCTGGGAGCCATCCTTCTCCCCAGGCTGCGAGAAGAGGGACGGGACTGGTGCCTTTCTGCTCTGGCTCCATCCACATCCAAAATAAGGATATCCTCCAACTTAATTGCATTTTTATAAGATCATCATTTTCAAATAGGAAACAAATCATCAGAAACATACAAAATGGAAAAAAATGACCTTTTGTTTTATCAAGTCACCATCAAGAATTGTTCTGTTTTTTGTATAGTTTTATATAAAAAGTACAAGTTCATAAAAATCTGATACAATAAAATTTTAAAACATCATAAAATATTGATTTGCATAAAAAGTCTACCTTTTGGAGTTCAAACCAAAAACTCATGAGGTTAACATTTGACGGAGCCTTCCAGTCTAACTGCAAACTAGTGTTCTCTGGAACCAGGGCATGAGGGTTCTCTGGCGTGTCAAACATTTGGACAGTGACAAGTTGACTCTCAGCACACCACATTTCCTTGGAGTGGCAGGCCAGAACCTTTAAGTGAAAAAGAACAGTTGTTGCACCTTTGCTGAAACATCGAGCTTAAGAGTAGCAATAAGAAGTATTGAAGAGAGTCTGTACCTTTAACATGTAGACTTGTCCCCCAGATAGTGCAGTCAGGAGGAGCGTGAGGCTTGCACTTGGAAATTCACTTTGTCTCAAAGGAGTCTCGGGAATTGGAGGCAAATGTGAGATTGCCAGCTGATAGCGGACAGAGTCTTCAGGTCCGTTTGGCTTGGGAGATTCTGTCCAGGATACAAGGAGACTGGTGTCCGACAACACTGTTGTGTTAATGAGCCCCACTGCCTCTGGAACTGAAATAAAGAGCAATGAGAGTAAGGAGTGTCTTGGCAGCACTCGAGGTGCAAAACTGGGAGGGAGGGTTGGCTGGGGAACAATCTGGTCAGTGGAGAGGGTGAGTATCAGCAGGAAAGTCGGCCCCTCACATACGCAAAGTTGGCTCTCATCTTCTTTATTCCTAATGATCAAATTGTTTCAGCTCAAAGAAACAACAAATGATGAGACACCCAACTCGTACGATTTCTGTGGATATCATCACAAACATTTGAAAGGATAATCACCCATCTTAGAACTCTTTTTCAGACTTTGGATCTATTTTCTCTAAGACAGTGGTGTCATATTACTTTAAATCTCAGGGGACTGAGGGCAATGGACATAGATAAAAGGCTTGGTTTTCCTGTCTTACCACCTGTACAAACACACCTGCCTGGACCCAATAGTGTCCAGCAGTGAGACCAGAGAATGGGTTTCCTGGTCAAACCATTGATGTAGATGTTTCTCCATCTAGTAGTTGATTTCCATCCTGATAGAATATTATTCATCTTATTCAGTGACTGGATCAAGGATTAAGACATCAAAAAATTTTTCTAAAACTTCACTTTTCTTATTAAGCTTAAAGACAGTAAGTAATGATTATTACTTAGCACTCAGATTTAATGAAACCAAATGCAGACATACACATGGCATATATCAGAAAATTTCTCTCCAGCCCATAACTCACCTCCACTTGTAGTTTTCCCCCACAGCTCTCTTGCCACCGGCAAATGGTCCAGCGGATCTGAATAGTAATTCTTTACAGATATCTGTATCATGTATGTTGAAAATGGTTGTAAGCCTTCAATATGGGTTATCCTTTCCTGAGACTCCTGTAATTATTTTTAAATCAATATCTTGTTCTTTTATTCTATTCAAATAAGTAGAAAATATTTAACCAAAGAGAAAAAAACCTTAAAGTCTCAAAAAATGTCAATTTGTTTTTTTTATATTCTGAATTGTTGACGATAATGTCTTCATGTACCCGGAACTGAGCCGTTGAATATTTCAATGCATAAATGACAAACGATTGGCAGCCCCCCAACAATTCTGCAAGATGTCATGTCACATAGAAAATATTAAGCAATATTAAATATTAAGTAATATTATCTAATCCTTCATAGAAATAACATTTAAAAGAGTAAAAAGACATTCCTTAGACCAATGGTTCTCAACTTGCATTGGCATCATGAAGGACATTTTAGGAAAATATGTTTGGATTCCATCCAAGAGATCCTGATTGAATTGTCTGGGGCAAAAGCCAATTTGAAAACCACTGCCTTAGACCTGCTTCAGCAGGTATGAAGCAAAAATATAAATTTTAGAAATGTGTACAAAACAAAGGAAGTGACAAGGAACCATGCATACTTAGTAACAAGGCATATCACTTGTAATGTCTAAGAGATGATGGTCACTTTTGCCTTTTGAATTGGTTAAATAAAGCCGAGCACAAAACAAAATACTGTCTGTATGCGACTCCATCTGTAGGGCACCTGATACACTCCATCTGTAGGACACCAGAATGATACATCCCTCAAAGCATAACTCACTCCCAGATGAGAAAACTCAAGCAGTATAATTTGATGAATCCATCAGCTCTAAGAAGTTTCATAGTAGCACACTGCAGAACGTATAGGAAATACTTCACTATAGCTTATAATTTTATTGTCATAAAAGGACATCTGTGACAAAACAGACGAAACTAGCACCAGTCTTACCAGTATTTGATATTTCAGGTCAGAGTTGCTTTTCCTATCATCAACTTCCGTGTAATAAACCAGGTAGGTGGGAGTAGGGCTGGTGATACCGTACCACGTGCCCTTTGTCTTGGCTGGAGGTAATCTGATTGTGAGGCTGGTGTTCGTCGCATTGAGTACAGTTGGTTCCATAATATCTGAAGCTAGAGACAGAAACACCTTATCTAAAATAAGAAGAAGACACAGATAAAATACATGTACAGTAGAGGGAATGTAGCTTATTTAATATTGTAGGAAATATTAAAGATTGAAAAGAATTTTGTAAAATACACATAACATTTGCCTGGAAGGATACATATGAAAAATTACCTTTGTGATCTTGAGAAGTTTACTTCAAATTCTTCTAAACAAAAAATTATCTACTTTACAGACATTTACAGATTATTCTCTTTAGTACATTGTGAGCTCTTAAATTAAATGTAAGCTATTATTGTCATTTGTAAGCTATTAGGAATAATCCTGATCTGAAAAAGTGTTCTGAATAGGAATTCCAGATGCAAAAAAAGTTAGAATTATATCACACATTCCCCGGAATAGGGAATATGCAAGGGACATATGAGCCTAATTTTGAAGACATTTGGATAGAGAGTTTGGAGAAGGTAATCTAAGTTGCAAAATGGTCCATTCTCCGGTTCAACTAATATTTACATTACTGCATTCACTTGTGCTGACTTCTTGTTGAAACTAGAAATGAAATACTCATGCTATCAACAGGAGCAACAATCTGACTCAAAAATGATTAATATTTTGTCATCATCTTATTTTTATTGAACTGGTATAAGTATTGAAAATGCTTCAGAGCAGAAAAATATGTTTTTCCCTTTTTTATTTTTAACTGTACACATTAAGATGTTAAGTGCCTCAGGAGATAAACAAGGTGGCAGGTAATTACTTAAATTTTCCAGCAGATGGAGGTAAAGTACGCTTCATAATGTACTTTGAAAGTAGTAAAAGTTGATGTTCTCTTTTTAAAGAAAATAATGACCGTTATATTAGCACATTTTAATAAGTTCCAATAATAACAACTCATGTTTACTTTTAGAACTTTTATTTTTAAGTATGTATGTTAATCTGTATTTTTATATAAAGGTATATTATTCAGCATAAAATGATACTGTATATAATTTTTAACAAACTATAGAAATGCTCCCTGAATGTGTAGTCTTGATATTTTAATAGACTTTAATTTTAGTGCAGTTGTAGGTTCACAATAAAATTGAGAGGACGGCACAGACGTCTCCCACATGTGCACGGCATCCACCGCAACCAATACCCCCGTTAGAACGTGAACTTGACTGACCTATCTTCATTACCCAAGACCATAGTTTACATGAGAGTTAATTATTGCATCAGACATTTTATGTGTCTCAAAAAATTGCAATGGCATCTACCATCTACACATGCAATTATCTTTCATGTCTTTTTATAGCTTTGTTGCTTATTTATTTTTACTCTAAATATTTTACCATTAGGTCTGTCATCTATTTTGAGTTAATTTTTGTGATGTGCATAAGGTCTGTGTCTATATTTTTTGTATGTTAGATATTCAGTTGTCCCAGATCATCTTTCCTCCATTGCATTGTTTGTGCCCCTTTGTCAAAGATTGCTGAACAATATTTACATGGGTCTCCTTATAAGCTCTCTATTCTGTTCTATTCATTGGTTTATTCTTTTACAAAATACCCTACTGTCTTGATTACTGGACCTTTCAAGAAAGTCTTTAAAGAAATTATTGACGTTGAGTCAAGTCAGCCCTTCTGCCTTGCTGTTCTCTTGCAATATTGTGTTGGCTATTTTAGGTCATTCTTCATCTATAGAAACTTTAGAATTAGTTTGTCATTACTCCAAAAATATTTTGCAGAGCTTTTGATGAGACTGCATTGAATTTAAGGACCCAAGTGGGAAAAAGCATTAGCTTGGTAACATTGGGTCTTTCTATCTGAGAATGCTAACTACCTCCACATTTATTCAGTTGATCAGGGTTTTGTCCATATTTGTTAGATTTATACCTAAATTATTCATTTGGGGGAAATATTAGTGTAAATAATATTTTGTTTCTAACTTTAAACTTCACTTGTTTGTTGCTGAGGAAGCAACTGATTTTGTATAATAACTGACTTTTGTATAATCATAAGCAACTGACTTTTGTAATAATAACTGAGTACCTTACATAGTTCTTTGTTATTCCTTTTTTTAGGAATCAGCTATAACTCTTATTTTTCTTTCTTCTTTTTTAAACTTGATTTTAATGGTTTACCCTACAGTTTTCAACATACATATACAACTAATCCAATCCCACTTGCAAAGAGCATTATATTGCTTCCCAGACAGTTCAACAAAATAATTCTTATTCCTCTCTTCCATCCCTTTTATAATGTGTCACTCATTTCATTCACACATAGCCTATGTATATTTCTGATATACTGATTTTTACCTTTGCTGTCCCCCACTATACATTTACATATAAGTACAACCACCAATAGCAAATAGAAATAGATAATAGATGATACATATTAATAGATAGAGGATAGGAAGATGATAGAGACAAATAGATGATTGAGGGATGACAGAAGAATATAGATAATCCTGATTTACAATGATTGTTCAAATTAGAGGAGCTTTCAGCCTTCACAATGATGCAAAAACGATATGCATCCATTAGAAATCAAACTTTGCATTTTGAATTTTTTCTAATGATACATAATACAATTCTTTCTTGCAATTCTGTGTGGTGACAGTAAGCTGCAGTTCCTAGTAACACACAATCCTGAAATTAAGCAACTGTAATATGTCATAATATGTTTCTAAACTGTGATGGTTGTATCTTCAGCTTACAAAAGTTTGAACTTATGATGGGCTTGTTAGAACATGACCCCATCATAACTCAGAATACATAATAAATTATAATAAAATATAGTATAGTATACACACACCCATGCGCGCGCGCACACACACACACACACACACACACACACACACACACACACTCTCCACATATGCTTTGTAGCTGCTTCAAAGTATTTGGCTATTCTATTTTGTTGGGAGATTGATCATTTTTTCCCTCTTTTTTCCCATTTTTAATGTTTCTACTGATGCATCCACAAGCTCAGAGATTCTTTCCTCAACCACTCTTGTCTATTAATAAGCCTTTCAAAGGCATTCTTTATTTCTGTTACAATGTCTCTGGCATTTTTCCTGGGTTCTCTTCATAGAATTCTGATCTCTTTGATTGGCCATCTCTACTTGTACACTGACAATTTTACTTACTAAACCATGAGCATACCCATAGCTGTTTTAAATTCCAAGCTTGGTGAGGTCAACCTCCTGGACGTGGCTGCCAGACTCTGGTTTTCACAGGAGCTCACAGCTGAGAGTTTGCTTTGCATCTCAAAGGAGACTTTGGACTTGGGACTTTTTAGCAGTACCAGAACTGTAAAGACTTTGCCAGCTCTTGGAGAAGGACGAAATGCTTTTTTGCTTAAGGGAGTAGACATGAGTCTTTGTGGGGCAGGAGTGAAATGTTGTAGTTTAGACCTGGCGTGTCCCCCTCATGTATGCATGAATACTGTGCAGTGTTGGATGTGGGGCCTGACTGGATGGGGGCAGGGCTTGGGGCTTGACCTGGAGGGGTGTGTTCTGGTTCTGCCCTTCCTCCCAGACTTCCTGGTTCTGCCATGCTGTGATGACCTCTGTCTCTGAAGCTCTGGCTCTGGGTCTGGACTCAGCTCTAGCCCTGCCATGTATTCTACAATTTCCCAGCTACCCACCCCTGAATGGACTGAGACCTTCTGAAACTGTGAGCTACAATAAAACTTCCCCCCCCCCCATTTGTGCATGGTGGGTATTGAGCCACAGTAAGAAGAAAGTAACTAAGACACCCTATGACTTCACTTTTCTTATGGATCTAAAGAAAATTAGTTTCCTATTTGCTCAGTTTTACTTGTTAGAGCACCTGACAATTTCACGCATCCTTTTTGCAGGGCCAGAACTTAGAAGTTACATCAATTTTTGAAATCTCTAAAATTTCTCAAAGTGGATAACAAATTAGTTTACAAAACTATGAAATAAGCTTATTTATAAATTCTTATATTGTTCAATTTTATATATTGCATAGCTGAATACATCTAAGCAAAGGAAGACTGTTTTGTTCATTTCTATTCCCCTCTAGGAGAGAGACAGATACTTCATTTAGAATGACATTTGAAGATTAATGCCAGAGAAGCCTTGATACAGAGAAACTGCTGTAGGTCTGATTGTCACCAATGAGGCAATGCAACGCCGCTTTTGATTGGATTGTCGGGTTCATTTTTAAAATTTTTAAAAGTTTTTATAATGATTCTCAGTGGAAATATATAGTCAGTTCTGGTATAATACAATACATGAGTTCCCATAAGTCATTGCTTCATGTAAAAACATGTCATAAAAATCACAGAGCTTGTAGAGAAATTAGGCCTGGGACAATACAAAACAAAGCAAAATAGAAATTCAGTGAGGATGGCAGCATAGATCTACACATATAAAGTGGTATTAGTTAATAGTGTAAAATCACTACAAACAATACTACCTAATGCATAATTAACTACAAAAGACTCAGTGCCTTATTAAAAAAAAAACAACTAAGGTTTTATGCAGTGCTCTTTCCCACCACCAAAAGGCCTAAAACATCATTAAAGGAAAAGAAAAATTAAAAATAAAAGAAAAACTATGAGACTGAGAAGAGAGAACCGGCAGAGAGGATGACAAGTCACGGGTGTTCAAGCTGTGCATCACACAAAAGTAATTTGTGACTCAGGACAAACAGCAATCACAGCGCACACTGAGAACCAACAGGCTTGGGGCCACACAGAGAGCATAACAAGGGAATTGTAGAGACAGCCTTGAAGCACAAGATAAACTGACTAGAAAGGTGAGTTTATTACCTGGAAAAGGCTGCACAACAGAACTGTAGGCCAAGATATGCCTACTGCCTAGGGCCTTCACCTGGGATACAGGGGTCCCATTTCTCTTATTTGCTTGATAAATTTGCGTGGTACCATTTGCTGTGATGATCCAGTATATAAACTCTTTATCCACAGTTAAGCTAACAATTGTTTCTCCTGCTCATTAAAAATAAAGAAAAGAATAAAGAATGAATTATACATTTTACATTTCTTATTCTCAACTATATAAAAATCCTTTTTACAAACACTAATATTTGAATCTATTATTTTGATATGAAAAATACTTTTACATTATGCCTCATTTGGGCTCAAGGAGGTATTTTCTCTTATTTCCATAACAAGCCAACAAGGTAAATATTATTAATACTAGCTTCATTTTGTGAAAGCAAAAACTAAGGCTGGAAAGCTACAAAGTTAAAGACAGAGCTAGAATTTTAAAATCCAGCCTATGTGACAATAAGTCAAACAATGCCAACACATTAGCAGCAGATGACTGCCAAGAGCTTCCTTGGGTTACTCGAGGTCTTGTTATCAATGGTTTGGAATGAATGTATAGTAGACACATTTATCAAATTTATAGATAATAAAGGATTACAGTTGTCACTCACAGCTCAATTATAGCCCAGAAATTCAAACATACTGCAACAGAATCAGGAAATAGGTTGAAATGTAATAGAAACAAATATAAAACCCTAAATTCAGTTTTAAAATTACATTTACAAACTACCAAGTAAAATAATTTGGCTTAATAATACTTTATTTGAAGCAAGAGTGTGAGTTTTTCAAATGACAGGCAGAACAAAGGTCTAATTCTTTCGGTTACATTCAAAAGGCTTAAGAAGCTAGAATCTCCCAGCCCTGATCAGAGCACATTGACAGTAGAGTGTCATTACGGGACTGACATTTAAAGGACATTAACTAGCTAGAGTGAAAACTACTGAAAAGTGACTAAAGCGAAGAAAAACTTGAAAGTTACATTACCTGAGAATTAGTTACAGATACGATGACTTTTTCCCTCTAAATTAAGTGCCTAGTGAATGGGGTACAAGAGGTACCTCTCTCTGTATAGGTGAATGGCTGTCACGTGGGACATGATTAACTCTTTGTAAACTTAGAGGTTGTAAATAAGACCAATATATGAGAGAAATGGAAAGAAAACTTGGGTAAAATACAAGGAAAGTAGCTGATATATAAATTGTTGAGACTAATTTCCTCAAAAAGTAGTGATTCTTCTCTCTGGGCCCCTAGGACCAGCCTGTAATCGCAGAACTCCGGGAGGCTGAGGGGGAAGAACTGTAACTTCAAGCCTGGTCTATTTAGTAAGAGTCTATCTCAAAATCAAAAACAAAACAACAACAAAACTCATTGTGACAGCCATGGGCTCGATCCTCAATACAAAAAAAAAAAAGAAAGAAAGAAAGAAAGAAAGAAAGAAAGAAAGAAAGAGTAATGATTCTTGTTTTCGTAAGCAGGTGTCCATGTTCAAGCAAGGCTATTTTTGTAGAGGGGCTTTCTTTCAACATCACAATAGTTAAATAATTTCTAATGTCATTCTAATTTGAGATGGGTTTCCATTATGGATTTATCAAACACTGACCAGTTTCATATCTATTTGATAAGGGCCTATTGGATAATTCTTTTGTATCAGGCTTTTAAAGTATAGTTGTTAAAACAATAAGGAAGTCTTTAAGTAAAAAAAAAAAGAGAGAGCAATATTGCAACAGGGAAGAAAAATGTTGAAAGATAACAAGACTATTGAGAACTGTGGCTAATGAATACAGTGAAGGAGTCAGTGGAGGGAAAATTACAAGAGGAAACCCACAAGGGTAGAGAGATTCTTGTTAACCAGCCTAGCAAGATTCTTGCCAAATGCAGGGCCAAATGCAGGGCAAGAGCCTGGATGTCAAGGGTGAGGGTGAGAACTTGATTAAACACCAAAATGGGGAAATGTTTTTATGCCTACATGGTCCAACACAGTGGTCTGTCATTAATCATTCACAGCTTTTGAGCACTTGGATGTGCTTAGTGTTACTGAAGGATTAAATGTTTAACTTTATTTACTTTTAATTGGTATACATGGAGTCACTTAGTGTGATTAGTGATTACCATATTGGACAGTAAAGTGTAAACTATTAAAAAAGAAAATTAGGTATTCCAAGTGTATTTATTTTCTGTTGGAATTACTCTTAATTAGGGACCTTCCAACTCATTTCAGACTTTCAAATATTTCTTCTATAAGCATACAAATTTCAAGAGACAGATTTCCCAAGTCTTGATAAATTCATACTGAAATTGGAGTCAATGGGATCATCAAAATGGAAATAAACTAATGTAGTGTTCAGATCATGGACATTTTAGTTACTTTCAGTTCCAACTCCCCTACTAAATATGCCCTTTAAACAATTAACTTTTTCAGCTGTAGTTTTGTGATATAGAAAAAAATTAATATCAAATTCACTGAAGTCTTGTGAAAATTAAATGAAACTATTCACTTAGTAGCAGGCTTAAGATATGGAGTCAAATTATTAAATTGTAGGTCTATTATTAATCATGATTTTTAAAAATCACATTTTAAAAAATTTTGTCAATATCCACAAATGAATTTCTGGAAACAATTTAATTTGGGTTCTATAAGAACATTTGGAAAGGTCCAGAGCAAACTATGTATATATTCTTTAACTATATGCAAATACTTGCTAATGAAGATCTATGCACACACATGAGCACATTACCAAGCATAGCAGGCACCATGATAACTCTCCAACACTGGCATCCTTCCAGATCCATGGCCCAGATCTCTTGCCCTTTGGCAAAGTATATCCATGTTTTCTCTAAGTCTGAGTTATCAATGGTCATTGCCCCACTTAACTCAAACTCAGTTACATTACAAGAACATTGGCTCCTTCCACTTTGTTGGCCCGGGGCTGTGGTTTGCGGAATGCGATGCACCGTGTGATTGATAATGCTGTAGTAGAACATCTGATAGCCCAGGTTGGAAACTTCCGTCCAATATAAGCGACTGTGAGAGTGGGGAGGGGGAAGATTCTTCAGTTTAATGAGCAAAATATACCATTTCAAATTATTTATTTCTAATGAATATCAATCACTGTAATTATTAAGAGACGAATGCAGCCAAAGGAGAAGACATGCACAAGTATCCAATAACCCTATTCAAAGACAGAGGAAGTCACAAGAACTGTAACTCATAACATTTCCTCACGATTTTTCTGCAAACGTTTTTACAACTGAAGCCTTGAATAATAATGATTATGGGTGATTAGAGTGCAAGCACCTCCCATGCCCCACAAATGTTTGCAAATCTGGAATATCCCGTGTGTTTCTCATTACCTCTACCTCCTTTTATCCCTCCCTTTGTTTCTGTTCTTACTAACAATCTAGTTTCAAAATAGCCGAGAGTCACATTTATGATACAAATAAAAATATATCCTTCCCGTTTGGAAAAGTGCCATCCAATTGTTAAATGAAGGCCTTAAAATTCTTCCTTTAAGGTCTTAAATGAACCAAAATGCCTAAGCCTAAAATTGCCATTGCTGTGCAAAGCCTGCACCTGTGTGTTCCTGCTCACTTCCTGCTGGTGTCCCACTCTCTTTTTTGTCCTTACCAACTAATAATAAAGTAATAAGTTAATTCAAACAAAAATCTGCTATCAAGTAATCAGCCTACCTATTGTAGCTTAGTCAAATCTTTGGTATGGGTTAAAATTTCACATTTGTGGTTCTGGGCTCCTAATTTACATGAATGATTATTTATTATAAGTTGATATAGTAAGCCAAGAATTCCAAGCATCTTATTTTCCCATCCTTGACTTCCAATGTTCAGCCAAAAATATTATGTTAAATATGTTTATGTTTATGTCATCACGATAGAAAAATATACGTACCTTAAAAAAGGATATACAGAAAAAGAAATCATTGTGGAATTCCTGTTGCATATCCTTAGCTCCCTGGGGTATTGCACCTTGCATTCAAGATCAACATCAAATACTCTCATTCCATCTTGTGCTTCTTTCAGCACAAAGTAGAGGTGCCTTGCAATCCAGTCAACTGTAGTCAGCGTGATATCAGAAACCAGCGCATCTCGGAAAAGCTTAGTAATAGGTAGAGAACACAGCCAAGAAAATGATGGTTTTTTAAAAATTTGAAATCTTTCTATAATTAATTATATCACTTCTAGTTTTTATTACGCTTACCATTTATTTACTAAATCTCTCCTTATTAATTCAAAGCCCCAATAAGTCTGGATTGTGTACTACTGTAAGAGAGCCTTCTTCCCGAATTGCATATTCTCCCTAGATAATTTCAACTGTCATGGCTTCAACTCTGACCCACAGACTGGGGCCAAATAATGTCACATAACCTTCTGAATACTGAAACTGGCATGACAGAGTTTTAAATTTTGAAGTTAGGGTTTTCCCTTTAGAGATAAAATGGCTTTTCCCAGGACTCCTGAGCAGCAGGAAGATGGGTAAGTATGACAGTTCCTCCCAACCCAGTGTAACAGACCTTCAGAAACACAGTCTGCCTATGCACTGGTAGAATAGGCAAGTACTGCTTCCCTTGGAGATTAAATTCTGCTCCAGGACTCTAACCTGTGGGGACAACTCTTTACCCCTCACCTGGAAACCAGGGACAGAACTTTTTTACCAATACTTTATGAAACAGGAAGAACAATAGCTGCAGGAAGCCAGAGCCAATTTTCTTCTGCCAAGAGAGTTTCAAAATAGACATTGTTTCTCTAGTTCCCCTCTCCGTCCTGTTTCTTGCTATAAAAACTCTTGCACACCTGTCTATGACCAGATGATGCTATGAGAACTTAAGGCCCCTCTACCTCCTCAAGGCTAGCTTTGAATAATCTTTTTTTCCTATATTTACCCCAGTTAAGTGGTCTCCTTTCATTTGGTTGGCAGTAAAAGGACCACAGAAAACAGAACTCAGACCCAACCTAAAACCTCCTTTTCTCTTGCATTTCAGAGACGTCCAATATTCACCTGAAAAGCCAAGCTTGACAGACAGGATTCCCCCAACACTTCTATCTCACATTTCTATATCTGGTGAAGTAGTCTCATTCTACACATCTCCCAACTTGTCCCTTTCTTTCCCCCCTCACTGCCCTTCATCTATCTCATGCCCTTCACAGTTACTACTGAATTTCTTTAGTAGTTTCCCAGTTGCCTCAGACTTAACCCTCTCTAAGGCATTATTCACCCTGTTGACTCAGAGGTCCCTCCCAAACACAATGTTATCATGTCAGTGACACACTAAACTTCATTAATGGCTTGCAGCTGGCTTCCAGGTTGATACCTGATTCCTTAGCACAGTACAAGGAGTCTATTATGCTCAGTATCCTGAAGACCCCTCAGCTTTCCTCTGTTGCCTCTCACACCACCTTCACCCTCATTTATAGATTCTGTACACACCGTCTCTCAATTCCCCAACTTTGCATTTGCTTCTGCCTCTGCTTTTCCCCACCTCATCTGGCTTGTCTTCTGTGTGACCAAGTGTTTTTCCATGCTACCATCAGCACCACCTCAGCTGGATTGCTATTTGTTCTCTGTAATTCCACCATATCCTGTCCTCATCATGGTGGTTATACTAATCTGTTTCTGTATCAGCTAATACTTATTGAATGTCTATGACATGGCAGGTCTTGTTCTATGTGCTTTGATAGGTCATCTGACTTAATCTTTATTAAAACCCTATAATGAGGTAGTATTTATAATAAAAGTCAAATAACTTGCTAGCGGTCACAGATTTAGTTGGTAATAGAGCTTGAAATAAATTATAGGTAGACATATTCCAAAACTCATTATCAATAACTTTGCAATGCCACTTTCTTAGTGTCAGAATAATACGAGACTAGGTCTATAAAAGCAAGCCCTATAATTTACCTCTTGCTATAACTTGGATATGGAATGTCCTCCAAAAGCCCCCATGTTAAATGTTTGGTTCCAGCTGCTGGTATTATTGGGAAAGTGTGGAACTTTTAGGAGGTGGGCCTAACGGCAGGTGCTTGGGTCACTGGAGGTATACCCGCACATCGGGACCCTAGTCTCTTCCTCTTTTTTTTCTTTTATTTCTTGACCATGAGGTGAATGACTTTGTTTTACCAGGTATTCACAATCATAATGTGCTGCCTTGCCACAGGCCCCAAATCACCAAATTGCCATGGATGAAAACCTCCAAAACTGTGAGTCAGAATAAATCTCTTGTTTATGAGTTGATGATCTCAGATATTTTTTCCAATATTGGAAAGCTAATACCCCTCTATATACTCCTGCGATCTAACACAGTACCAGCTACCCATTTGCAAACAAATCTCAGATGACATCTGCCCAAAATACATTCGGTATTATTTGTAGCTAAATAATTATACAACATTGAGTTTCTCTTAAATAATTCTGATCTCAATTGCTCACCCACTGGCCAATAACTTTAATGACAGGGTGGTATGATGTATAAAAGCTCCACTTTTTTAATTCCAAAAGAATGACAAGATGAAGTACCTGAGAGCTGGAACGACTGTGCAAGTCCAGGAGGAAGAACGAGTCTCCCTGAGCATAATACCCCATCTCATCATCAGCTGTGTAGCCCACAGCACGGATGTCCCCCGCTGCTGAAAATGTCCACACTACCTGATTCTGGTCCATATCTAAAAGCACTATCTTGTTGCGAAGAATAGTCATGAGGTAAGGACATGGGTTGACTTCTGAAAATGAAAAGCAAGCATTATATATGAGAAAACTAACTTCAGATTAGCAAAGTCTCTTCAGTCCCAATCAAGCAGTTTTGAAATCCATAGTCCTCTTTGGGCCCACCTAATGGATCCTCTGAGAGTACTCTCAGGCCTTCTCAGATGACTTTGTTTAGGCATATTTAGGTGATGAGAAAAACCTGATTATTTTATTTGACCTTCACTTTGGCTCAAAGGAATGTTAATATCCCTAAAGATACCAAAGGAAGAAAATTCTTTAAAGATTTTATTAGCACGGGTTTAGATAACAAATACCTGTTGTCTTAGACTTTACTCCATCAGAAAATGGTCCTGGACCTTTTGATGTGAAGGCTCGAACCTAAAACAAAAGAAAGGAAACAGCAGGGGAAACAAATCCAGTAGCATTCTCAACAGCACGAAGTTCTGAAAGTGATGATTATTGCTTCATTTCACATACCTGATGCACAGTAGTAATAGTTTCAAATAGTTGTTTATATCTAACTATTGGGCATTGAATGACTAGGAGGGAAAATATTGCTCCATACTCAAGTCATTACCTTATTGGATCTAGAAAAGTATTGAAACGGCACAAGCCTCTATTGTGAGAAAATTTTCCTAAAAACACCTTAGGGTTTAGTATACAAAATCAGTGATGAAAAAAATCTATTAATTTGACTGTGAAAATTGGTACAGAATGTACTTATATAATCACAATGCACACTTTGATTATGCACAATATTCATCAATTAAATATTTTAGAAGACTTAAAAAGTCTTCAGCTATTCCCAAAATTAGATTACATAGAGCATTTAACAGAGTGTTGAAGTTACACTTCCACTTATGTTGAAGTAAATAAATGTATCATGTTTAGAAGAATATTTATAAAAAGAATATAAAAGTAAACTTCATATTAAAAATTGAATGTTTTTGTAGAGCGTTTTCAAGTGTATTACCTCTTTTGATCCCGATAACCATTAGGAGTGGAAACTGGGCCAGAACTTAAAAAGCGACTAATCTACAATGATACATACAGAAATTACGGGAAGAAAAAAATTCTCCTGAGATCTGTGTATTTTCATTAACACTGTGCATGTTAGATCCTAAAAGGAAGGTTCTTTTCTTTAATTAGTATCTTTATTGTACAATCAATAATTTCCGGTTCCAAACCCTGCACATGTATAATAGCCAACAAATAAAACTGACTTGCATAATAATGGTTTCAAAATATGCAGCCTCAAGTGCTCTCACAATCAACAAAACATGGAATTATTTGTATTATACTTCTATCACCCAATACATGTTACTATATTCTATATAATGATATTTGTGTATGAGTTTTAGCAGTATATATGTGTGCCAAGCAGTCCTCACTCTTGCACAGGACCGTGTCAATTGAAATTTATACACATCTATGCAAATCACTTGTCTAGGTTCTATGGTGACGGAAATTTGAAACTTATACAGACAGAAACACTTAGGAACACTCATTATTATCAACAAATAGAAATGTGTGATACTTTTAAACTTTTAGGAGCAACTTTTTTGACTAGTATATGTAAAGCTAATAAATTACCAAAATAATTATCAGAGTTTTAGAAAAACAAGAACACATTCACAGAAGACTCAGATTGCCAAAACACGATTTCCTCCCAACCCCCGAAAAGGAAAATAATTATAAATGTGTATAACATTGTCACCAACAAGATAATTGATGAGGACATGAAAATCCTTAAGCCCTTTATTGTAAGTGAAAAGTTACTTCATATGAAAATTAAAATACCAAAATGTATGTCAACAGGCTTTTCATTTTCTTGAGTGTTATTCTCTCTACTTTATTAGTAGGTGGTGATTGTGGGATATCAATAATTCAGACTCTCTCAGCTTTTATTTCCATTGGAAGCTGTAAGTGTGGGCATCCAGATGACTCACGAGGTGACAGAGGTGTTGTAATACGGTGGAAAGAACCCCAGAAGTCATCTTATGACATACACTCCCTAGTCACACAGCTTTGGTAAGTGACTGATACATCCAGGAACTCAGTATTCTCCTCACAGTATAAGGATCAAATGAGTTCATGAGTATAAATGTACCAACTGTGATATGTGGCCTATAATATCACATTGACAAATAGTGCTCCACTTTGAACCTAAAAAGCAGCCTGAATGCAGGAAGCCATCAAGATGTCCTATAGGCAAGCTGCTATTTCTCTCATGAGTACTTCTGCTGCCCACTTGACCCTCTGATTATGGTAAATTATTCATAGTGGGGATTCTTGACCTGGTCCTCCAGTTACTTCCTGCTGCCCTGTTAAGGCTCCCACATCCAATTTTCTCTCTCATACCTGGAAGGCAACAGCGTACCCAGGACTCACGTCTTCAAGTTGGAAAGATGTGGCTGAGGAACCAACATTGGCAGGGATCCAATCTTTCAATGTTTCATTTGTGCTGCTTTGGTTGGATACATGGTAGAAAATTTCAAATCTTGTTAACATGCCATTGTCATGCTTAGGTTTATTCCATCTAAATTCCACCACAACTTCATTCTTACTGAGGTATTTTTTACTTGGTAATATAAATATCCTGGGGTTTTCTGGTACTGCTGGAACTGTGAAACAGAAGCACAGGCAGGGCAGAAAAGAGTGTAAGGCTGAATTTTAATGGCCGCGATCAGCATGATCTTATACCTCAATGGAAGATAATCTTATCTCGGGCACATCTCTCTAAAACTTTAGGAGAGAATATTCTACACATTTCTTCAGTAACTCATCCTGATTCTTTAGCAAGTCTTAGTGGCTTCCTTAAGTCCAATCCAAATCCCTTCTCCTACTACTTAAAAATAGCGTTCTTATTTGTTCCCTGTATAGATGGAAGGTGACTGGATCTCCTTACAAAGTACAACATCCACTCTCATCACGACAGTGTCTTAGCTGGAGGGGCAAATGTCAGTCATGAGAAAGGAAGGCAGTAACTTTAATCAGCCTTCAGCCCGGTCTGGGTGTAAAGCGCAGCTTATCAAGAATCCAGGCCTTGTCACCTCAGACCCCTAGGAGGCAAGAAATTGTGAGGAATGGCAATAGCTGAGGGTCTGGCAAAGGAGTCTCCGGTTGTGCTGGTACCAAGTAACTCCATCTCTTAATCCTTTAATTAAAAGAAACTCCTCTACCTGATTTCTAAGTTATCTTACCTTTGGTGTACCTCTTCTTTCTTGGGACTCCTCCACAAGGTCTCCAAACTGCTGCACATCCCAATCACATTGTTTCTTAACATATTACTCACACTAATACAATCTTTCCAGACTTTACTCTGCCCTTCTTACATGGGATTCCTGTTCTTCCTCCTTTCTTTAGAGCTCAGCTGAAAGTTTTGCTTCCTGTAGGCCTCCTATAGCTGTATAAACCCCTAAAGCAGCCGGACAGAGGTGAAGGTTTCATAATGTTATCTACTCACTATAGGCCCTCGCTGGTTGGTTCTGTTATGTTAGCAGTGTATGTGTCAACTCTACACTATTTCATGATCTCCACTAGAGAAAGAATCTTCTCTTATTCCTTGTTAAGGTACCCAGATCTAGGATAGGGCCGGCATAGAGTAAATGCTCAATAAATATTAGTTAACCTGAGCAATTTCTTGCTTTCTTAAATATCGTGAAGTTAAGGACCAATCCTCCTATTCTTTTGCATAGCCCCCAAAATCTAGCAGATGCTGATCCCAGCCCCTAGAAGACTCCCTGATGAATGGATTCAAGTCCATTTCCACAGAACCACGCCAGCAAAGCTAGTACCCCAAGACAATCTCATACAGAGCAAAACTGGATCCAAATGCTGCCTGCTTCAAAGCATGCCCAGGCTCCACGTGGTTCCAACTGTGAAACTCATATAAATATTGTAGAATGAATCATAACAATAAAAAATGCAATGATGAATGGATATCTATGTTTATTGAGTTTCTACCACCTGCCGCATCCTATAGTTGTGATGTTTATGAAAATTAAATTAATATGAAGCTTTGATTTACTCCATTTGCAAAGTGACTGGGGTCCCATGCAACTACAGTTCAAAGTCTGGATTAGGTTCCTTACGACTTAGCAGTCATTTCCCATGGGCAACTACTGAGCTCCCATTTCCTCACATGTATAATCAAGATTATGGCACCTGCGCTGTGTATCTCAGAGCTGTGTTAGGATCAAATGAAATAAACTTTCTGACTCCAAATAGCTATATAATAGACATTTATTTAAAGAGAGGTGCATATAAATGCACCTATGTACTTTAAAGTTGCATACACATGCAAAGATATAGTTAGTATTTTAAATATATTTCCATCAAATATAAAATTCAAATATCAGTTATTCACTCACAGAACATTTTATTATTTTTATGAATACTTGCCTTCCAAGAACTTTTCTGTTCTTAAATATCCACTTCCTTATAAAAATTCTTTCAAAGTATCTGAGACATGTTTATGCATCTTATAAATTACTACAGCTGAGTGAAATGGTCTCTAAGAAATCTTTAAATTTTTCTTTTTTTGGAATAAGTTATCTCAATTTATTTCTTTAATGTTTTAATAAAACTTTGTGGACATAGCAGAAGATCATCTTGGGCTCCTGCACCATGTCCCTTGAGCCTTGCAATGAATCAGTCAATCGGATTGTTTTCCTCCTGGTTGCCTGTTTCCCCTTTCCTAGAAGCTGAATGTTACCGTGATTAGGAGCCAGATTCTGAAGGAACAACGCCTGGCTTCAGTTCCTGCTGCTGCTGCTGTGAATGAGCTTTGCCATCTCAGTTCATTTTAATGATGGTTTTCTAACCTCCAAAAAACACCACTGAAAGAGTAGTCCATCTAAACACATCTACCAAACTGAAAGTGTTTAAGTATGAATATTTATTCTAGTCATGAAAAGATTCTGCACCTTTTTTTTTTAAAGAGAGATGTTTTTACTCCATACCTGTTTCAGGTGCTCGAAGTGATAGAGATGTTTTGGGGCCTTCTCCCCAGTAAGTATAAGGAACGACAGAAAAATTAAATAAGACATAAGGCTCCAGCCCTTCCACAGTAAATACAGGTAAAAGCTGTTGTTCATTAGCCAGGAACTAAAAAATGAGCACAAGAGATCATTTGTTATGAAAAGAATTACACTATATGTATTTTAAATTAACTAAAATCCCCAAACTTTAGTAAACATGTCAAGTCAATACTTGAAGTTTTAGAAATGCTATTTTTGGCAAACCCTATGTTTTAAGATTATTTAAATCATTTCAATGGTATCCCACATAGTAGTTAGCACAAGCCATCAGAGGTTGGCTGTAAACAAGTTAATAATTTTGATAACTCAGTGCTGTGGAAATAACAAAGACATCAGGGTATGCCTACTGAGCAAAGCACAGTGTGCACAGGGCTGAGACAAATAGAACAGCCTGTTGGGAAATGAAGTTACTAGAACGAACACCATACCTTTGAATGAGCGCTAAACTCCACCCTGTAGAAAACAATACCCCAGTCCACCGCAGGAGAAGAATTCCACAGGATTTGAAAACGTGAAGCATTTCCCTCAACTCTAAATGTAGACTCTAGAACAGAATCTGGTATAACCTTGGGGGTAGAGGTAAAGTTCCCTATGGGATGGAAGAAACAAAGGGAGAACAACGTTAGGATCATTGACTAATACAGAGCCATGGGAAAGCAGCAGAAACGACTAAGAATCAGAACTAAATCAAAAATTTTCTCTCCTTTAATATGCTCTGAATAAAATCTTTTCCTGACCTTCTCAGGCTTTCAATTTGGGTTAAAATTAAACTGACCATAAACAAGCCAAGAAAAACTACTGATACTTTCATCCTCTTAATTATAAGTATTTTAAAAAAATCCAAATAGTTATTTAACTTAAGGTGTGAGGAAAGAAAGTAGGTAAGAATGAAATATTGTACCTGGTAGAGGCTTGAGAGATGCCTGAATAATTGTGAATTGACTGAATTTGACAGGTTCCGATACAGACACACTGCTTCTCTGACTTATTTCCTGAGCTGTGATAATTCTGACACCATTGATCCAGAAGAGACGACCACTATAGTACATGAGAGCATTCTGGGAAATTTCAGAAGTACTCCAGGCTGCAAATTCTGTGATAGTGATGTCCCCAGGGCTGCTGAAACATAATTAATGCAGGCACCTGTTGTAAATATGTGACGTGTAAGTACATATAAATGTGGCTGCAAACATGAAAAGAAAGAGAATATACTTCACAATGATAACTGTCATATTCTCAGTTTCATATCAAATTTATTTTTGTGTTTTTCTTAAAGTAGAAAAATGTAAGTAAATCAGAATTCCTCAGAACAATTTTTATTAGTGTGCGTGATACTGCAATAGCAAGATTATTTAAGAGACTATAGCTTTTTTAACAAATGCATAAGATTTGGGAAATACTGTACATCAAATTCACAATCTAAATTTTAATTAGCACAGAGGTCCCATTTAGATTTATTCATACAGCACTGACCTTAACAGAAGAAAGAGATGAAGAAAGGTACTTATTGGACTTGAGGAATAACACTACCAAGTCAAAATGAAACCAGCAAAAGCCTCTGCAAAAGGTACCCACTGGTCATCTGCACAGAGGCTCAAAGAGAGCTTCCAGGTGTGAGGCAAATGGCTTTGAGACCATCCACAGACAATGCAACACCCCAGTACTGCAGACAGCAGGAGTTAGGATCCAGGTGTAATTTAATAGAAATGCCTATTTTATGTCCAGTTAATTTGAAAAAAGAAGACACCGAAGGATTGCAGATTTCTATCCAGAATTGACAGAGACAAATTTTTTTGAATGCTGTAGCCACGGGAACTCCAGTCATTAGAGTCACAGTCATAAATTCTGTGTTTAGCAGTTTGTTCTCAACTCTGACACAGGCCTGGATGAGGCTTCTTTTCATCAATTAAAAACTTCATTTAAACAACCACTTCAGACCTCACATAATACCAAGAAGGTGTAACCTACATGCCCACATGATTATACCTGCCTCTTCCTGAATGAGGCCATGCCTAACCAGAATTGATGAATTACAGTCTAGGAGATACTTAGACAAAATATCAAGGAAGTTCAGCCAATTACTAACAGGGGCTTCAGGCTAGTAATTTAACTTCTCATTTATCTGTTAAATGTGGATATAACAATACCAAAAACTCTGCGTAGAGATAAAGTTGATTTTATTTCATTATGGTTTTCTCAATAAATAAAAAAAGGATAAAAAATTCCATATCCTGCTCCATCCTATTACAAAGAAGCAGGCATCACAAGAGGAGCAGTGAAAATCCACTTAGGAGACACAGACTATTGGCTAGTGTCTACTGGTGTGTGTCTCTCACTGAGCCAGGCCTCTCTTATGTTCTTGGCCGCTCTTCTTGTGTACTTGTCACTATTATTTTAGCCTGCTTGGGCCTCTGCTTTATTCTCTTCATAACTACCTGTTGCTTCAATGATGTGTAATACTTTCAGCATAATCAAAATGTTCTCTTTCACACTAGGAAATTCAAACAGAAGATTAAATTGTTTTTAGAGTTCTTTTCTCAATGAAAGGGAGTTTTGCAATAACTTTTACTTTAAAGATCTGTTTACTGCTTCTAAAATTATGCCAGTTGGCTAATATTCAATAAAACTATCATGATTCTCAGTGTTGCGGAGTGATACTTTTTAAGAAAATTTCTGTAAGTCATTTGAAAGTACTGACATTCTCCTTTTCAGGAAAGTATAAAGTATGACATTTTACATCAAAGTCAGTACGTTTTATTTTGAGAATTTTGCAAAACTTCCTTTAGAAAACAAGAACTGTAGACGTCTCTGACCCCCGGGGACCCCTGGAACAGCCGAGGAGGGATCGCACAACAGAGTAGAGAAGGGATCGCACAACAGAGTAACACACTCTGGCAGTCCTCTCAGTGAACGCAGTCTCCAGTTTATTTAGGGGAAGTACAAGGGCTTAAATAGACTGAGGAAGCTATCTTGGCCAATAAGCAAGGCCTCGATCAGCAGGGGGTGGCCGGGGAGGGGGGGGGGGTGCCACCCAGGGAGAGGAAATGAGAAGAGGAAGGAGGATGGAATACTCCAATTCTTTTTCAGACTCTTACTTAGTTCAACGGACAGTTCCATGTTTAAACAAAACAACACCTGGCTTAATTTACAAATAGTAACATTTCTTCCTGGGAAGGAAAGAACTCGGCCAAGGTCAGCGATGCTGAGGCTCTGGGGGGGGGGGGGGGGGGCACTGAAGATCCCAACAAAGAACTACCTCAGAACACTGGAAATGCGAATTGCGCACCTTGTATGTTCGTCAGCATTGTTCCTGACGTCCTTTCTCTAGTGAGACACTATTTACTCATTCCTACTTAGTTGTGGAGTCTGTGGGCCTCCCACCCACTTGTCTAATTTTACATTTTATAGTCTCTATTTCTAGGTAGAACTTTCCAGATCCCTTCCAAAATATTCTGAACCAAATTCCAATGGAAGGATGCTCACCAAGAAAGATGCACTTGGGCTGAGAAGGCCAGACCTCTTGGACCACCCACAGAGCTGTTGCCGCCTAAACCTGGGAAAGTGTTTAGGCAGCCTCTCGGGGTTGCCTAGCTACTAAACCAGCATCCCTAAAACTGTTCCTGGGACAAATGAGTTCCCTACAGGCGAGACCTGATGTTTCTTCGTTTCCATTGGTTGAATTGTTCCATGTTTACAGCTGAAGATTCCCTCCTGAGTGTCAAAGTCCTCTGAATATCTGGGTTGGCTCCAAAATTCTTGACCTCTCTGTTTTGCATAATTTTAACCTGGTCTCCTCACTTTCAGGAGGTCAGTACTCCAAACCTTTTAGTCTTCAATAATAGGCAAATCTAACTTGAATCAAAATTCAATCAAAAAAATCATGACACCGTGTTCATCATAATCCTTCCCATGATGCATGAGATGCATATGCAGATCAGTCAAGGTAATTTTAATTGAGACTTGGTTTATTCAATAAATGCTACATATAGTACTATGTTAGCTGTGAGAACTACAAAAGTAATAAGATAACACAAGCACCGCCTTCCTAGGAAAATCAGCCCTGCTGAAGAGGCAAATCATTAGCAAATAACCACACCACTGCGTGGACTACAAAATAAGTTCCTTAACAAGGAGGTCTGAACAGCAAGGGAAGTCTTCCTTTAGAGAAAATACTTGAACTAGGCCACGAAGAAAAAGCACAAATTAATCAGGGGAGTAACAGTTCAGACAGAGGAACAGCAAGGATGTAGGCTCCTTTGAAGCAGTATAATCTGTCCTCACATAACTAAATATATCTGAACTTTAATGATGAGTGCATCCTTTTCAGCCTCCAAGTCAGAAATATTGTTAAATGGTTGATAGTTATGTTTGTGAAGTATATGGTAGAAGGAAGAGCAATTTGAAGGGTGGAATTGATCACAGTTCTCAGGTGTAGAATATAATGAATGTGGTGACAGATGACAATATTTTTAATCGTTCCCTACCACTTCTCTAATTAACCATGTTAGATAAGGCAAATATATGAACATATGTTGCTTCAGTGTCTTTATGAAGTAAAATAATCTCTAAAAGTTCATTTTAAATGCCGTGCTCTAAAGATTTTATGTCTTATATTTTAACTTCAAATATGCAACAACTGTCTTGAAAATTATTGTTTATACTAACAAAACAAAACATGAATTTATAGAATAGGTAGAAGTAAAATATATTGATATGCCAATAAACATGAAAGAGGTAAAAATTAGAAATACATAACCAAAAAAATAAATCATTCATAAATAATATTTTAAATATTGAAGTTGAAAACATATAATGTAAAACCACTGTTTAATTTCTAACACCCTAAAAAGTAAAAATATACATAATTAAAATGTCATTAGAGGAGATCATTTAAAATATTTTATTTGTTCACTTAAAAATAGCAAAACAAGTATAAACAGGAATAAAGACCTCAAGAAACAAATGGAAATTAAACTTCAAGATGGTAGGCTTAAATCCAAACATATCAGTAAAAACACTACATGTAAATGAAACCGCAATTAAAATATAGAAATTGGCAATCTGCATTTTTAAAAAATCCTATTTAGTTTACAGGAAATACATTTCAAACACAAAGATATACATAGATTAAAAGCAAAGAAATAGAGATTACCATGCGAAAACAAAGCAAAGAAAAACTAGTGTTGCTACATTGATATCAAAGTAATCTTTACACAGACTATTAGCATAGATCAATAGGATATTTTATAATAATAACAATATAATCAAGAAAATGGATAATGAATACACCAAATCAAAGCACCTAGGCACATGATACTGAAAGACAGAGGCAAATCTTTAATTATTGTGTAAGACTTTTTTAACATCTCTGTCTCAGTGATATTACAGGTAGACAAAAATTCTTTAAGAACACTGTCAATCACCTTTACCTTCTTGACATTCAAAGGCCATTGCACTAAATAAAAGCAGACAAATATTGTTCTCTCATACACAAAAAACATTCACCATGATACATCATGTGCTAGGACAAGAAAAAAATCTTAAATAAATTTCAAAGGATTGAAATTAGACAGAGTACGTGCTTTGGCCACAACAGTTTTAAACAAAAATTAATATAAGTATGATACCTTAAAAATCCAAAAATATTTCAAAATTAGACAACAAACATTTTCAAAAACCATGAATCAGAGAAAAATAAGGAACATTAGAAAATATTTAGAACTTAATGTTAAACACAATGTACTAAAATTTGTAGAATAAAAATAACATAGTCCTTAAGATACACATAACTTTAAATTCCAATATTATAAAATATTGTTAAGTGAAATTATGTGAAAGGAAAGACCTCTTTTTTACCTTAAAAATCTAGAGAAAAAGAGAAACTTATACCCAAACTAAACAGAAAGAAAGAAATAATAAATGTAAGAATAGAAAGTAATGGAATAGAAAATCTAGATAATTAATACCAGAAGATGATTCTTTGAAAAAAGTAATAAATTTAATAAATAGGAGAAATGATCAATGTAAAATAATTCAGTAGCAGAAGGTCACTACAGATACTATAAACATTAAAATGATACGAGAAGATATTATTAAATTAGACAACTTGCATAAAGTAGACAAATTTCTTGAAAAAATAAACTATTAAATTTGACTAAAGATAAAATAAGATCAAAATACCTCGATGCTCTTAAAGGATTATTAATTGATAATCAATTTTCCACCAAGAAAACTCCAGGCCAAGATAGTAATTGATGGATGCTACCAAATTTAAGTAAGAATTAATCTCAGAAATACTCAAATGTTTTCAGAAAACTGAGGAAGAATTTTTTTCTAAGTCACTTCATGAGACTAGTAGAATTTTCACTGACAGATTTTACAAGAAAATTAGCAGACCATTGTCTTAGTTACTTTATTGTTGCTGAAACAGATACCTGACATCCACAATTAAGGGAGAAAAGATGTATTTTACCTCACAGACTCAGAAGAACTTATGGACCCATGGACCACTGACCATGTCCATTCATGGACAGCTGGTAATGGAAGAAACACATGGCAGAGGCAAAACAGGATAGGGGCTGTTAATGTCATGGTGGACAAGAAGCCAACTGAGGGAGGAAGGGCAGAAGTATGCCCTTCTAGGTTCTGTCACAGTAATCTGTCCCTTCCAGTTTAAGCCCCAATGATCTACCCCTTCCAGGTCACATGCCTAATAATGTGCCACATGCCCATAATCTACTACATACATCCAACACACTACACTCCAGGAATCCACCCCTTTTGACCAACCCTCACCTCTTAATAGCACATGGTTCCATAGGTACTCCACAACATCCAAATATATGAGGCTTTTCGGGGGACATTCCAAATCCAAACCACAGCATTCCACTCTTGGCTCCCAAAATATTCATGTCTATCTTCTTATGCAAAATGCATTTAGTCCTTCTCTAAGAATTGCCAAAGTCTTAACAGTTGCAGCACTGTTAAAAAGTTCAAGCCCAAAGTCTCTTCTGAGACTCAAGTCTAACTCTTAGCTGTGAGCTCATATGAAAATCAAAGAAAAGTTTAACACTTCCAACATACAATGGCACAGGCCAAAAGGAACAAGTGGAGGACAGAAAGCAATACCCACTCCAAAAGGAGAAATAGTCTTCTAAGCATGTAGTCAGGTAAATCACAGCAATGACCCCACTTCTCTCTTACCAATTTCTGTCTTAGTTATTTTTTTCATGGCTGGGAGAGAATATCCAACATCTACACATTAGGGTAGGAAAATTTTATTTTAATTTACAGTTTCAGACAATAACATTCCATTCGTGGGTGGCTGGTAATGGAGGAAGTACACGGCAGAGGCCCAGCAGAAGAGGAGCGTTTCACAGCATGGCAGACAGGAAGTCAAGTGCATAGAGAATGAGCAGAGTTAGCAAATACTCTTCTGTGTCCTGTTCCAGTAATCTGCCCTCCACCCGGGCAAGCCCCAGTGTTCTGCTCCTTCCAATCAGGTCCCACCTTTAACAGCACATGGTTTCATAACTACTTTACAACATCAAACTATATGAGACTTTTGGGTGACATTCTAGACCCATAACAGTGTATACAAAATTAGCACAAGAAAAAAATTGATAGCATTTCTCTACAATAACAATGAACTCATCGAGAAAGACCTGAGACTAATTCCATTCTCAATAGCCCCTTAAAAATTAAATACCAAGAAATAAACCTAAGGACCTGTACAATGAAAACTACATTATTTTGAAAAAAGAAATTAAAGAAGATTTTAGAAAATGGAAAGACATCCCCTCTTCCTGGATAGGTAGAGCTAATATTGTCAAAGTGGCTATTCTACCAAAATTGATCTACAGACTCAATGTAATTCCTATCTAAATACCAACAACATTTTTCACAGAACTAATAAAAAAAAATCCTAAAATACATATGGAACTAAAAGATACCCAGAATAGCCAAAGCAATACTGAACAACAAAATGAAAGCAGGTGGCATCATGATTCGGACATCAAGTTATATTACAAAACAAGTGATTAAAAAAAATATGTTGCATTGGTCCAAAAACAGACAGGTCAACCATGGAACAGAATTGAGGATGTAGAGACAACCTCAGGGGTCCTCCGTTATCTGCTCATCAATTAGGGGTCTGAAAACACACACTGTAGAAAGGATAGCCTATTCAATAAATGGTGCTAGGAGATTTGGTCATCCACATGCAGAAGAATGAATCTATGAGCAGACTCACACCTGTTACCATGTACTAAAATCAAATCAAAGTGGATCAAATTTTGGAGGACAAAATTTGTAAAACTCTTGAAGACATAGGTGTAGGTAAAGATCTTCTCAATAAAATTCTTGATGCAAAAGAAATAAACCCCAAGAATAAGAAATAAGTTTATATCAAATTAAAAAGCTTCTGCACAGCAAAGGAAACGATCAGCAGGGTAAAGAGAGTACTGATGGAATGGGAAAAAATTTTACTCCCTACACCTTGGACAGGGGCTTATAACTAAAATATCAAAGAACTGAAGAAAAACAGAGCCCTCAAAATCGAAGACTGAATTAAAAATGGGCAATTGTAAGGAATAGATTGTTCTCAGAAGAAAAAGTGCAAATGGCCAGCAAATACATGGAAAATATTCAACGTCCGTTAGAGAGGTACAAATCAAAACAGCACTGAGATTCCACATTACCCCAGTGAGAGCAGCTTCTACTAAGAGTTCAAAAATAATAGATCCCGGCCAGGGTGTGGGTATACTGCTAGTGAGATGGTAAACTGGCATAGTCAACTATGAAAAGTAGTATGGAGATTCCTCAAAAAACTGAAAATAGATATTCCATTTGACCCAGAAATACCTCTTCTGAGTATCTTCCCATAAGAGTCAAAAGCACCGTATAACAGAGATATCTGTAAAAACTCATGTTTACAGCAGCAGAGCTAAAAAAGAGCTAAATCATATTAGATGCTGAAATATCCAGCAATAGGCCACTGATGTTTTTAAAATGTGGTATATATACATAGTGGAGTACCACTCTTCCATACAGATAGATAGATTTGAGTCATTTGTAGGCAAGCAGATACAACTTGAGACCATTATTCTTAGTGAAGTGAGTTAGACTCAGAAGGTTAAATAGCACATGGTTTCTCTAACATGAGAGAACGAGAATATTTTTTAAAAATAGATTAAAATGGACAAGATGCTGGCATTCAGAGAAGGATAAGGGAGGTAGCGAGATAGTAAGAAGGGGGCAGGGAAAGAAATGTAAAGGGACTGTAACATATTTGCACACAAAATTCTCAAGCTCAGTGTAACTGTTGTGTATCTTATATACACACTAATAAAAGTGGTAGAAAATAAAGAAAATCTTAGACTTTATCAACATTTGAATCTTGTGCTTACTGAAACACACCCCCAAGAATATAAATAGGTAGGCCAAAAACTGAGAGAAAATATTCACAACACATAAATTTGACAGAGTATTTATATATAGAATACACAAAAGTTTCCTCCAACCTAACAATGAAAAACTAACCAATATATTTGTACTTGAAGAGTCCCATTTGGAAGACACATAAAGGCCAGTAACAAATGGGAAAGTGGTCGGTCAAAAGTATCAGTCATCTGGAAGGTACAAATTAAAATCACAGTGATACGCTGCGACTCACACCAGTGAATGCTGACAGAAAAAGAAAAGGAGAGTACAGAGCAAGACTCTGTCTCAAAAAAAAGGGAGAAGAAAAAAGAGAAAAGAAAGAAAAAAGAAAAGAGAGAAAAATAAAAAGGAAAAGGAAAAGAAGAGATCGTCAAAGCCAATTCTGGAAGGACATGCGTCACCAAGGATACTCATACTTTTTTATGGTGATGCAAAATCATATAAACACTTCAAAGAAATTTTTCGTAATTTCCTCAGAATATATATATATATACATATATATATATATATATATATATATGTATATATATATATGCCCCATTATCCAGTAATTCCATTTCTAGTTTTTTACCTCAACGTACATGCACAAGAAGCCTTGTGTATACATATTCATAGTTTTACTCCTGGTAACCAAAATTTAAAAATGATCGACAGTCCACTAGGAGAGGAATGGGTAAGAAGACTACAATGCCTTCAGCGATGAAACGCCACTCGGCAATTAGGAGAAAAAACAAACACTCAAAGTCACACAAGTGACTCACAAAAAACAATTTGCCAAGTTAAAGAAGCTACACACAAAACTGTATTTTTGGAGAGGAAGGAAGGGGCACAAAGAGCTTTCTGTAATAAAAGACATAGTCCATGTCTCAAGCTTTTAGATAATACATATAGATAAACTGATTTAAGGAAAATTTAAGATCTGAGCAGTGTGTGTGTAACACTTAATTTGAAAAACAGAAGTGTAAGAAAGCACTGTTAATATGAAAGATGTACAGATGTCAAGAACAGCAGCTGAAGGGCCTGGTTTGAGGACTGACACCAAGAAGGTGTCTGTGATCATGTCCACTCTCCAGTTATCTGAAATATCGCAAGTGATTTCTGCCTTTACTCAATATTTCCCATTATACTTTGTCAACAAGCAGAGAGCTGGGTGGGGCAGTGTACCCTGTAATCCCAGCATGTGGGCGGTTGAGGCAGGACTGCAGCCAGCACGAGCTACATAGTGAGTTCAGCGTCAGCCTGGACTACGTAGTGAGACCTTGGCTCAAAGAGCCAGAATTAAAAACAAAAATAAATAAATAAATAATAAAACAAGCAGAAAAACCCACCGGCACATCTCCCGGGCTCTCAAGTCACATTGTACTGCATTTGCATTGCACCCTCTTCACATCCCATCCCAGCACTTGCCTGTTCACTGTGGTCAGCTGCTGACAAACTACCTTTCCCCACAAGCACAGTAACAACAAACATGTAATTTATAAGTATTTAACCAAAAATTAATTCCCATGCATTTTAATTTATAACTGAGGAGTAAGTTGCTCTTCTGAACCAGTTGTCTTTAAGAGACACTTCTTACCTCTGTCCTCGAAGAACAGCCATGTACAGGTGAATACAGTGACTGTCCTGAACCAGCCAATACAGGAGCCCATCGCTGAGGTCTAAAGTTAGAGCAAGTATCTAAAAATGAAATAAAAATGAGAGAAATGTATGTTTGTTGAGACAGGGTCTTAGCTCTGTAGCCCAGGCTGGTCCTGATCTCACTATGGAGCCCAGGCTGGCCTTGGATTTAAGGCAATCCTCCTTCCTCGGCCTCGTGAGTGCTGGGATTATAGGTGTGTGCCACCACGCCCAGCTTATGCAGTGCTGAGGAAATTGAACTGGGGTACTTAGCGCTTGGCATAGCACTTTCTAGGTAAATGCTTTAATGAAATTTGTATGCTTGAAGCCTACTTTTATAAGGAGGTCACACTTCAACTCTTTAACATATTCTTTAACATATTTTAACATATTTCTCTTTAACATATTCTTTGATTTTTATCATTTGGAGAATATAAAAATTATATGATTATACCTATTACCATATTATTTGGATATAAATGCTGGTTTCCTAAAATTCTCCAGAAGGTGAGCAGTATCTATTGTTTTTATATATTTCGTTCCAGTGACTGTTAAATACCTTAGTATGATTCAGCAGTATCGCCTAGACGCTTGTACAAATACAAAATTTCCCAGCTATAATCCAGACTTGCTTAATATGAAACTTTGAGCCTGTGTCAACCTTTACCTAAAACTCACCATAACTTTATTTTTGCTATTCCAGTCAATAAATTAGTACTGTTTTGACCAGTTGTTCTGAGACAGGACTGCATATTAATCTGTGAGATTTTTTAAAATCTCAATTTTCAGGTTTCACTCTACTAAATTATGATACCAGGGAATGAAACCCAGTCTCCAATCTGTTTGAAATTCCCCAGGTAGTTCCAGGGTACCATTAACTTTGGGAACCAAGCCTGTAAGCCATTTAAAAATGTGTTTTCTATGAATCACAAATAAGAACCCTATGACATGTTTTATAAAGATAAGAAATAGCAGGGTGTTTATGGGCTACAATTGGATTGTTATAAATAAAGTCCGATCTCCTAGTGAGATCTGAAAACCACTTTGTCCTGCCTTTTCTTTGACTTCTTGTTGGAGTCATTTGAATATTATATCAGCTGTCCAGGTGAGGACTGAGGAAAGATTGCTTTTCCTATGACATAAATATACGAGGTAGAAGTTCCTATGGAAAGGACCTTTTTTCTTGTTTTCTTTGGCCTTATGAGTATTTTCCTCATATAGTGAGATTATCAGTAGGCTGACCTCTCAGTAGGGGAATTCTTCTGTAGTAGACCTAGAGACCAAGACATACCAGATAAGATTAAAGCTGATGATCATATCTTTAGCAAGATAAAGCAGCATTTATACAAAAACAATGGACCAGTACAAATGTAAACGGAATACAATGAAGCATCTGAGAACTAAACATACTTCCTGACAAATCACTCCGCCACAAGGAAGAAGCAGTCATGAAGCACTTGACTGCAAGAACTTGTAGTTGTTATATAAATCACAGCCTCTGTCTTCAAGAAAATTCAACTGAGTCATTCACTGGAAGGTAAAAATCTATTTTAGAGGTTCCCAGCCTTTTAGGAGTAAAATCTTATCCTTGCTTCATGCTAACTGGGATTTACTGATTTCTTCTTGTTAGGTAAAGTGAACTCAGGGTAATCTTGTTTTGTTTTTTATGATGAGATGCACTTGAGCAGTGGTCCCCAAGGTTTTTGACACCAGGAATCGACTTCGATGAAGATCTCTCTTCAGGTACCTGGAGAGCGAAGCTCCACCTCCTGCCAGATCAGCAAAGCCACGAGGACCTAATAGGAGCAGGCTGATGTGAGGCGGAGCTTTGCTCACCTCTCATCCCCTGCTGCGGCTGCCTGTCCTTCCAAGGCCACCAACCAGTACCCAGCCAGGCTCAGAGACTGAGGACCCCTGCACTAGAGTCTTCTAAATTATAAATTGATCTTTATCCCTCCTAAAAAATTATTTATGCCCTTTTGCCAGAATATAACAAAGTATTCAAACCCTAAGTAAAATTCCAGAGTTGGGTCATTCCCACTTCTCTGCCCATCCATCTGGAACCCAGTGGTTAAACAGAGTCAGAAGATGCGCCATGAGTCTTTGGTAACCATTATATTGAATAGCATCCATACATTGTAAATAAACTCTGATCTAATCTAAAACATTCATATTTAAGTTCAATTATATGGTAAAATATACTCAGTACTGTAAGTCAAATTCATTAGATGGGGAAAAAAGTTATCTTTTCATGTTATCCGAATCTTTTCATTTACATCTTTATTCAACCAATAATTGCGTCTTTCTATAAATAATTGCCCCACTGTATTTCCTTTTATCCTGATGGGAAGTACCTCATGGCTGAGTGATAAGTCTGTAAGTCACCTAAAAGAAGGAGAGTGAGATGCAGAGATCAGCTGAGGGCAAAAGATGTTACTTAAAACATCTCTTTTCAGAAAGTAGCACAGGTGATGCAAGTTGGTGACCATGTCAGAGCCCTGTTCATGTGGTTCACACAGAGCAAGCCAGAAAGTTGAGATCGAGTAAAGAACTATTTGAAAGGCTCAGCACTGAGTAAAAATGGAACTTCGATGAACAGGATCACACCAACAGGAAAGTTAGAGGTTCCTGAAGGACACCGTGAAAACCACACCTGGGAACCTCCTGCAGACCATCCCAGCTGCCCAGGAAGCAGAGTGCAAACTGGTGGACCAAGCACAGGCCCAAGGAATCCCCAGTGGATAGGACCCATGGGTGATTGCCGTCAAAAAAGTGAGGGAAGAGTCACAAGCTTGCATAGACTAGAGTAGGACTGAAATATATGGAATTTGTATTCATAAGACAGGCAGCCCTGTCCCAGCTGCTTCCCCTAACTCACCCGACCTGGGCCTGCCTTGTCAGCTCCTTCCCCCAGGGGGGAGAAGCTAGGAAGTGAGCAGTTACTATTTACTATTTGGAAAGACCCCAGCTCCACAAAGCCCATGCAGACAGCCTCAATTCAACCAAAGAAGCTAATGGGGAACTGCAGTTAGAGAAGCGGTGGACCACAAGAGCACATAAGCTGTGACCCAGGGGGGCAGACTCAGCAGACGTCCCCAGAAGATACAATCATAATCAGCTTAACACAGAGGCTTGGCAACCAAACAGCCTAGCACCTGTGCGCAGCTAAAATGCCAACACCCAAAACTAGCTAACCTAAATAACATCACCAGCAGGAGACAGAGACAGGTTTAAACGTAACCTCGTAACTTTGTGGGGCTTTGAGACTCAGCTACAAAGCGGGGGGGGGGGGGGGGCAGCTCTGCCTAGAGACCAACTGAAGAGATCCATCCACTCTTAAATCTCACACCAAAAACAATAGTGAGATGAAAAACAGTGTGACAATGAGCCCCAAAAAGCACCTTGCCCACCGAAGGAGGTCCACGTGGGAATAGCAGAGGAATCAAAATTCAAAACCTCGAAAGCAGATTGATCAAGCTATTGGACAGGAAGAACAAATATTGCCAAATGGTCATTCTTTGAAATTGCTGCACAGATTCAATAAAAAACCAATCAAAACACCAAAGTCCCACAGCAATTCTTCTCGCAACTAAAAAAGCTAACTCTAAAATTTATATGGAATCAGAAAAGACGTAAAAATTTTAAAGCAATCATAAGTAACAAGGACAAAGTTGAAGGAATAACAATTCCAGATTTCAAATTATACTACATAGTCACAGTGATTAAATCTACATCTGGCACAAAAAATGTAGCTTTTATTTTAACTCCTACTCCAAATCTTCTCTCAACCTGGCAAGTTGTTGCAGCTTTTATAACTGCGTCTGTTTCCATAGTCTAACATTTGACCAGGGAGTCAGAATAAGTTATTCATTAATTTTTGAATGTGACACATAAATTTCTATGTCTTCTAAATATCTGTTGTCATCTGCACACACAAATAAGACTGCTTTAAATATTATAGAAATTATATGTCCTAATTATATGCCCATATGTGCTAAAAAATTGGTGATCCAGTGACTCTAACCAATTTCATATATACATATGTATTTTAATACACACACACACACACACACACACACACACACACACACACACACAGGAAAAGGCTTAAAAATAAGAAAAAATTAAGGGATATATTAGGTAGAAATAAGGTAAATGGTTTATTTCTTAATGTTTTCTATAATTTTAATTTTTTCTGCAGTGGGTATATATCCTATTATGATCAGAAAAAGACATAACTCAGAAATTTCAATGGATACTGAGGATTTAAGCTGAATATGTTCAAAAAATATCTATTGCTCAGAGAAGCTGAAGAAGTGCATATAACATTTATGATTTAAATCTCCCACAGTGGGGGTGTTTTTCAGGTTGAGGGACATCAGTAAGATCTTTACATGGAGCATCTGCAGTTGGAACTATTCCTTTGCCTCAAATAAGTTATCTCATTAAATTTTCATAGTAACACCGAGAAGTAAAGTAATTGCTAACATTCCCACTCAGATAAAGAAACAGAAATACAGAGAAGTCAAATAAGTTGCCCAAGGGTCATGCAATATTTAGAAAAACTAGAACCCAAAATGGATTTTTAAAACATTAATAGCTAATCATCATCCAACAAGAAGCTCTGAAATATTCAATAAGTCATTATGGATATTAAAAACATGAGGAAATTAAGACGTAAGACAGAACACACTATAAAAATCTCTCCATTACATTTGAATTTACATAATCAGTTATCTTAAAGTGTCAGTATTTCCTTTAGGATTTCACCCCAAATACAATAAACAGAGCTAATATTATCACAACTATAAATAGCACCATTTATTATTACTAAGTGATCAGATCCTATTTTAATTTGTCACCTTTTTCCCAGAAAACCAAGGCTGTGCCTGTAGTATCAAAGAACTTTCCCCATTGAGTCTGGTGCTTTCAACCGAGTAGAGTGTCGTCCAATAGAGGTAGCCACCAACCGAGTCCACCACCATGTCATTCACCAGCAACTTCACACGAGTCACCAGGTCTGTGTGTCCTGTCAGCATAGACCGCCTTTGTATCTAGAAGAAAGAATTGAATGACAGTTATTTTCAAGTGACATCATTACTTCTGAAGAGTTTATTGAACCATTAGTATGTTCTATTCATCCATCCATTCATTCATTCACCGGACCACAAATATCTATCAACAGTGTGTCTGAAATAGTGCACTAAGCCGTGGACACATGCAATAAACAAACACACCTGCCTTCCTCACACTTACCTGTTTCTACATCTCCAAAGAGAAAGGAAGCAAATTTGTCTTAAATGAAAATACTGAGCTTTCCCTGTCATGTCTCGTGGATAAAACTGGATTTGATTAACTCCTGAAAGGGCCATATGTCCGCTTTGAATGATGCCTCTTCCTCTTCTGTAAAATGGACTCAATGAAATGAAGCATTTCGTCTTGGAGCTAAATAGCATTATAAGACAGCCAATATTTGAAGCCATTTTTCATATCTACTCTTCCACCTCCTTCAGAAGTGGCTTCAGGCTGAGCCACTTCGGGAGGCATTCTCCCAGTCACACGGCTTGGCACTGCCACCGCTCTGCTTGCCCGTCACTAGCACCTATGAATTCACACTATCCTTTGCTTCCGCCTGTGTTGCTTTATATGTTTTTTTTTTTATGACTTCATGTCATTAAAACATCAGGGACAAGTGGTGGCAGTTATGCAACACAGAATATGCTAAAACCTCATGAGTTCTGCACAACAAAAGCATTAGCGTTATGGTAGATGAATTTATATAAAAATCTGTTTTGTAAAGAGCAGAGACATGTCTTCTATTGACTTTGTATTTTCTACTATCCCAACTCTCAAGACTCTCAACACATTAGCAGGTAAATGACTGCTGAATTAAGAAATAAACGGGCCATCCTCATCCCCCATGCCCTTTGGCAAGTATTTCAGTACCATATCTTTTGAACTGTCAGGCTGCGTTCCTGTCATTGATCATCCTTTTCCCCCAAAACCTGTCACTGCACAGGCAGGCACAGGTCTGCATTCTGCCCCAGGTCTAGTCTTCACCTTCCGCCCCCTCCCTCTGTGCTCCCAGAGGCTGACGTCTGTGGACTGCATCAGCGGGGCCCTGAGGTCAGGCTTCCAGGAACGTGAGGAAAATGGAAGCGCTGGCAAAAGACCAGCAGGCAAGAGCAAAGGGGGTCGCGGTGCTTTTTCTCTGGCTCACTCCTTACCAGACCATCCATTTTGCTAGTGTCTGGGCACTGAAGGTCACAGCCCTCTCTGAGTCCGTTCCCTCCCTTCCCTGTCCACACCTTTGAGAAGAATCTCTTCACTTGGCTTCCTTCCACCAGTTTTTGGTGCTGCTATTGTTTTGCAGGGGTCCTCAATTACGCATTTTAATGTATGTATTTTAAGATCTTAACAAAAATATAAAAATTGCATTCACCATAAATACACCTTAAAAGGAAGTAGGCTAAGAAACAAATATTACATAAATGATAGGAGATAGGAAACCATATAAAAAAGTCATGAAAGTGCCACGGAAGTCACCAAAGCAGGTAGCACTGTGTCAGCACACAGGTCATGCCAGGCCTTCACTTACCGCATATGTCTTTCCAGCCCAGTAGAGAAAGTGACCCAGCCACTCAAATGCTAATGCCCCTGCTCCTGCAATGTTGGGTACACGGTAGTTCTCTGAGACGTCTGTCCCATTCAGCATCCCCACATAAACATCACCCTTCGTGTCACAGTAGTAGAGACTATTGTTATACCAGTCCATGTCTCAAGTAAAAAGAAAAAATCAGTAGAAGTTAATTTTTCTGCATGATAATGAAAATATGCTGAGTTAACAAGTCACAGACACGTCAATATGATTTTAAAGCATGAACTGACACAGATACTCAACAGCACTTCAGAGATCTGTCAAGAACGTCTCAATAATGTAAACTCAAGATCTTAATTCCTGGAACTAGGCAGAGAACCTACTGGGCATTTCATCTGTGGCATTTTTCCACTTTATTTAACTCCTAAAATAAAGCTATGAAATAAAAATTAGCCCCATTTCTAAGATGGCAAGCCTGAGATTTGGCAAGATTAGTCTCAGGTGAAGAGAGGGAGCCTAGATCCAGCCAACTTGGAGGGGATTTTTTTTTTCCTTATTGCCATAACCTCCTCAATCCAGCTCTGATGTTGATTGGAAATGACATGAAACTTTCAATGTTCAAGCCAATAGATAAAATAATTAAATAATTACAGAAAAATGTCTTATTTCAGGTGAGATGACATACCTCGCCTTAGATTAAACATATTTATTCCAGGCAACATTCCCCATTTGTTATGTCATCCAATTCTGCCTTAGACCTTAATTTAGAATTCTAGGCAGCAATATTTTTCTCTAGTCTATAACACAGGGATCTCCAACACCTGGGCAGCAGATTGGTACTGGTCAGTGGCCTCGGAAGGACCAAAGCCACATAGACAGATGAGCAGCAAGCAGAGGTGAGCCAAGAGCAAGGCTCTGCCTGTCAGCGTGCTCCTATTAGGTTCTAATGCTGGGGCTAGAGAAATGGCACAGTGATTAAAGCAGCTAAAGCGCTTGCCTAGCAAGTGCAATGCCCTGGGCTTGATTCCCCAGCATGGTAGTGCATGCCTGTAATTCCAACATTTGGGAGGCTGAGGCAGGAGGACTGCCATGAGGTCAAGGTAAGCCTGGGCTCCAAAGGGGTTCTGGACCAGCCTGGGCTACAGAGTGAGACCGTGTCTCAAAATTTAAAAAAAAAAAAAAGAAAGAAAAGGTTCTAATGTCACTGCTGGTTGACAGGAGGCAGAACTTTACTCCCTGCTAGCTGCTGCTGCTGGCCATGTCAAAGCTATCCTCCAACAACCTACAGCAGAACAAGTACATCCCTCCCCATGCACACACCTTGGGATAATGGTGCTCAACTAAACCTGTCTCTGGTGTTAAAAATGTTAGGGACCACTGTTATAGCAAACTCATAGCAAATGACTTAAAAATAGCTCTCTCAGTGGAATAAGAAAGGCAGTTACAGCAAGAAATGAAAACATGCTGAAAATACATAAACCTTTGATCAAAGCTTTCATGAAGAGAGTATAAACCAATAAACTCCCATTTTGTGAATGAATAAATTGCTTTTCTACTGAGAACTGACATTTCCTTAGTAGCATAACTGTCAGTGTTGTCTAGTCTGTTTTTAATTTCACTATTAACCTAACAGCAAACCCTCAGTTCTTTACACTTATTAAATAACTTGGAAAGTCACATAAAATAAAACTTGTCATCTAAGAGAACAAGGGTATTTACCTGACACATTTCTTACATCAGAGGACAAGAACTCTCCTGGGCCAAAGCTATGCAGTGGCTTACTCCAAAGGCCATCCTCTTTCACAGCCATGATGAATGGTGGCTCAGTAGCTATAGGAGAAAGGAAGAAAGAAAGGAAGGAAGGAAGAAAGAAAGAAAGAGAAGAAAATATATATTTTCAGATTCAAATCTTATACCCATGGATCCCCTTTATTTAGTTAAAAAAAAGCATTTCAAAAAGTACCGTGGAGAATATGTGTAGTTGCATCTGCTTCATAGGATTATTTATCACAGTAAACACACATTCTACTTTTTATACAAATGTTTGAAACCAAATGTGAAGAGAAATGTACAGCAATATTGCCTCCTTGAGAGTGTCATGGTTCTGGCAGCTTTTCCCCCTGTGGCTACTGTCAGCCATAGTTCCATTCAGAGAACCCAGAAGCAACTGTGGTAACAGCAACAGCACAAATGATACAGTTATCCTTCTCTTTCTTTCATTAAGGATGGAATTTAAAATAAATTAACAGCCCCTCTACTTCTCTCTCCAAGACCTAAGAGTTCAGGAATGCTGTGGTATAATAAACCACGAGAAAATATACGAAGAAGAAGAAAGTTGTCCTAATTTCCTTAAATATATCTTGGAAAGTTCAAAATACCAAGCTAGAAAACAAACATTACAGTGATTTGTTTGTCTCCCTCACCTTAGGTAAAAATACATCCTCCAGGGATGAACACACTTTGGGCAAGGAATCTCCAAGGATACTAAGGCTGTGCCTCTTTCAGTCAGACTTACTACTTAAATCCAGAACATTTTCTCACCTGGTATAAGAGTAGTACCCACTGAGGGCTCTGACCAGGGGCCTGGTCCCTTGGGAGAATTTGCTCTGACAGAAACCCTGTATTTTGTAGCACTCCGCAGCCCAGGTACACTAAGCATAATACCACTTATGTCAGAGAAAGTATGAGTGAATTCTGGAAAGTCTTGAGTTGATACTTCGACCTCATAAGTCCAATTCTGCCAGGCGGAAGGACCTAATAAAAAGAGTTCAGGTATGTCATTGAGCAGGGGGCATCAGCAAGGGCAAACCAGACTGTCAATAAATTCATCAAAGTCTCATCTCAAATGGAGAAGTAACTGGACCTTAGTTCCATTTCCTCACTAACCACAAGATTGCTTTGGGAACAGGCCAGGACAGCACCTATGCATCCCACATCCCTCTATTTATTCTATTGGAGACATACATCATTCACTACAAAGATTAAGTTTAAGATACATAGTTGGCTCCATACGATTGTCATGGGGTCCTCCATAACACTGGTAGGTATAAGCAGGATCTTAATAAAAATTCTTAATGATGAACCTCCAATATAACTCCCAATGTTTGTATTGTACTTCCAAAAAAACTAAAACCAGAATAGAAAAATTGCCTATTCTTTCTCATTCATCTCTGTATGCAATGGACAGGCATAATTAAATTTAACTTCAAGTAAATTTTTTTTTGCTAACTACTACTGCTTAGTAGAGTAGGGGTTGAAAAAGTATAGTCTACAGCCAAATCTGTCCACTGACTGTTTATGTATAGAAGTTACACATTATTTACACATTGTCTATGGCTGTTTTTATACTATAAGGCGGGTTGTATGGCCGTGGCAGAGATTGTTAGACTCACAAAGCCAAAATTATTTACTCTCTGGCTTTATCTGTACTGAAAAGCTTTCTGACCTCTGGTAGACACTGTTCTAAATCTGTTTTATCTTAATTTAATCTGAATGAGAGTTCCACACAACATGTAATTAATAATCTCATGTTCCATTTGAGGAAACCAAAGCACAGAGTGGCTAAGTAACTTGCTCAAAATTATTTTTTCCTGTTATTAAAGTAACTGAGCAAAATCAGTACTGCATCCATCCAGGCTGATCCAGAGCCCACCTGCTCACCCACCACTACGCTGCCTCTCCAGATGAGGAGATTCAAGTCCAGGGAGCTGTAGGGAATGGCTCAAGGTCATGCAAAATTTAATTGAGTATTTATTCCCTTGGATAATGTATTTACTCACTACAATATTGGAGTCCAGTCCTTGCAAATACCTGATAATTGATCAAACTATTTTTCTGGGACATGGGATATACCTAAGAAGTACATAGATTCTCCTACTGCAAAACTATTATATACAAATAAAGGATATGAACACTTTTTTGAGATAAGTAGCTGATTCTGACTAATGAACTAATAATATGTGGGCTCTCAAAATTGAATCGCAGTGCCAAGCAGCTCAAATCTCTCCTTCTAGGAAGGACAGTGCCCCCTCCCCCACCCCCTGAAATGTGCACTCACTGGCTCCAATGGCAAGAGCAGGAGGCTTCCACTGAACAAGAGCCTGGTGAGAACCAAACAGCACCGAGAGCTCCTGCGGGTGGCCTGGGAGAGGGTGTGGCTGGCTAGACGACCCAGAGATGACCAAGTTACCAAACCCAAAGTCTTCCATGTAACTCAGGTCACATCCAACAATAAACTCATTAAAAGACATCGAGTCCTGTTGGAAAATGGCCTTGCCGTCTGTGACAAGGAAATCATTGTTCTCACATGCAAAGCTCTTCACATGAGCAAAGGGGACCTGTGGGAGGACAGGGAGGGAGGCAGAGCCATCCAGAAATGTTGACATGAAGACTTGGGTGGTGCTGTTGAAGTAAATAATTCGCTTGGATTGTGGTTTTATTGCAAAGTCCTTTAATGTACAACTCTCCACAATGCGCACAGGTTTGGTATTCCTGCCAGACGGCACAGGGAGATCAGCTCTGTAAATGCCATCTCTCAGGAGATAAAAGACATACCTAATGTAGAAACAAAAGAATTCTGATGTCATTCAGAGTTAGGGTAGATGAGTAATCTCCTCAGCTAATTGCTTTAACTTGTTGTACAATTAGAACCATCTATCTTTGGAGTCAATAAATACAGAGTCTCCAAGGTTCAAAAGGGTAAAGGTCATTACAAAAGATATGCTCTATTCGCTCAAGTTAAAAGTTGAAATATTGAAAAATTTTGATCTCGTTTTTAATGTTTAGTCTCTATTATAAGTAATTTTTTAAGAAATGAGAATTTAAGAATACAGAGTTTTAAAGATCTCAAGGCAAAGCACATTATATAAAACTACACGACTAAATGTTATTTACTATAAGACATTTTCCTCCAAAATACTCAAATTCTTAAGTCTAATTATATCAATATTTTTGCATGAATTAAACATGATAAATTGAAGAAAGCAAAACATTTAAACCATTCATTTTAAATTACAATGTTATCATTTTGCTACAAATACCTAGCACAACCACTTAACCTTTTTAGTGATCTAACCTGTTTTTTAAAATACCTAATATCAGGCAACTGTAACTTTCATTTTACAAACCATGAAGAAATAATCCACAAGTGACCAAAGACCATCCAATAATCAAGAGAAAAAAAAATGAAAGAAGGTTTTAAAATACCCAGTGTGAAGTGGATTCTCATTGTAATAAGGTAGTCTTCTAATAATGAAAAAGAAGAAGCATCACTACCTTATTCTACTGACAATCAAATCCATAGTGAATTTTTAAATAAACTATAAAACTACTCATTTCCATGTACCTAATTTATAATTTGTGATTTTGAATACAAGTGTTAGTAAAAAGATACTTTCACTTGGGTTAATTCTTGTTCTCACAGCCTCATGCATGGGTAGCACTCCAACCTCTACCACAACAGTCAAATCATTGTCTTCCTATTCAGTATATTCTTTCTCATCTTGATGCTTATTCCAAATCTTCACCAACATGCTTAAGACTCTAGTGCTCTAACCTCTTCCCTCCTCTTTTATAGCAAGTGAAAACTCCATGACAGAATAACTCAGTGATGCAAGGATAACAGCACAAGCCCAGAGGAGCAAACTATTGCACACATTAGATGTCCTGTAAGAGCAACACAGTACCTGCTGCACAGGAGATAACACCAAGAATCAGCACATTGAATTACATCAAGTTAAAAAGTGTCTGCACAGGAAAGGAAACAATCAACAAAGTAAAGAGAACCAACAGAATGGGGAAAATAAGTGGCAGTTACTCCCTCAACAGAGGACTAATATCTAGCATATACAAAGAAATAAAAAACGATTTTCCCAAAATAAAAGATTCAGTCAAAAATTGGGCAATTGAAATGAATGAACACTTAGAAGAAATACAAATGGCCAATAAATACATAAAATGGTCAGCATCTTTAGCCATTAGAGGAATGTAAATCAAAACATCAATGAGGTTCTAGCTTAGTCCAATATGAATAGCTATTCTTTTTTTTTTTTTTTTTTTTGACTCATTGTGTAGCTCAGGCTGGCCTCAAACTAAGGGTAACTCTCAAGTGCTGGATTACAGGTGTGTGCCACCATACCTAGTTTATGTAATGATGGGGAATAAAACTCAGAGACTTAAGCTTGCTAGAAAAGAGCTCAAACTGCTGTGCTAGTCCTCCAACCCAGGAATGGCTATTCTTAAGAGCTCAAAAACAACAAATGATGGTGAGGCTGTGGTGGAAAAGGGATCCTTCTAGACTGTTAGTGAGAAGTTTACCTGGTACAACTACTATGGAAATCAATATGGAGGTTTCTTTAAAAACTAAAAATAGAAATTCCATTTGAACCAGCTGTAATTCATCTGAGCATATTTCCAAAAAAGTTAAAGATACCACATTACAGAGACAGGTGCACACCCATGTATATAGCAGCATAACTCATAATAGCAAAATCTTGGAAGCAACCACTCTGTCCACCAACAAATGAATGGATAAAGAAAACATGGTATACATGCTCAATTGAGTATCATTCTGCCGTAAAGGTAAATTTTATAGGAAAATGAAGTCATTACACTTAGGGAAATAAATCAGAGAGGTTAGATATCACATGGTTGGTCTATTATGAGAAATCCAAAGTAAAAATAAACAAAAGATCAAAATAAAAGGCCTACAATAGAAAACAGGGAAAGAGATTTTGGGGAGAAGAAAAGGAGATGTAGGAGAAAGGAAAGGGGAGGAAGGAAAAAATGAGGTAAAAAATAATTAAGATGTGATTTGTATATGCACCAAGTCCTCACATTTAATGTAATTACTGTGTACCACAAACACGTATTAATAAAAAGAATAAGTAGTAGGAGGGAACACCCTGTATAAACTGTTGCTAAAAGATACATGCTAATTTTTATAGGCACGCCTTCAATTGGATGGCTACGAGACCCCATGGTATGGATTTTAATGAAAATGCAATGAATTAGCAGAAACAATACACTTAGAAACACATGAGTATAAACAGATTAGTATAAATACTATCACGGTCACTTATAGTTGTAGATCAAAATCTAAGCATAAATAACTTTTATCCTAAAGAAAAAAAAAAGATCCACTGAATACCTTACTAAGAAGTACCTGAAGGATTGACTTACTGGATAAAGTTCATTATTCTAAGAATGAGTTATTTTGTGTAATTGCCAACTAGGTTACATTTCATAGGATCTTAAACCTTTATAAATGTGAAAATTATGTTCTACAGTGTCCAAAGGACTTGCCTTACCTCACCAAGATTGTTAAAAATATCCTATTCAAGCCTAAGATAAAAATGAATTTAGTAAAGTTTAAAAGACTATGAGTAGAAAAGTTTGATTTTAAATCAATAATGAACAATATATTTTCAAGATTGGCTTGTGAAAATAAATTTTATAGGCTATTTTTTTCATTCAAAATGAAAACTATTTCTGTAGGAAAAAATATATTCAGTAGTATCCACATTGATTGTATTTAAGTTTCTAGCCAGTGAGTATCAGGGCATATTTAAGAAATAGTAACCCCAATTTAGACTTCCATGTTTTTACCTTTCACATTCATGTACACTTGGATGTCACAAAACTTATTCACAGTGAATTCCATGCTTAATCTCAAAGTAACAATAAAATCTTCCCTATATGGATGAATGGATAAACCAATAGTTACAGTCATGAAATTACTATGAGAAATTTGATATCCTACTGCAATAGCAATACTATTGAGCTCAAATGTATTCCTTTTGCCTGTGATGGGGAGAAAAAATGTCATTTGTAATTAAAAATTTTACTTGCTTTCACCGTTGAATCACATCTTTTTTCATTTTCAACATTTTTTTATGTGTGCAATACATAACAATGACATTCATCTTTAGGAATTGCTGCATACACATTACATCTTGTCTCCTACATGAGGATGCCAGTCGCCTTTTGATTAAATCAGCTCTCGATAGACAAAAGAACAGACAGGACAGAAGACTCTCGGCAAAGGCATTCATGCAACTTAAGGACGTCTCAAAAGGAGTGTTGAGGGAGCAATGAGATGCTGAACAGTGACAAATCCATCACTAGAAGTCACTTCTCAAAAGATCTAACAGGAGATCTTTCCCATGTGTCCACATTTTGCTATAGAGGAGTATTTCAAGTTTGAAAAGAAACCATTCTACTGGCTCTGTGGAATGAAACCTTTGTCTAAAAATTTCATTAAGTAGACCTGAAATAAAATGTATAGATGGGCTTATTTGATCCTACAATGTTTTATGAGTGAGCAAATTTCACAAATTTGTTTGCCAGTGGAAGAGAACCAACGTTCACAAGCCTAACACTTACCCATTGTAGGCATCAGCCACAAGTTTCTGAGGTGCAATAACAGAGGGGGTAGTGATTTTCTGAAAGTTTGAGCAGTTCTCTAAATCACAGGCATATACCTAGAGAATTGGGAATACATCAGTAGCATTATTATCTCTCTGTGTTCAGTTAAGCCAACAAGTGTTTCCCGAGAATCTAGCCTGTGCTTGGAATTGTGCTAATCTCTAAGTGTTTCTCAAAACAAAGTCCTTAAAAGTTATTTGCATATATCTTATTTTTATTAAAATGAGTTTATCTTATTGTCATAAATGAAATACAGGTATCTACTGTTCTGGCTTATGCAGGCACTCATCTGTTCTTGATATTTAAACTATGTGCAAGTTTATGAACTTCCAGCTGTAATAATGACTTTTGCGAACTGGGATAAGCTGATACCTTCCAACACAACACATCAAGGTGGTGTCTTCTCAAGATTTCAATGCTCTTGTATTTTCAGAGGCCTACTAAATTTATGTCTGTTTATTACATAATCTGAGAATCTTGAAGTTGACTATGATCATAATGGGCAGTCTTACCAAATGATTCACAAGTACCACAACTGTATTATGACAGATGACTTGCGATTACTATAAGTCTGTGGCTCTGGGAATCACACATAAAGATGACTTAGTGGCAGGTCAGAACTAGTGCTAGGTAAGGGCCTGACTCTTGTAGACCAAATCTACGATTCATTGCTAACCTACTGTCTAAAAGTATTCACTGAGTACATACTGAATGAGAGAGTTCTTTTCACTTGTAAATATACCAAGATAAGCATATCAGAATCAATATCTAATTATTCAATTTAAATTCTTAGACTAACCATCTCATCCATAATAAAATACATCCTCTGGTAAAGCCAGTCTATGGAGATGGAAGAAATTAATCCTGAACCTCTGTAAAAAATTCTCAGGTCAGACACATCAGACATGTTGGCAATGTCCTTCACCCATATGAGTGCTCCTTCGGAGAAATAAACAACTTGCTGTTGCACATTAGCTGATATTCCTAAAAGTATACACACATTGTTATATAACAGGACAAAATAATTTTCACAAAATATGATTTTAAATAATTAATACAGAATTAAAATAGAAGTCCTTTTTAAAGAGAATATTATTCTGGGATGGGTGCATAGCTACATGATTAGAGTACTTGCCTAGGAAATGCCAGGCCCTGAAAACAATCCCCTAGCACCATATAATAGCGGGGTGTGACAGAGCACACCTGTAACTCTAGCACTTAGAGAGCTGAGGCAGGAGCTTTGCCATGAGTTCTAGGTCAGCCTGGGCTATGTACTGAATTCAGAACTAGCCTGGATTACAGAGAAAGGCCCTATCCCAAAAAAAAAATCTTCTGAATTATTTTTTATATATGGAATAGTATAATTAAAAGAATTTAGAAATATGCATTCTAGAAATATTATAAAGACAATTGTTTTGGTCTTGTGGCATTTTTTGTTTTGCTGCTTGAGATTGAATATATGGAATTATATATGCTAAGAACATGCTACATTATTGAACTACAACCCAGATTCGAAAATACTTTTAATAGTCTCTGTTAAAAAATAATCCTCTATTCTATAAGATTTTTCTTCAGAAACTCCAAAACTTTCTTTTCACTCTAAGAAACCATTTCTGTTATACTGACCTGTAATATTATGATGAATAGCACCTGACTGAAGGCAATGTGCTTCATCTACTAAGCGTTTTAAAGATCTCTTTCTTAGAGACATTCTTCTGGATAAAAAGAGCCACTGTTCCTCTTCTTGAACTGAAAGACAATGTGTTTTATAGACAGTGTGTACACTAACACGAACACACAAAATCTATACCTCCATTCAAAACTGAGAAATAGTACTCAGAGACTGGTCATTTTTTCTAATGGTCCTGGGACATTTTATCTACAGTGTAAATCATATTATTTCATGAGTGGGGATAGAAAGTACTGTGGCAATCAAGTAGGACTTATGCATATGCTCCCCAAAATATCCCCAAAATAACATCACATGAGGTATCGACACTCTCAAAATCTGTCCCCCAATAAGAGACCAATCGATTTTCCCAACCACAGGAGTCTACTTAGTGGAAGTGGTCCGGCCCTGGCTATATGATAGGTCCACACATACAGACATTGGTTGTCTCTGAGTTGGTTTCAACATTTCTCTTTTACAGGCAGGAGAAAAGTTCTACAGGGATGAAATTTGGTGACTACTGAGCTGTGTTTTATCTTTTCAGCTGGAGCCCAAAGCGGGATCCATGGGTGATGGGCATTTTTCAGGCAATTAATAAATGGCATGTAAAAATAACATAACACCCTCTGTATTTAACTTATCCCTTAGGCATGCTCCTTGTATAACAAAAATAACTCTTCTTTACTAGATGCTAGTAACAATGACAAAATACACACACAAGGGTGGTGATAAGTGACATTAAATACCCTTGGTAGAAGGGGCAGGAGTTAAGTCAGCAAGTGGAGTTCTGACTCATTGAGTGTTATTCAAAACTTTTACTAGTTTCAAAATAAAACGTGTAGTGTTTCTTAGAAAATGTTTTCATTTATTATCATGTGCAAATAGTCACTATATAGTAAGCATTCAACAATTCAAGGTAATTGGTAAAATACTGAATGTAAAAAGTCCACCTACAAAATAACAACAAAGAATAATCTGGCATATTGTATGCTCAAAATGGAAATTATTATGTTCCAGGTATACTAAAATATTTTTAAAAGAGGGAATAAGGATGCCTGATAAAATAACGTATAATGTAAAGTGTGGGTTAGAACGGAAAGACTGTGTATTCATAGGCATGTAACTATGAGTCACAACACCAGGCATTGTAACTGAAACTAAGAGTTTGAAGTTATTTAAAAATATTTTTTAATAGTTTAATTCCTAATTTCTCATGTAAAATTTTCAACCTCACCACTTCTGTTTACTGTACTCAGGTTCACTTAAACTTGAAAACATACTAAATCCCAAAAGACAACATACATTTAGAGGTGGGGTTTTGCTTGCTATTCTTCAAGAGCAAACCTAGGCCATACCTTCTGCGGACAAGGTAGTGATACGAGATTCCGCGACAGGCCCCTCCCCAACTTCATTTACTGCTGCAATAGAAAACCTAGTCCAAAAACAATTTGGAGAGATGTGTTTCACATGGCATGTTGTGAACGTGAGCTAAAAACAGAAAAAGCAATAGCGTTTCTATTTAAAGGATGATGTTGCAATGCATATATCTAGTTACTGGTGCCACTGTTCAGCACTAAACTGACCATCAATCACAACCTTGTTTGCATTCCCCACAGCACAGCTAAGGGTCGCTGAGGTCAAAATCCCAACACTGCTGTCTTCCCAGCCTTCATTCTCCCCCTAAAGAAGCTTTAGTAAATGCCAGAAACCTAAGAGTAATAAAACAATCCCCAATGTTAATAAAAATGCCACTAACAGAATTTTATCTCCTAACTTGCTTCACATTAGCTATAGGAAAAAATGGAGTTCACAGTGCTCACTATATCCATTAGCTTGTATTTATAAGGATCCTCAGAATACAATAACACTTGAAAAGACTTTGCTTAGAATTGTGTGATCTACTACACATGCAAGTTTGGGAAAAACAACAGCAACAACTCAACAGCTCAGATTCAGTGGCACTTCTCAAACTATATTTAAACTGTTTTGGTCATTTTTTAAAAATAATTATCACATCTGTAGCCATGCTGGCTACATGTTCCTTTGTATCACTTAATTCTTACCTGTAGGTGGTATTTGGTAGAGTGGAATAAAACTGGAAACTGGTTCTCTGTGTCCCTGAATCTAATTTTTGATTTTTGCTGATCAGCCTTAAATTGTAACCCAGAATTGGTCCACCTGGAAATTGGGGTGGCAACCAACTGACTTCCACAGTGTCGGGGCTAGAGCTCTCAATATTCCTAATAAAAACAGCAGTTTCAGGAACTGGAAGAGATAATAGCAATATCATGAGCATAAAAATGTACATAGTTTATACTTTAGAACAGGACAGGCAAAGTCTTGGTTTTTAAAATGTTAACAGACATGGAATATTTTAACATTAAAATGTGACAGAGTGAAGCATCTACAAGCTGCCATTCCTAATCCCTGAAGTATACCAGTTAAATGCTAGTTTCTTAAAAGACTTTCAAATCCCATGTTTCTCACTATTAATTTCTATTAATTTATGAAATAAAACTAAACTTTGAAATATACTGAAAAGATAAATACTCTAGAAAAAAGGTTTCAAAAGTCTCTAGAGACTTAAATGAATTAATTGGTAGAATCAGGTTAGGAAAGAGAAGAGACTTTGAACAAACTGAGGTCAGTAATTAATGTGAGTTGTAAAAGAAAACCCTGGGGCCTTGCACTCACTGCACAGTGGCCAGACTGGTTCTAGCTGAAGATGGAAGTTCAGATAAGGCTGAGCTGGAATGGTCTACTTCACTCCTTGTTGCCATGGACTCTGACAATCCAGACTGTCGCCTTTCTACCCCACCCCCTGGGTCCCTGGGAATCTGGCTGAGGGAGCTATAGCAGCACCCCCACCCTTGGAGGGATGAAAGGGGCAGGAATGAAATGAGTATGCATTCACCCATAGACTCTTCCAGATGCTACCAAAGTGCCAAAGAACAGAAAGGCAAACAAATGACCCAGAAGCCTATCTTCCAGCTATGTTTTTACCTCCTTTTCATACCTCAGCCCCCTGAAACTACATGCCTTTATTTTCTTCTTTCATAGAAAAATATGCTTTGATATTCTTTGCTCTCACCACTGAACACCTTTGGCAAAAGCTCTGCATCACAACTGGCTCACTGAGGTTGGGAAAAATAAGACAGTTCAGCCCTTGGACAGATTCCCCCACCCTCATATTATTGATACGTATCAATGCAATACATAAAGTTTGCATTGATCTTGAGTATTTTGTGCAGATACATACCATGGCAAAGTTACAAATTCTTAGGTTCCTTGATAGGATCCTTAACCATTCTCTGGTACAATCTCTCTTAAACTCACAGACTAATCTGTGGCAAACAAAAATATCTTTATGTCATTCTGTGGCTCCATGTACTCGATTACTTTTGTGAATAAGAAAAAAGGAATCACCTTCAACTGAATTAGAATCAAGATTAGAAAACAAAACAAAACAAAATTGACTCATTAAAGTCAATTCTCAAATATGCTCTACTTCATGTAAGTTAAGTGCCAACTACGTGAAAAGATGTATTCATTGTCCAAGTGCCTTCCACAACAACAACGAAGTGTCTTCCCTGAAAGGCTGGTATTTCTTGCCTAACAACAATGCTTCTTGGTCAGTGATGCCATCTGACATCACATAATTTTCATAGCTATAAAAGAATAAGATATAAGGCAATGAACACAAAAAATAGATTTCTAAATGTTTATGTGTGTAGAAAATGCGATGGTTCTGAAACATGAGAGGCTATCCATAGAAAGGACGCAAAGTCTGAAAAACTTGAGGAAATGTGGGCTTGCATATCCCAGAAATTGGAAAGCAAAATTTGTCTCCTTCATTACTTTGATCTCACCAGCCATGAGTCCTGAACCGTGGTACTTCTCCAACACTGTTGGAGTACATGAGGCATTATTTGGAACAAGAAAGGATTCATGTATTTTATTCTACCTGGAACACTCCATACATGGCCCTACGCCAGCGTCTGACCTGTGTTCTAAGCAGGTTGGGCAGAGAATAATCAGTGGGGGCAGCAACGCAAACACTGACACCTAATAAGCAAGGAATGAGCACTTGGGGGTAGCAGGGGGGAATGCCCTACCAGCTGTGCTCAGCTCAAAGGCCAAATTCAACCTGAGATTCCCTAGAATACTTCAAAAGAAGACATCAGAAATTTCTGCAACGTATGTTCTATTTTTAAAATCCATTTCTGATAAAATGTTAAAATACTGTAATAGCCTCTCACCTGGTCTCTATGTCTGTACTCTCCAGCATTTCCTCAATTCATTCTAGCTCGCAATTACTTTCAAAAGTTCATACTCCTTCGTTAAGCATTTCAATTTCCTAATACCAGTCCTCTGGACCCAGTCAGCCTCCTGACATTATCTGCACTATTTCCCCCTGTATCCTGCACTTCCAAGACCTAGAATGCTCCCATTTCTCTCCATGCCCTACAGTGCAATACCTAGGACTCTGCTCATATAATCACACAGACCTGCCCTTTCCTCACCTCATGCCCAAATCAACAAAGACAATTTTCCCCCGGAAGATTTTTTGATATTTTCATCTTCAAATAATATTAACTTCCCCAGGAATTTGTCAATGCTGCTAATTAAAATTATTCTATTAAGTGCTATCGTATTAGAAGGTTACTTAAATGTGAACTTCATCTCCTTTGTGAGACAGAAAGCTTCTCAAAGGCAGAAACAGGTCCATGCACCTATAGATGCCGCACAATTATATTTTGAATGTGACAACAACAGTATTTACCTAGATTTTGTATTTATCTAAAAATATAAAGTACTCAGAAACAGCAGCTCAATTAAAGCTACATTCTGATAGCAACATGCTGAGTGAAGACTGGAGATATGGCGAAGCTGTAATCCAGCAGGAAAGAAGCTTGTTTTCCTTTCCATGGATAATGCACCTGGGTCATATTAAGTCATTAAGTTTTGAAGCCATGTCATCACTTGGCCTTAGGATACTACTGGCTCTTTGGCTCCTTCTTGGTGCCCTTTGCTGTCTCTGCTTCTCTTCCTGGCCAGCTAGCACACTGACCCTCACTTTCTTCAACTACACTTATTTCTAGCCTATAGCTTACAGGCCCATGACTTGAACTCACATCTACATGTTCATAATTTCTACACCGGTACTTTGGATATCTCTAAACTACCTACTGAGTTCCAAATTATTTTATTTGTGTACTTGACAATTTCATCTGGATGTCTGACTGGCATCTCAAATTTTACTTGGTAAAATCAGACATTTTGATTTTCCCTAGTGAAACAGCTCTACCCCTGGTCTTGACCCATATCTGCAAATAGCAACACTCAGTTGTTCCAACTGAAACTTTCAGTTATCAAAATTTACCCTCCATTTTCCTCACCAAATTAATTCTGCAACCTCATCAGCTCTGTCTTCAAAATATATGGCAGGGGCTGGAGGAATGGCCCAGCAGTTAAGGCGCTTGCCTAGCAAGCACTAAGCCAAGTGCTAAGTACCCAAGTTCCATTCCCCAGCACCACACAGGCTGGGCGTGGAGGTGCACGCCTATAATCCCAAGAGTCAGTAGGCTGAGACAGGAGAATTTTATATATATATATATATATATATATATATATATATATATATATATATATATAATAGTTTGTCTCCTCTCCTCTAGCATATATATATATGTCAAATCTTCCCATGTCCTCCACTGACCACCATAGACAAGTTTGTTTTCCATGCAACAGCCAGAATGAATTGTGTGTGTGCGTGCGTGTGTGCGTGCGTACGTGTGTGTGTGTGTCTGTGTGTGTGTATGCCACTAGCGATTAAGACTTCACAGTGAGGAAAATCTCCAGCTCTTTTCTAAATTAATTATTATTTTTTTAAATTTTGAGACAGGATCTCAATAAGTTGCTAAGCCCAACCTGGGCTCAAATTTGTGGTCTTCCTGCCTCAGTCTCCCACAGCGTTGCAATTACAGGGCTGTGCTACCAGACCTAGGAAGAATGAAAGTTCTAAGTCATGTGCCAGTCCCTCCTTTTCTTAGTTTTCTCCAAAGACGTGCTGTCTCACTTAAAATAAAACCTGACCTCCGTATGACAGACTGTGTGGCCCCACACAACCAGGTCGCTAGCCGCCTGTCCTACCTCATTTCTTTCTCTTCTCCACCTTGCTGACTGCCTTCCAGTCACACAGGCCATCCCCCTAGTACATCCAGCTCCTGGTTACCACTGCTCCTTTGTGCTTGATGCTTCTTCTTCCTGGAAAACTCATTTCTAGCTCTTCACGAACGTTATTCTCAGAAAGGCTCCCCCTTACCAACTTAACAAAATAGGTCCTCTAATACATAAACCAACTCCTTGAGTTTAATGTAACTATTGTAGAATGCTAATATGTACTAGTAAAAATAATAACTCTTGGAAAAAATAAATAAAACAGGTCCTTTCCTCTGGCATTCTTTATCACTTATCCTACATCTTCTTAGCACTCATTCCTATGTGAAATCACAGTGGTTTTTTTTTTTTTTTGTGAACTCCTCCCTAAATTGTGGATGCTGGGTATTGAATCACAGTGATGAAAAAGTAACAAAGACAGCTGGTCAGCAGGCCCAAGCTTTCTCTATAATATAAGTGAGAGAACAGGGAGCTGACCAGTTCATCTCACTTATGTTTACACTAAAACATATGAACCAGATTAATCTTTATCAGAAATAAGTATTACACTTCTGTAGCCAAAGACCAAAAATATAGCAAGAAATAAACAAATAATCCACACACTTCTTCCCACACCATTACCATCCTGCAGAATTCTCACTTGTGCTGTTATAACAGCCACCTACCAGGTCGCCCTGCTTATAACTACTGTCCACACTGCAGCCACAGTGATCCTTTTAACATGTAAATCAGGTCAGTAAGATTGAGATATGATAGAAGAAGTAAAGATAGGTAGAAAAAAGACAAGGAAATAAGGATTACATTGTACATTTAAGAAAAAGTAGATTCAAAACACAAAGGTACAGGCCAGGGATGCACTTGACATTAGGCCTCTACATGGGTAATCCCTCTACCTGGAATTCTCTGTATCTCGGGTATCTGCTTGGCTGATGCCCTCAACTTCTTCAAGTATTCATTCAAACTTCAGCTCATAGATCATCAAGTAACCTCAGACCACCTATATAATACTATAATCAGCCTCTCCCTTCCCTAGTCAACCTTTTGATATTTTAAAGCCTAAACTCTGCTCAAAATATTCATCGTACAAAGGTAGAACACTATGCTATTTAAGATATACTTTTCTCATGTACTATGTTTGTGGTAGAGGATATTTATCCACCACCAAAATAAGACACTCTGAGGGTCATTGCTCTGCATAATAAACGTAAGTTGGCTCATAGTTAAAGTACGCAATTATTGAATGATTCAATAAAACAATAGGTTCATCTCATTGCTTAAAATAAAAACAAGCTAAACTAAAGCTTTGGAGTATGTCCTTATGTCATAAGCAGCAGGTGCATACCTCCATAAGGATGAGTCCTGTAACTTGGACTTGGAGGAGAATAAAGCTGTAGCTGGGCTGTAATGATCCAAACCACTCGAAAAATATACTCCGTGAAGGGATGTAGGAGCTCCACCACATAGGAGAGCTTGGACACAGCCTAGACCCACAAAAGATCAACAGTCAGCATTTACTGAGTTATCACTGCACACTATGACTGAAGAACACAGGTCAACTGGTTGAGTGAGTTGTGTGACCCTTTGAATATTGGGCCACCCAGCTCCTGCCAGATAAAATGAGACAAAGAAAAGCTGAGAGCCAGGTTATAAGGTCACCAGTCTGTATAATTCATCCATAAATCCTTTCTTCAAAAATAGTAAACTCATGGATTCAGTTATTCAGCATGTATTACAAGGATCATCTTAAATTTTTCTGTTAATACACTTGATATCCTTGGGGCAATGTTACTCTGAACTTGTTGATGTTTCCCTAAAAGGGACAGTTCTGAATGACCACCCTAGACAGCACTTCTAAATGAGCACTGGTCTCTGTAAAAATCTTCCTCTTGCCTTCATTCATCCCATGTGGACTTGTAGGGAGATGGGGAGCTAATAATGACAAATGGGATAAATGGGTTTGTGATGTCATGCTGAATGAACTGTTTATATAGCCAATAATATAGTTTCCTCATAAAATGAGTGGTTTAGAGAGTAGCAGAAATTAAAGTTCAAGTTCAAATACTAATGTTTGAACCTCTTTCAGGATGCATGACTGCCTATATATAGTCCCTCTTTATGCAAGCAGGATACATTCCAGCTCAGTCGATTCCTCAAACCTCAGATGATGCTAAATCCTCTCTACAAGAACTTAGATACTAATACTGTGACAGTTGATCTGATAACCTAGATGACTCTTAAGTGACTAGCAGGTAGGTAGCATATACAATGTGGATACACTAGACAAAAGAACGATCCATCTTCCAGTAAGAAACAGTAAGATGCTAAGAAACTTCGTGCTACTTAGAACAGAAAGCAATTTAGGGTTGTGTGAACTGTTGGTTTCCAAAATTTTCTGTTTAACATACTCAGGTTGATTGCGGATACCGAATCTGCAAAAAATAAAACTACACATGGAGGGCAAATACTGTTATTATATGTAGTGTCTGAGTAGTAAAATAACTTATAGGAGGAAATCTTTGTTTAGATACAGAAGTAGCCTTGCCTACCTCGGTGTAAGTCCAACTTCCTGGAAGTTGTGCATATTTCCACTGTATGATATATTTGACTTCAGAGATGTTGGCAGATTTCCACCGTAAGGTCACATTATGGCTTCCAATGGAAGAAGCAAAGGGTGCCATAGGGAGGTTTATATTTTCTGGAAAGAAGACAAAGTTTCACTCACCACCCACTTCTGTACATCAAAGCAGCAAAACAGAGTGTGCCTGACTCATGCAGGGCTCTCAGCACCCTCCTGCCAGGATAGGAGGAAATGGCCCACATGTGCAAGACAGCTCTTTTCTTTGTATCCAGGTGGCAACATGGAGGGTTTTGGCGTGGTTCAGTTTTCTCTTAGGATGCCACTTTATTACAGCAAAAGGGGTTGGGTGCCAAACACATGTCTGTGGCACAGCAAAACCAGCCACTGCCCCAGTATTTATACAAGATATTTTTGAGATTTTATACTATAATTCTGTTGTTACTGCCTTTTTTTTCCAATAATGTATTTTTATATGTAAGAGTTACTGCCCTGATGCCAAAGGACTCTACATTCTACTGTTATTCTACTGTTTTTGCATGGTGAAACCACTTCATGACTTCCAAACATCACACATCACTACAGATAACTGGTATGGACTAACTTTAAGTCCACACTTTGAAACTGAGGAAAGTCAAAGCCATTTTTGTCAGAGGACCCAGTCCACAAAGAAGTCTAACATAACACTTCCACGCTGGGTCTTCTATTTATGGTTCATCTGGAGATATAGCTCTATAAGGAAAGCACAGCCCCATTCTTCTTCTTTTTTACGGCAAAACCTTCAGGACCAGGGACTTGCTCATGTTGTGGACTCCTTGAGGAGGGGCCCAATGACAAACTGTTGGCAGATGAGGATGAACAACCAGAAAGCATAAAAAATGACAAGTTGGGAACAGAAAAGGGAAACTAGAGTTAGAAATATAGTAAGGCCTAGTAAATGTGAACAGAAGTACGAGTAAATGCAAATTTCATGGCTAAATACAGTCATCAGATTCAACACTATGGTAATGCATATGAAAAATGAGAGGCAAACTATGTTTATTCTAAAATACGAAGGCAAGAGTGAGACAAGTGAGAAAGGTGAGCCAGCGGAGCTCTGCCACTTGCAGTGCCCTGCGGCTGTGGTAAGGAATGGCTCTGCAGTTAGACAGCAAGGTTCTAACTCCTTTCATCTCCTTTAGTGATTATATGGCCCCAAGCAAGTATCTAAACTCTGTGCCTCAATTATCTCATCTGCCAAATGAAGTTAATTACAATATTTATACTTCTGAAAACAAAAAGAGCTAATAACTACAAATTAATGCAGGCAGTGCCTGATTCATAAACACCTAATAAAAACAGACATTGTTATTCTACTGCACCATTAGCCATTTTCATTTCCCACCATGTGGAAAAAGATGTGGAAAGCACTTAAAATCCAAAAGATATTTTATCAGACCTACACACAAATGGGCCAGGTTAGACACCCAGGGGATCCTCAGTACATGGGCAAAACAATTCATCATAATATAGGAAGATATGATCTATAAGCTCAAATGCCTTCGCATAGACTTGATTGATAGATCTCATTTGTTAGTGGTACACGGACATTGATACAGAGCCAATAATAATTTAAGTATGATACATAGCTGATGATAAATTTAAATTAAGCACTGATCATACCCTAATGAAATGATATAATTAAATTATTGACATGATTTCAGGATAGAAAAGGGCACAGAGATCAAAGTTCCAAGTTCCTCAGTTCTGGCATTCTTATTTCCTCAATAATTTTTCCATGGCTTTTGGACTAAAATAATTGCCTAACAGTTCCATTTATTAAGTATTATGACTTCACAAATGCATATATATATATATATCTCACAATGACTCAGCAGGTGACTGAAAAAGTACCACATAAATTGCTAGGCAAAATTATATATTTGTTTCATCCTTAAATAAAAATTGCTTTATACGAGTGGCATCTGTGTGCTCCTTGGGCACTGTCCAACTTCTTCTGTCTTGGAATCTAATGACATATCACCATTTTTACTTGTTGTTCTATGGTAAGTACTTGTTTGTTAATACAAAAAAAATCCCCCAAAAAAGTCATCACAAATACATGATACTATGGAAAGGGAAGGAGTGTGAGCTATTTTTTTATGCCATGAGCTGCTCTGACCTGGAAGATCAGCAGAGTGCAGCAGATGAGGACTATCTCTGCATTTCCTTTGAGTACCGGAAGTACCCCATGGCTACTGTTTGAAAACTACAAAATATAAACTTTACCCAAAGCTAACTCTAACAAAGAAGCAAAAATGTAGTAGCACTATGTCCCACAGAGAGACAATAATGTTGAAAGTGACTGTGCCTCCAGACTCTGAGAGTAAAACCTGGGCCTAAACATTAATCATGTTTCCTCTGTTTTGTCTGGAAAAAGAGTCTTGCTGAGTCCTTATCAAAATGGCCTCTACTTTTATTTTTGAATTTATTGAATATGCTTCTCTTTCTGTACATATATATATATATATATATATATATATATATATATATATATATATATATGTCCTACTGAGTTGTAGAAGTCTAGATATTTTAAGAGATGCTTCTTTCCTTATCTTCCCATAGGAACCAGTTCCTAAGTGGGCTGGATCACTTCCCACTAGTGAAGTGTGCGCTTTACCCAGTACTTCCTCTCCATATGCACCTTCTGCGCCGCTGCAGCCAACTTCACAAGACTCGCGCTGGGGAGACAAGTGGCATGTGAGTGAGTGTGGCCGTTGTGCTGGTGTTGCTATCTTCAGCTAAAATTTGCAGTCTAATACCTGACACACAAATGTATCTTCATAGCAGTTATTTCAGCTGAAACACTTGAAGTTCCTACTTGCTAGTAGGACTATACTAGTACTTCCCAAACTGTGTGTGGCCATATTTCATAGTAAGAATTAATCTATCAAAACAACATTGTACACACATTCATATACTGATAAAAGATTCTTAAACCAATACTTACCTTTTTTCTCCATTTGTAGCAGTTTTACTGAGTTTTCACTCATATAAAATCCACCCACTTAATATGCATAATTTCAGTTGGTTTTTCATATATTTACTAATATACAAATATTAATGTACTTTAATTTTAGGACATTTTTATCACCCCCAAAATGAAACCTTGTACCTGTAATGTATTCTGGTATGTTCAACTCTATTCTATCCTATTGTTCTATTTTGTTTAATGTGACTCTTGAGTCACTCAGTTGGTTTAATGACTTTCTACTGAGTTACATCTTATAGTTTGAGGGAAAAAAAAAGAAACACTGAGCTAGGCAAAGCAATCATGCTTTCCATCTTGGTCAAAGTTTTGATGAGCTAGAGTCCTACAAGTCTAACTTAAAAATGATGATTTGGGTTTGTATTTACTGTGTTATTCATGTCTTCTTTGGAAAATTAAAAAGTGACTATAAATAAATTTTACAACAGCTAGATATTATAAAAATGGTATTAATACCAATGTTTAAGATCTGCAAAATCTAACGATTAACCTGTATCTCATTGACAAAAAGTAGCTTACTTATTTCATGACTACAAATTTCCTGCAACTTGTAATATATACATTAACAATTTCGCAAAAGAAAAACCTGAAGGAAAGTCAAACATCACAGAACCACAACACAATAGTGGTGATAGAAGAGTTGAAACTCTCAGCATCCACATTTCTCAGACACAGTCCTGACCCACATGTACTGGGCAGTCACAAGAACACAGCACCTAAGTCGACTAAAGTAACACAGGATAAGGCTAGCAACAAAAGCCATTCACCTTTCCCAATGAGCAGTTTCTTCTTCCCCTCTCATTCTTTCCAAGTAGCTAAAACACACACACACAGACACACACACACACAGACACACACACACACACACACATGCACACACACACACACACACACACGCACGCACACACGCACTTTATTCTAGCCTAACAGGGTCCCCTGTAAGCAAAAGACTTTGAGGTTCACAACCCCAGGATCCATCCAAAATAACAAGTCTCTAAAAGAGCAATAAAAAAGATGCACCAGACAATATATTTCAAAGATACCCAACACAGACCTTTTCCCCACATCTCATCCCTCATATAATAAAAATCACCAATATTTTACCCTGACTTTGCGATTCCTCCCTTGGGACTTGCCTGCGGCCCCTCTTGATAGTGTGCTCTGGATCTGAATGAACTCTTTTCTTATATTTCTTGTGTATTAGTCAGTTAATTCTTTTACTACGCACAGCACTTAACTATGATGACAGTTGTGATCAATCTTCTTGCTCTCCTTCAATTTATAATACCCGAGACAACATGCTATTGTTTCAGATTATAATACTACAAATCGTGCTACAATATATTTGCTCTTTAAAAAAAAAGAGCTGTGACTAGTAAATACTATTTCAGGTTTGATCTCTGCTCTAAAAGGAAGTGGAGTCTGATAACCTTAGCTTTTCATAAGTTAAGGATACAGTTAAATTTCTTGGTTTGGTATCTGAGTTTAGTGTATTTTCTATATCCTTGTTGTAATTTGAGTCTGGAATGCCCCCAAAAGCCTCATGTACACATGGATACTGTGTACTATTGGGAGGTGGGGCCGGGCTGGAAGAGGTGGATGCTGGGGGTTTGAGCTGGAGGATTGTGTGCTAGCTCTACCCTTCCTCACTGGCTTGGCTCTGTTCTCCCATGCCTTGAGGAGCTCTTTCTCAGGTTCCAGCCCCACCTTGTGGTTCCACCATTTCCAGCTGCCTGCCCATGAACAGATTGGGCTCTTCTGAAACTGTGAGCTAAAGTATATCTTTCCTCCCTAAAGTTGTGAATGTTGGGCATTCTGTTCCAGCAACAAGAAAGTAACTAAAACAATCCTTTGCAAATTTCTGTAAAACAAAGTCAACATTAATTACAAGGAAGAAATGAACCAGTGGCATAAAAAGAGTTGTATCATATGACATGGGATTCTTTTTTTAAGAAAAAAAACTAGGAAGTAGAAAGGAGGTATATTTGAAAACATAAATTATTTGAAAACATAGCTTGACTTGAAAATCAGAAAATTTGTAGCCTTGTTTTTTTTTTCCTGAAATTTTCAGTAGAAATATGCAGTAAATTTTCCATCTTCCTTAGAGGTTAAAAACTCTTGTAAATGGAAGCAAAGCTATCAGCATCTTTAACACATACATGGAGGCAATCCAACATCAGATTTCAAATAAGATTATCCAGGGTTTCTAACCTCAGGTTTTCTAGAGAAAATCTAAAGGTAGTTGGAATTAAGCAACTCATAGAATAGGATCCAAAGGTCTCTGGGTGAAATATTTACACAGGACGTTCCTGTTTACTGAGCTGCCTTTTACTCTGAAGGCCAAGGCACTAGTTCCTTGGTTATATCTTCCTGCTCTCTTCCTCCCCATTTCCTCTCTCATTTTCTCTTCACAGTAGTTAGCCTGGGCTGCACAAGTGAAGCCATCTTGAATTCCATAATAATATATTCAATAGAGTTAGTGTTTTTAAGTAAACAATCTTCTTTTTGTACATTTTTATTTTATGGCAATTTTAAAAGAGAGCAACATAAAATTAAAACTAGTAGGATGTTTGACCTTATTCTCATGAAATTAATGCATTAATGTCTTATTTGGTGGAAGTAGCTGCAATTCTCAGTGAGTTCTTGAGGTGCTCATCAGATATTTCAGCTCTAATTGAATTCTTCATGTGCTTCATCCTTGAAAATAGTTGTTCACAAAGGTAGGTGCTGCCAAAGGGTGAGGATACAAGGCGTAACTGTGACGAGGATTACTTGTCTCTGGGAAGACAGGTCTTACAAACATCTAAAGAATAGACATGATTAAATTTAAGTTTAATGTCGCCATGCCTAATATAGAATACACACTTGAATTCTTTGTTACAACTTACTTTACATGACATTGCAAAAGAGACCTCTCATTATTATTATTATTTTTTTTTGAGACAGGGTCTTGATCTGTAATGAAGGCTGGTCCTGACCTCTGTATGTAGCCCAGGTTGGCTTAGAACTTGCAACAATCCTCCTGCCTCAGCCTCCCAAGTCCTGGGAAGCTGGGATTACAGGTACACGCCACCAGGCCCAGCTATTATGAGGTGCTGAAGGATCAAACTGGGATATTGCACTTCCTGGGCAAGTACTCTAATCACTGAATTATACCCACAGCCCTCTCTTACCATTTTATTAGTTAATTTTACTGTTATGAATAATACTCATATTTGTGGATGTAATATATTCTGATTAATTCACTTCATTCTGTTTTAATCTACAAAGTTCATACTCAAGAGCTGCTCAGTCAAGTTGCAAAAATAAATTGCAAAATTTCTTTTTAAATAAAGCTTTTGAATTGTGTGGAGCCCCATTCAAAGCCATCCTGTGCCATGAGACTGCATCCTGAGCTCTGATGTGGTTTGAACATCTTGAGTTATATCATCTTTACTGTCCTTCTGGTTCCACTCTGGGTTTCCTAGAGTGGAACATGTGTAACCCACAGAAGACACACCTCACACTCTGTGGATGAGCTGCAGCACTGTTCCCTGAAAGATCACACGTTCCTTCAAGGGTAGTTACCGAGAGCCTTTTACAACCTAGCCTTAGGTTCTGAGAGAGGATTGGGGAAATCATTTTCTGCCAAGGACCATGTGGGTATTTATGACATCACTTGCAGGATATACAAAAAATATCAACTTAAAAATTAGCCTGCTATATTTGGTAAAGTATTTAATTACCTCACTCCCAGTGTGATCGCTGGAACACTTCTCTTTGGCGAGGCACATGGTGTTAAATGGTGCTGCTGCTGCTGCTGCTGCTACTCAAAGCTGCTTTTCCAGGTTGGGCTCCCAGCCTAGAGTGCAGTCAGCTCTTTGCAATGGCAAAGTTTGAAAAGAACGGCTCCAAACACAGATGCATATTTCAATGCATAGAAAATTCCCCTCAAAGTAGGAAATTCAATTGCTTATGTAACTAACTGGTGGAGTAGAAGCAGCGGTAGGTTGTCATAACTGACCTTCAGCTCCTGGTGGTTTGCAGCTGAACAATTCTGTGTCCTAGGTCATCAGTCACATCAGCTGGTTCCACAGTGAATGAAGTAGCAAAGATCTTCAATTGCATTTACTTATGCCCTAACAGCCTTGAATCTTCCATTAAATTTCTCAATTAGTCTTGCACATTCAGCAGCACACCCAAGTGTCATAGCAGGCTTTTATCATTGCAGAATGAAGAAGTGCACTGTGGTATTCCTTTCAACTTGCACTGTCCAAAATCTGAATCCAGCTTCAAACGGTTTCATGTTTAAAAGAGGGATCTGAGAAGCTCAGTGGGGCCCTGCAGTTTGATGTTCAGCTCTGAGAGGGACTTCGTAGCGCCGGCCGGGAATGCTAAATCACAGCCATGGGTCATCCGTGAGTTTTCTGACAGGGGTCCCTCGTCTCTATGAACTCAACTTCATCTGCAGTCTGTAAAATTTCCTAAACATGTTCCTGCAGCTCAGCTGCCACACTTCACAGAGATAAACCAGATTCTGTGCTCAGAGTAAAGATCGGTCTGTAATTCCTTAAACTGGAGGCAATTAAACTCCCAGCTTTTGAGAAAAACAATGCATGACACCACTGCTGACATTACAAAGTGGAACCGCAACAACTGTGCACTTTGACTTGCTTAGTGTATGTTACAGTTTGGATCTGCAATGTGCAAAAGCCTTATGCATTTGGATATTGTGAATTACCTATGGATTTCATGTGCTGTTAGGAGCTGGGTTCTGGTCAGGAGGTACAGATTACAGATGTGTGGCCTATTACAGATGTGCAGCCTGGAAAGATACTTAAACTCTTTCCTCAGCTTCTTCTGGGGCCTCTGATTCCTCCTCTTTTGATGTCATGAGCAGCTATTCTCTGCTAGACTCTTCCTATCATAGCCACACGCCCGTGAATGGACTGAGACCTTACGGAATTGCAAGCTAAAATAAATCTTTCCTCTTTAAGTTATGGATGGCAGGTATCCCGTCCCAGCGGTGAGAAAGTAACTAAGATGCTGTGGCAAGTAATTAAATCATTTGGAGCAAGATTGAAATGATGCTGATCACTTTTGACAAATGCAATTAATCTGTTTTGTCGCCAACCATAGCTGGAGCTCCACATGTAGGAAGGCCATGTAATATTCAAACATTAGTTCTAATTTTTTCATTGATAAAGAAAAGTCTCTCAAGTAAATCCTTACCTCTTACAGCGTTAAGGATGGCACTAGACCAGCTCCTCCTGTGTGTCAAAGTGCAGTTATCTCACACAGGAAAATGGTCAGGTGGGCACTATTTGTCATGTCCGTTGTCTCATTACAGTCCAGAGAGAAAAAAAAATAAAAACCTCATGCAGAATTCTTCAGTGTTTTTTCAATATCTTGTACTAAGTCAATAATCTGAGCTGAGGGCTGGAGAAATAACATAGAGTTAAAGTGGTCGCTTAGCAATTACAAGGCCCTGGCTTCTATTTCCCAGCATCATAAAAACCAGGTGTGGTGGCATGTACATTCGGGAGGCTGAGGCAGGAGGATTTCTGTGAGGCTAGCCTGTGCTACATCGTGAGTTCAGGACCAGCATGGCCTACAGAGCAAGACTCTGCCTCAAAAAAAAAAAAAAAAAAAAAATCTGATCTGAGATGACTCTCCAAAACAAATTGATCCTTCAAACCAGTTTTATTTTATCTGGTGTGAATAACTCTGCAGAAGCCACCATGCGCTTTTTCCAAATTCTCCCTCCACATGCAGCCTCAGCTTTCTTGTGATTAGCTTGCTCACGAGATAACTCATCTTACTAAGTAACATTATTTCTCTCATGAAGACTGGTGAAATTGGCTTGTTGTAGTACCAAACTCTGTGGATTTCATCCAAGTGCATCTGGCCTCCAACTTCATTGAGTCTAACATGTACTGCACTGTAACAATGCTCTTGATGCGCTGTTTGAATCACCGCAAATGCATCACCACTAACTAGGCACACAGTTATTTTTTTACTTCATCAAGAAAAATCATTATTTTTCACTGCTGTTGGAAAGACGGACGCTCTGCATCAACTTTTCTTTTTATTTTGTCACTGTCATTTCTAAGTGTTCTAAGTGTTAAAACTTGAGTTTTAAAAACTATCCAGTACATATTCCCATAAATAGAACTACTTTGTTTTGATTGTTGCTTTAGCTCTGCATTTTGGATTTGGAACATATCCAATGTTCTATCTTAGACTTTTGAGGCCTTTTTCATGTACTACAATTTCCTTAATCTTCTCTTGAGATTCAATTTTGCAAGTACTGTTTATTGTAGATAGGTAGATAAAGGTTTGGCTGGAGTTATTGCCTGTGTCAACAAAGGAGTCAACAACATCATTGTTGACCATTGAAAACAAGGTCATGAACATCATGAGGGATCACCTCATCACATCTCCTCTCATAACCACAGAGCACTGTAGTTTTGCCATATTGTGTTAACATTCTTGCAACATGTCCACTCCCAGCCTGCCAGTACTGACTGCACTCTGAGGCAGGGCAAGAACAGATGGGCCTGGGAAGCCAAGGGGAGGCATATGAGCCTGTCTTGTCATGTACTTGTATGTATCCTATATTGCACATGAAATTCCTTGCTTCCCCTCAAAATGGCACTTAATATAAGTTTACAGTACTATGAAAAAAGGCCCTGAATTTATTAAATTTGAAGTTTTGCCTATAGTTACTTTGGCTGGACTGAATTAAATGATTTCTCAGGGAAGGCATGTCCTACCTCTTCTCTAAGAATATAACATTGAGCAAGATCCTTAGCTACTAGAGAAATACAAATCAAAAGATCACCAAGGTATCGCCTTACCCCAGAGAATGGCTTGTGTCAAAATCTCAAATGCAATCAATGTTGACAAAGTTGTGGGGAAAAGGAACACTTTCACACTGTTGGTAAGACTGTAAACTGAAACAACCATTATGAGAATTCCTCAAAAGGCTGAAATAAATATTCCATTTGATACAGTGATACTTCTGGGTATCTTTCTAAAGGAGTCAAAAGCAACATACAACAGAGATACATGTAGACCCATGTTCACAGTAGCACAAGTAACAATAGCTAAAATGTGAACAACACCAAAATACTCACCAACAGACCAATATATACAGAAATTGTGATACATGTATACAATAGAGTACTACTCCTCTATAAAGACAAGTAGATTTGAGGCTTTTGTAGGTAAATGGGTGCAACTGGAGACCATCATGCTCAGTGAGGTGAGTAAGACTCAGAAGGTTAAATATAGCATGGTTTTCTTAATATGAGAAACCCAGAATACAGTCATTCTATAGAATAAAAAGGAGGTAATAGTGGGAGTTTGATGGGATGGAGAGGAAGTGGGAGGGCCAAAAAAGGGGAGGGGAAGGGATTGTAATATGAGTGTGATATACATGTGCACAAAATACCCAAGCTCAGTGTAAACACTGTGTATCACATATGCGTGTGTGTGTGTGTGTGTGTGTGTGTGTGTAAAATGAGGGAAAATAACAATAACATTGGGCAAGACCAGCAGGTCCATGCCTTTGTGGAACTTACAGTCTTTTGGAAGAAGATAGGCAATAACCAAATAACAAGTTAAAAAAAAAAAGTTCAGGCAATGAAAATGCTATGAGAAAACGAAGTAAGTCAAAGGCACAGGGCATGACAAAGCAGAAAGGAGACTTCCTCTCATTAGCACAATCAGGAAGGACTTTGCAGAGGTGACCTTCAAGCCAAGACTTTAGTGACAAGAAGCTGTGCTTGCAAAGGTCTCCAGGGTAAGGACAAAGGGATTGAAGCAGCAACGTCCATCTTGTCGTCATAAGAGGGAAGGGACAGTGTGGGGGGCAAAGAGAACAAGGGAAAATGAAGCAAGAGGGGACAAGAAACAGTAAGAGCTGTGCTTCATTTTAGCCACAAGCCTGAGATGTTATGTTGAGACCCAACGTGTGATTTTGGTTACCAGGAATAAGCCATCTTACTCACCTCATCATCTTCCAAATTACATTTTACTAAGTTCTTACTTCTAAGACTCTGTTCAAAGAACATAAATTACAAAAATTCCAACTTCCAAGGTAGAAATATTAATGATAAAAGTATTTTATTTCCTAAAATTGTGGTCAAATGAGTTAAATATGTTTCTATATATCTATCTACATTGCAAGTGTTCCTGCCAAGTTCAACTTGATTTAAAGTGCAATGTTTTAACATATAATATAGAAAAATATGAACAGAATAACTAAGTATATTCCTGAGAGGAAACATTCACTTCATGGAAGTACAGACGACTGGCAGCATAACGATTCACAAGGATCTAGAAAACTGCACATCCAAGCAACTCAAACTCACTGTGAGACTATTTCTCTCCCTGTGACATGAGGTCAGTCCCTTTAGAGACTGTTGTGTGGTGATAATTTTGCTTTAATCGCATAAAACTATTCTCAGGAAGTTTGCTGTTGCTTAACCTCAATCGGAAGAGACCTCAGAATGTCCATTGGCGTGGGGGGAGCAGTTTCTCCCGTTCCACCTCATCTTACCACCTCCCACTTCCACTCACTCACAAGGAAAATTCCTAGGTTTGGAGTCAGAGCAGGTGTTGAGTAATGTCCTGATTCATTTTTTTCTTATTTTTAATCTCTATTAAGAGAGAACTGCTTGGTTTTATTAATGGATGATAATTTATACTCTTTCCCCAGGCAAAACAAAACAGTTCTCATCTCTGTCTGGCTTCAAGGGCATTTAAACAGAGCATAATAAAGAATTTAAAGGAACATTATAACCTTTTGTGTCACCTAATGTCAAAATACCTAATTCTGAGGGGAGATTAATTCAGCATGGATAAGTTTAAAAAAATGAAATTCTGAAAGTCTTAAATTCCTTTTGAAAAAAAGAAAGCCAATTGCAGGAGAGTAGGGCGGACCACATCATTGTGACTGTTGATCCTGTTTTGTCATCTTAAATGAATTAGAAGCACCTGAGGGAGGCACAGTTTCTGGGGGTGCCTATGGATGACGAAGATGCAGGGCAGCAAACTAAGGGAAGAAGACCCACCAGGACGTGAGTGGCACCAGTCAATTGATTTGTAGCCAGGGCAGAGGAAGAGAAAGAAGAAGAAACTGCTCCTGCTTTGAAAAAGCTCCATCATTAGCCATCACTGTGGGACAGGGATCTCCAGTGTCTTCGGCTTCCCACGCACACTCTCACCTGTGTCTCCACAGTGCTCTCCCAGGCCTCCAGGCTGGGATTAGTGCTACACCCTTGGCTTCCATGTTCTCTGGCTTCCATCTTTGCCTGTCACTGGATCCTCCTGCTCTCTCACATACAAAGAGCTGTTTTGGACACTGCTCTCTACTTTCACAAAGAGCAAAATCTGTAAGTCGACATAATATATTTCTTTACATAATTTTACATATATATACATATTTTGCTATTAATTCCATTTTACTGGAGGATCTGGTAGGGAAGCCAGAGTCAGTATGGAGTCATTTACTATCACATAGACTAAAAATAAAAAATAAAAAATAAAAACTTGTTTCAAAATATAGACAGAGGATTATGTTGAATGACAAAGAAAAATGCAACTAAAGGGTTGCTTCTCTTTCAATTTTGGGGGAACAATCAGCCAAGATACCCCCGAATGTGCCCCTGCATTTCCTTTTCCTCTGCCAACCACACCCTCACCCTGTCCAGGTTTTGAGAATTATAACCTTTCAAACTAGATTACAGTAATATACGGTTGGTCCTGTATATCGGCAGGTTTCACATCTACAGATTCAACCAACTGAAAGCCAAAAATGTCTTCAAGTGAACCTTGACTCAATAGGTACAGACATGACTTATTCATTGTTCTTTCTTTAAAAATATGGCCTATAACAACTCTTTACGTAGGTATTCTAAAGAATCTAGAGATGATTTGAAGTGTACAACAGAATGGACATAAGTTACAAACAAGTACTAATCCATATTATATAAGGAACATGAACATACAAAATTTTAGTAATCACACGGGATCTGAGAACCAGTCCCCCTTGGAAACTAAGATGATTAAAAAAAAAACTGAAAACAGAGATTCCATTTGACACAGCTATATTTTCTCAGGGTAGCTTTCCAAAAGATTTAAAGACATTGTATTACATTGAAACATGCATACCTATGATTATGGCCACACAACTTATAGTAGTCAAATTTTGGAAGTAGCCTTTATGCTACCAACAGATGAATGGATAAAGAAACCTTTACATGTATATATACACAATGGATTACTACGTTGTTATAAAGAGAAATAAATTTGAGTCATTTTTAGGAAAACGAATGTACTTTGAGACCATTATGTCAAGTGACATAATTTTGGAATAGAAGTTTAAATATTGCATGGCTACTCTTGTATGAGAAATCAAAAATATAAATAAGAGTCTAATTTTAAAAAGCATGGCAGGAAGCAAGGAAGTAAATTTTGCTGGGAGTGGATCTAGGCAAAGGGAAAGATGGAGGGCAGGAAGGGGAACATGAAAGAAAAATTATCAAAATTATATATATATATATATAAACATATATATATATATAATATATATATATGCACCAATTTTCCAAGTTGAATGTCAAGTTATTTATCACAAGTGCTTTATTATAACAAGAATAATTGGGGGGAAGAAACTAAGGAATAACTAAATATAAACAGATTTGTATAAACTTGTACATACATACATAAAACCTAGAAAGTATTCACTCTAAATATGCAATTTACCATAATTTTTATACTCAAAACAATAGCACCCTTAGGAAGAAAATCTATGTATATTTAGAATACCTTATACTTATTCATAAAAACTTTTTAAAGATAAGAAATAAATACATAAGGTTTGAGCATATCTTTTTTTATAAGTAATCATCAACTTACCTCACAAACAGTGGCATATGTATCATTCTGTATAGAGAAAAAGGAAAGTAAAAATACTTTAAAAATTTAAAATTATAATTATTTTAATGTACTTAGCTATACATCTCTTACAAATTAATTGCTTACCTCATCACAAACAACCATATAAAATACAAACAAAAAGCCACTAGATGTGGGTCTTCTGTCCAGGCAGGACGCTGTATAAGAAGTAGCTCTAAAAATTATATTTGTATCACTGGAAGAATTGGTACAATGTGATATGTTACTCTGACTAACTAAGAAGTATTCTGTGACAAAGCACCTTAGCAAATGAAGGCACATTCACAGGGACCCAAAGGAAACAACCTGAAACGAAAACCACGGCAGCTCTTGAGAGCCAAGTTTAGCAGGCTCTTCTGCCCACACAGGCTACTCCGGCATCCAGGATGCTGCCTGCATCGTTGCCCAGCGACAAATGGCACTTCCCAGTCATGCACTTGGCAAGTGCTGACGACTAAGAAGCTCCGTACCCTACACCGTGGTTCGTACAGGAGATACAGTCTCAAAATGGCAGAGCATCCTGCCCTGGTGAACTTACATGCTGTAATAAAAGACATGAATGACGCGAGTAATCATTAACAAACTGCAATCTGTGAAAAAAGTGTGACCATTACTAAGTCTAGGTGGAAACTGCTCTTCTTTTTGAGAACTTTCTGCTATGGGGCCCAGAACGACAAATGTGACAGTAAGCAGAAGTAAGTCCTGAAATCAAGGACTAAGAGGACATACTAGACTAGAAAAACTATGTGGAGTAAAATTAGGACAGATTAACATCTTTATTTAAATATTAGTGGCAATAATTTCACTCGTTAACAGAAAACCTTAGGATTACCGAGCACTGCCATGATTCTAATGCTTTAACCTCTTACCTGAACAACCTGAGCAGAGAAGCCCACCTGTAAGTGACAAAATCCTTTCCTATAAGCTCAGAACACTTATACTAGGCAGTGTCCTTCGGAGGAGATCCTATTATTTTCCTAAATTGATGAGGAAAGTAGAGAATCAAGCAGTGACTAGCTTAATTAATGTTTACACTCAGTGGCAAAGCAAACTAAATTATGAATGAAAGCATCTGGAGTGAATTCCCCACGTGACACAGAGTAAATCCAGCATTTGCTACCTCTGGATTAGATTGCTACCATGTTCCCTGCACAGCCCATGGCCTCGCTATCCAAAGTGTGGTCTGGCAACCACTAGCATTATATTTAAAGGTAGCCTATTAAAAGCTCAGAATCTCAGCAAGAATCAACAAACAGGATTACATTAAATTAAAAAAGCTTTTGCATAGCAAAAGAAACAATCAACAAGGTGAAGAGATAACCCACAGTGGGAAAAGATCTTCACCAAAAACACCAAGACAAAGGATTAATATCTAGAATATACAAAGAACTCAAAAATATAAAACCCCCAAAGTAAATGAGCCCATCAAGAAGTAGGTAGCTGAAATGAAAAGAAGCTTCTCAGAAGAATTACAAATGTACAACAAGAACATGAAAAAGTGTTATTCATCATGGGCCATCAAAGAAATGAAAATAAATACCACACTGAGGTATTACCTCACTCCAGTGAGAATGGCCTACATCAAGAACTCAGAAAACAACATTTTTTTTTTTTTAGACAGGGTCTCACTCTGTGGTCCAGGCTGGTCCTGTATTCACTTCAGAGCCCAGGCTGGCCTTGTACTCATGGCAATCCTCCTGTCTCAGCCTCCCGAGTGCTGGGATTACAGGCGTGCGCCACCACGCACAGCTTATGTGGTGCTGGGGAATCGAACCTGGGTACTTAGCGCTTGGCTTAGTGCTTGCTCAAGCTCTTTAACCGCTGAGCCACTCCTCCAGCCCCAAAACAGCAATTGTTGACGTGAGTGCAGTAAAAAGGAACTCTACTCCACAGCTGGTCAGATGGCAATGTGGTACAATCATTATGGAAAGCAGTCTGGAGATTCCTTAGAAAGCTGAGAATAGAAGTTCCGTTTGATCTAGCTACTGCTCTACTGAGCATGTTCCCAGAAGAAATGAAGTTTATAGCTGCACAATTCATAATAGTCAAATCCTGCAAACAACTTACCTGCCCATCAGTAGGGAAATGGCTAAAGATGTAGTACTTATACACAATCGAATACTATGCAGCCACAAAGACGGATATGAAACTTTTGAATGAATATGGGGCCACCTTGAGTCAATAATGCTCAGTGAAATGGGTCAAACACAAAACACTGACTATAGACAGGTGGCCATCTTATGAAATCCACAAAAACAATTGCATAAAAAGATCCCAACATGAGTGACAGGGTAAAGAGAGGGGCAATGGCCATCTAAAAAGGGGTGATGCCCTGAAAATGGAGGCATAGAATCTCATTGCTTCCCAAACCCCATGTCTCTAATGTGTTGCAGAATTTGCAATTCATTTACATATAAATTTTAAAAAATAATAACTAAAATGGTAGGTTGTCACCTAGAAAACTTTTTCTAAAATGGAGCAGGAGGGCCTAGAACAGGAAGGAAAACAATTACAGTGTTAATATGTACAAAATACCCAAGCTCAGCGTTACCATTGTGTATTTCATATAAACACTAATAAAATGAGAAAAAAATGCTATTATTTGCAGAGATATTTGGATGTATTTAAGTAAAGACAAAAAGAACATCTAAAAAAAAAAAGTAAAAAGCATAATGTTTCTGAAATGCCTTTCTAAAATGCATGAACTCCAAAGCCTGGTTCTGTGTAAGCACTATTCTTTTTTGTTCAATATGCCTTCAAATGACTCTGTCTTCTATTCTCCATTTGAAATTATGGAACTATGTTTTTATAATAAAGAAATGATTACTAGAAATAATTCTTAATTCATTTTGATGGACTTTTAAATGTCTGCATTAAATATCAAATGTGGACTTTAGAATAACTGATATTGCATATAATGAATATCCTTTAGAATGTAAGTTGCTGTTGTAAAATGTCTGGGTCTATTGATTGGTTTGCAAAGTACTGAGGATGTTAAGAAGTGGATCAATGGGCCACTTTTAAGCTTGCACAGTACAAGAACTTTTTAGAGATAGTTTTATTCAGAAAGAATGAACAAGATTTTTAAAACACAGTGGATAATATTGACCAAACTTCTTTAAGTCGAATATAATCTCCATAATTTCTGGAAGTGTCTTTCAAATGTCTATGGTTTCTGATTGGATTTGTGCATATATATATACATATATATGTATTTTATATTAACTATTATATATTTATTTTTTAGACTTAGATGTTATCCAGTGTCTGCAATGTTGTCAAAAATTAACCAGACACAATTTTTGTAAGAAGAATGATAGTGATTATGTTTCCATTCTATTGTAAGAGCCTGATTTGATGGATTTTATTTTCTATTAAGAAACTACAAAACTTAAGATCATATCAGTCTGCTGAAATATAAAACTATCATATTAACTTTTTCTGAATAGCAGAAATCATTATAAAACAAATGACTTTACAGTTCTCTTCATGTTCCTTGGCCATTTTAAAATGAAACTCTCCATGACAGTATATTTAACTAAAAACAAAACTGTGTGCTGAGTTTTCATTTTAAAATGTTTTTACTTTAAAATAGGACATGGAGGGCTGGAAGAATGGCTCAGTGGTTAAAGTGCTTGCAAACACTAGGTCAAGCGCTAAGTACCCGAGTTCGATTCCCCAGCACCATGTAAGCTGGGCGTGGTGGTGCATGCCAGTAATCCCAGCACTCAAGAGGCTGAGGAAGGATTGCCATGAGTCAAAGGCCAGCCTCGGCTCCATAGTAAGTTCAGGACCAGCCTGGTCTACAGAGTGAGACCCTGTCTCAAAAAATAAATAAACAGAATAAAATAGAATAGAATAAAATAAAATAAAATAAAATAAGACATGGAGACACTTAAGTTGCACTCTCAGGTGAAGCTATATGTATGCAAGTGCACGTGTTTTATATAAGTTCAATATATATATATATATATATATATATATATATATATATTTTAAACATCAGAGTTGATTTGTAAGATCTAGAGAACTGCAGTGAAACAAGTCGAATTGTTATTGCTATGACCTTGACATTCACTATTTCATGGAAAACCTAATATTCTTTTTTTGCTTCATTTAATGCAGCTATTGATAATATCAGCTACTTTTGTGGATAAAGAAGTTCTCATTTACTGGTTTTGGTTCACGATTACTCAGTCTGTGTTTTCTAGGTAAAAACATGGTATGACAAAATGGTAACATCAAAATTATTGTTAGGATATGCTTATTATTTTCGCCACTATTTTTATTGATATGCAATGCATAGTTTTTACAATAAACCTGGCTATTTTGGGCACCTATATGTCACATCAACTTTACAATCCCTTCCCATTTTTGGCCCTCTCACATCCTCCCCATCCCCCTTAACTCCCACTATCACACCAAGTGGTTCTATAGAATGCCTGTATTCTGGGTTTCCCAAGTCAGAGAAACCATATGATACTTAACATATTTAATCTTCTGCATCTGACTCACTTCTCTACTCAAATCACCACTCTAGCTCAGCTTCCCATTTCTAGAATGGGCCGCAGTGGCCAAATCTTGATGCAGAGCCCTTTATTGGGATATTTGCAAAAGGTTCCTTTTTTCTATATCTTACTACATCTTTGTTGAGATTCTTTAACATGGCCTCACCCACCAGTCCACATGAGAAAGAAACGATACCAATGAAAGTCATTGGCTAGAAAATGGGAGAAAGACAAAGAGAGAGGTTAAATTTAAAATACCTTAGCTGAGTACTGAAAGGTAAATGTTTGTACCTTCAAAAGATGTTCAGGTTATCATGACAACCATCAGTTTTCTCAGAATAAACTTACATCAAAGAACGAATAAGTGAACTGCTACAATAAAGGAACTTAAGTCTATACCGAATTGCTACATTAAATGAACTTAAATCTATATCACATAAATATATTACACTAAAAGCAATAGATACACTGGCATATTTAGTTATTTCAGAATTATTTAACTTTCGCAAATTACTTACTCACATTTCACTAATTGCTAACATTTTGACAGATTTGGTTTATCATTTTATCTACCTATCCAACCATAAATTCATGCACACATATTTTTAAAAGATTTTATACCAATTCCTCAGTTGAATATAATTATTGTGGCTTGCAAATTATTTTACTATTATCAATCATCAAATACCAATCTATTCTTTTGTTACACTTTCTCTTTAGATGTTTCCTTTTCCCCATGTTTTTGGTGCTGCTTGTCTCTCTGTCTCTCTCAAAGATTCCTTCAAGTATTTTCTGCAATGCTGGGCTAGGGGTTGCAAATTTCTTTAGGGATTCTTAGTCATGAAAATTTTTTACTCCTCCTTCAATTTTCAGGGATAATTTTGCTGGATACAGCAACCTGGGTTGCAACTTGCTGTTGTTTAAAGCTTGAAATATTTTGCTCCAGGCTCTTGTGGCCTTTAAAGTTTGCATTGAGAAATGTGAAGTAATTTGAATGGGTTTGCTTTGGTAGAACGACTGTTTTTCTCTTGCTGCTTTTAGTTTTTTCTCTTTTATTTTACTTCTTAGGTTTTGACTACGATATGTCGTGGCAAGTCTCATTGCAGGTTGAGGTTATTTGGTGCTCCATAAGCTCTTTGTACCTGAAAATTAATTTCTTTTTCTAGATTCGGGAAATTTTCTTGCACTATTTCAGTAAATAAATTCTTTACACAGTCAGTGCTGTCTTCTGCTCTTTCTCTCACACCCATAATTCTGAGATTGGTTCTCTTTGAATTATCCATCAGCTGTTATATCCATCTACTTTGCTCATTTCTAATTTTTGGAGTCACGCCTAATTATAGCATTTTATTTCCTCAGCCTTGTATTCAAGGTCTGAAATTCTCTTCTCATAATGTTCAAGTAGACTTCTGTTGCTTTCAAATGAGTTTTTCATATCTTGAATTTCAGCTAGATTTCTTTTCAAAATTTCTACTTCTCTACTAAAATATTCCTTCATATCTTGTATTTTCTTGTTTACTTCAGCCAACTTTTTATTTGTGGCTTCTATGTGCTCAGTGAGCTTTGTCTCCATTAGGATCACTGTTTGGTTAGTAAGTTCCCGCTTACGCCCACTGATCAATGCTTGGATTTCTTTTGAGACTATCTTATTTGAACTGATTGTTCACCTCATTTATTTGCTTTTTGACTTCCTTACCTATGATTTCCACTATTTCAGGGCCCATGATATAATTGTCTGAGGTCTCAGACATCTCTGTGGGTGTCCTGTTGCCTTGTCTTCCTCTCATGTTTCTGTTCTTGCAGGGCTTCTCTTTAAAAGCTTAGCTGAGAACTTTCTTTGAATGGCAATGACAGTGGGGGTAGTCGGGGTGCGGGGAGCTGCAATTCCTTTGAGTTGGGAGTAGGCTGTGAGGGAGAACCTAACACCCTGATGGTCACTGAGGTGTCATGACTACCCCCAACCCCCTTAGCAAGCTCTCCCACTGTCCTGGCTTCCCTTCCCCAAGGGCAGAACTCTCCACCCTTGGAGGTGCTTCCACTACACCCAGTCATTTAGAAGGTCCGTGGCTTTTCTCTCCTCTCCATAAGCATTTCTTGTGCCAGTTTTTTCCTAGGCACTGTTTTAGAGTACCCCCAAAACCCTGATACAATCTCTTCTGAGATTTATTTTACTCTAACAGTTCAGTCTTGGGCTTTTTAAAAATTAATCATTTATATATTTTTTATAACAGGTATTCAATTCTATGGAAATTACAACCATCAATTTCATTAATACTTAAATATGGCTGTATAAACAAAGTGGGCAAAAAAATCCTAAGAATTACATACATGAATAAAAACTGCAGTATGAACCTTATTTTTGAGAAGCATACATTTTTAAAGATTAGAAGCCAGTAAATGTAGAAGTTGAAGGAGTAGAAAAAAATGCTGACAACAGATTTGAACTGTCCTCGTCCCAAATACTTAAAACACTGCACACACTATTTTCAGTGTAGCTAGTGAAGCCCAAAAATTCTGCTTTTTCTTCACTAGTCTGAAATAAGTCCAGTAGAGATTGTACTGGTGAACTACAAATTCTGTTTTCTTTTTGCATAGTAAGAAATTAAGTCTTCTTATTTGATTCAGCATCTGGCATAAGATTTGCTTTTTTATTTCATCCTAATAATACTCTCACTTTTCGATGGATTTTTATCAGAAGGCAAGTTATCCATATTCTTGACGTCACATTCTCTGCATTTCTCAGAATGACAGGATGACGTTTTCCCATTTATTGTTTGGTACTTTTCTGAACTGTGTAAGACCAGGATCATGAACAAATGTTGAATGAAGATTCATTCCCATTAGATCTTTTGCTGAAAAAAGCTTAGTATCTGACTTTTGTGTGAGTTGGGATGCACTATTATCCATACTGAAGTGAGAAATTTGTATAGATGTCTGAAGCCTACCTGGACAGTGATCAACTCTTAGTTCTAAACTACTTTCATTTATAATTACTTTATGTTCAGAAATGTCAAGAATGCATTCTTGTTTACTTTTACATTGAGGTAGCTTTGTAAAATTCTGTTTTATGTCATTTTCAGCTGCATGTAACATGGAACATTCATTAATCATTTGCTCATTAAGTTCTCTCTTTTCATGTGCAGGGGAAAGAATGGGTTCTTTTCTTTTTAGGTGTATCTCTTCCATATTCCACAAAATCCAAAACTAACTTAGATATAATATCATCCGCAATCTGATACTGGTTACTCTGTGCAAAATTTCTGTGTTGTTCACTAATAAGGTGAGTTTCAAGATCTTCATATTTCTGTAAGCAACATTCACAGTATCCTTTCTTTTTCTTCTCTTTAAAAGTGGAGTTGAACTGGGATTCTACCAGGTCTATCGCCATCCATTTGGATTCTTAATTTAACTTGTGTTTGCTTTTGGATGCTAGGTGGCTTATCACATCAAATGGACTGCAGGGCTTCTGAACAGAATAATTGATAGAAGGCATATTGGTCAGCTGGAGATAAAATGGCCTATAATGTTCGCCCATATCTTCTACTTTTATAAAAGGTTTTTTGAGTCTTCCTGTTCTTGTTCTTTGTGCTCCGGTGCCAAATCTTTTCCCCACATCTCTTAAAGTATTTGACTTCTTGAGTAAATACAACTCCTTTTTCTTCTGTTCAATGTAGCATCTAATATCATCAATATGAAGAATTTTTACTCCCCATGATAATATACTATTTGAAGGAGTAAGGTCATGATCTTTGATAGCTTTTTCAACTAGCAATTCTCCCCTGCTTAAACATACTGTGTCTGGATACTTAAATGAACTTCCATCATGACTAGGATGTGGTGAGGTGGTTTCTGCAGTATATACAGATTCTGGACTTGGTACAGGAGAAATTCAAGTCAGAGTTTGTACAAATTTTGCTTCCTTTTTATTTGAAATAAAATAACTGATATCTTTGCTGAGAAATTCTTCGACTCGCCCTCCTAGATCTTTTATGTCCTTTTGTAGCTTTTCAGATACAGTGATAGAAGGCAAGTCAAGATAAAACACTTTTCCCCAAAGTGGCTTATATTTAGATTTTTCTGGTCTGTCAACAGTTTTTAGAGATTTCAAAGATGGGTGGTTCTTTTCATTTTTAACTTGGATTCCATCTCAGAAGGGTCCTCGGCTGTAAATCCTCATGGTTCTGGAGGTCATGGCAGCCGCCTGGCGCCACATCGCCGGGTCCAGACGGGGCGCCACGCCGAACAAAGGTGGAGACGAGGCTTCTCAGGGCCGGTCCAGTCTTGGGCTCTTTTTAAAAAATGGTTTCTGCTTACGTCATTGTCTGTTATGGCTGCCTAGTGCTGCTTCTGATCTAGGCTCCAGGAGGCCTTTTCTAGGGGAAGCTCACAGTGCACTTGTAGTATGCACTACTGGCGGGCTTATTTTAGGAGGCTAGGGCATCAGGTGCTGTCAATTCCCACTTCTCCTGGATCTGCTCTTATCTCAGTCTGAGGTTCCAGTCTCCAGGGCCGTACTCAGTTAACTGCTGTTTTCCTCCCCTTCTGATATGTCTTCAGGATTTCTGACCTTCCTGTGGCTTTCTTTCAGTTATTGGGACACTCCTTCTCTCCTAGCTTGGTCTGAGTTTCTAGATAGTCGGCCTAGGGTGGCTTCTTGAGCTGCTGTTTTTCCCCCATTTCCAATGTCCCTTCAGGATTTCTGATCTTCTCTTGGCATCCTTTCAATTGTTGGGCCACTATTATCTCTCCTAGTCACATTAAATATGCAGGTTTTTTACTATATTCTCAACTTTTTGAGTGGTTCCATGAGGAGACATCATGCAGCTCTGTTACTCAGCTGCTATCTTAAATGGAAGTCCCTATGCTTATTAATTTTTAATGTCTATTCATGACTTCTGACAACAATTTTCTTGCTCATTTGGACTTTTCCATTCAAATTAAATATTATTATAGGAAAAACATAAAGTAATGATAAAAAATAAAACTTTTAAAGAAATTTTTAAAAGTAAGTAAAAGCTCAGAACCTAAAGCCCCATGCCAGACCTACTGAATTAAAATCTTTATTTTAACAAAATCCCAGATAACACAATAATAGATAACATTAAAATTTGACAAGCACAAGACTAAAAACTTTAAGAAATACCTAACATTCTACTAAAATAAAACACTAAAAACTTTAAGAAATACCTAACATTCTACTAAAATAAAACACTGTGTGAGTTTTGAACAAGTGTGCATTTCCAGCTACCTCTGGTTTGCACTACCTTCCACTGACCCTGTTACAATAAAACGATGCTCTCAGTTTTATTTCTATTTTTAATGCACATTACTCAGGTTGTCAGTTTTCCTTTAAGATGAGGCAAACTGGTTGAACACCAGTGAGAATGCAAATGGAAAAATCCTCTTCTACGTTTTTCCCTGGAGGTAAACATTGGTACCAAAATTTATACTTACACATTTTAGAGCACAGTTTTCTTGATTCATAGCATCCCAAAAGTGACATCCTTGGATACACTACAAGAGACAACAACAGACAATAGCAACTAAACAAATATAACCTTATCTTGTCACCTGAAAGTTAACAAAAAGTATCACTTTGTGTTTTAGAAACAGAAACCTACCAAAAAAACTAAGCCCTCCACAGGGTCAGGACTATTGTGACTCCAATCATATCTTTCATGTCTACAAACAGATGAGTGTTTGTTGTGTTTGCCCACAGGGTAGAGGGGTGCTAGGTGAACGTGAGCCCAGGGTGGGCCCAAAGCCTGGAATATACCCAGTACTGGGAAGTACACTGTTCCTCGGTACCTGACAGCAGGAAAAGTTTAGAACAGTCAAGCACTGAATACATCCTGGGTCCACAGCTGACCTCATCCAATAACGAACTTCAACCCCCAACAGGCAGACCACTGGTGAAGGCCACTGCTCACAAACCAACTTTCATCTCCACTTCTCTCAAATGCTCTTCCACAGCTGCTCTCGCTTCCTGTTGTACAGACTCGGGACATTTCTCATCTTTCTTGATTTTTCTGTCCTGAGACTTCTAACCATTTCTTCTATAAGCCATGTATTGATAACCCCCAAGTCTGCACAGTGCCTGGGCTCCTTCCTGAGCTTCAGACTCAGACATCCCCTTGCTCATTAGATGTCTCCAAGTCCCTACAAGCAATTCACACACAGTGAGTGAATATTAATTCCTCATTTTCCACCCTTGCACCTGCTTTCTTCTGTGTTTCCCATTAGCATGCTACAACCTCTGAGTCACCGAGCCAGGAATCAGGGCTTCTTCTTTCCATGTATCTCCTGCACCCCCACGGATGAGCCATCACCACACCCTGTTGACCTACCTAGTCATTACTGAAATCCACCCCTGTCCCTCACTCACTGACCCTGGTTATCTTCAGGGCATTTCACCACTTGCCAACAATCTCCTGTTGTATTGCCAAGGACTCCTCTTGTATTCACAAAGTGAGTGACATTTGTAAAACCAAGCTTGCTCACCCTTTGTCTTACCTTCAACTCTGTCTGTCCATCATCTCACAGACTGAGGCAAAATTTTGATGCATAATGTACAGATTCCTTGACTACCTGGTCCCACTAACCTTCCAGCTTCCCTCTCTACCTCCCCACTCCCCCACATACAAACCGTGTTTTCTAAGCAAGATAAAATCCTTTTAATTCCCTAAACAAGTTAGACCACCTCACACTGATGTCCTGATGTAGAGCCTAGTCATGCTGGTAGGCCTTTGGCCTGCTGGTCCCAGAAAGCTTGTTACACATTTAGTTGTCTGAAGGTCTTACAGGCAAGTGAAGTGCTCTTTTCTCCTATGTACTCTCTCAACCTGCACCCCTCTGTCTACCACCATGATACTGATTCTCATGATGCTGGCTGGCCGTGGTTATATCTATGTGTCTCAAAAGGTTTAGAGTCTTTTTAAGCCAAGATCTTATTTTACCTACTTGTAAATTTCTAGTGCCCAACCTAGTACCTGCCTCATATTGTTATAAGTACATCTGCACAACAGTAATAAAACCATAAAAGGTAATTATTAGAAGAAACATCAGACTATCCAGCCCAACTTTCTCAGACAACACACAGTAAAACTAAGTCTCAGAAATATAAACTAATTTCTCCAAAGTCACAGAGCAATGCAGAGTCAAAATTACAGTCTTGAATTAGCCCTGTGTCTTTTTCTTTTCTCTTTCTTTCTTTCTTTCTTTCTTTCTTTCTTTTTTTCTTTTTTTTTTTTTTTTTTTTTTTTGAGGCAGAGTCCTCTTCTGTACTCCAGCCTGGTCCTGAAATCAAACACACAGCAATCCTCCTGCCTTAGCCTCTTGAGTACTGGTATTACAGGCATGCATCACCACAGCTGGCTTATGTGGTGGTGGGAAATCAAACTCATGATATTCTGCTTGCAAAGCAAGTTTGATTTTTTTCACTTCAACATACTTTCTTTTTAAATGAATTCTTTAATTCAAACTGCTACTATTTTCAATTGATCTTTTCCCAGGAGGAAGAAGTGAGGTTCTTTTTACCTCCCAATTATTTTTATTTACTTTTGTTATTAATTTTATTTTTATTTTAATGACCAATATTTGCTTCTTATCAACACAAACACAGTAATGTTCCTGACAAAGGAGGCAGTTGCTCACCCGTTCACTCAGATTGTATGGTGTGCCAATGCCAAGCCGTCGGCCCTAAAAAGAAGAGTACAGAAGATTCAGTTATCATTATCAATAACTACCTTTTCCTCCCCATTTGTATTAATATATATGCAGTACATAATGTTTACAAAGAACTTGAGTATTTTGTGCACATATATATCATATCAATATTATGATCCCCTTCCTGCCCCATTCTGGCCCTCCAGTACCATCTTCATCCCCCTGCAACTCCCACTATCACACCCATTTGGTTCTAGAGAATGCCTTTGTTCTGGGTTTCCCAAATCAGAAAAACTATGTGAGTTTAACATATTTAATCTCTGTGTAACCTAGTGTTTATGGTCTATAGTTCTTTGTTTCCAAAACTATTCTCAAATAAAGTTTTGACCACCCCTTACGTGTTAGATTTTTCACTCAAACTCAACTGAAAAGTAAGGAGTTCATAGTTGAATTTTCCCCATCCTTTCAAAACTCTATATCATCATATAAAATTCAATACAATGGATGCTGGGTAGTCTTTATATTTAATTTTAAACAATAAGACAATGGAAGTATTTCTTGATGATCATAAAGTCATATTCAGCCATCCTGAGTCCTTCTGTTGGCCCTTCTGGAGATGAAATATAACAGGCTGTATGGAGTGCCTACTAAACAGTTCTTGGGCAAGGTAGCATCATAAATCACATGCAAGGGTTTCTGGAGAAGCAGAGTTGGTCAACACTCTTCACTAATCATCTACTTACTTATGCTCGAAGTAGTCTTTTTTTCCATTGAAATTCTGATTTATTATTTGAAAGTCATAGTTTGAACAATATTGAGCTTGGAGAAGGCAGCAACGACTTAAAAGTATACAAATCAAAAATTACACAATAACAAAAATATTTCAAATGAATCTCAGACTTCAATACACTGAGGGGCACATGATTCAGGAATCTGAGCATTGTATTATGTATGTAATTTTACATGGCAGGATCTAAGGCACACATATCAATTTGATCCAGGGAGTCTCACAGTCGTTTTACCTCCTTCAGCTATCCTAACAACATCGTAGGGCAGGTGCTCTCTGTAACCCCATTTTACACCTGAGATACAGAGAGGCTCAGCAAACGGCTTGAGTGCAACTCAAAGGTGGAAGGGGCCAGGGAGATTGCTTCAAAGCCTGTGCTCTTAGTGAATGCATGGTATTTTCAACAATCTGCACCAAATTCACATTTCTCACTTTGGACTTTAGGGCTTCCCAGAAGTTAATCTTAACTCTAACTGCTCTATGTATCTGCCTCCAAGAGGCGCAGTCCGCATCAGACCCTCCTAAGATAACACCTACCTTCTTGCTCAGCTTTTCTGGCCTGCCCACATCCACCAGCGCTAAGCCCATTGATTCCTACTCTAGTAACTGCAACAGAGCCACAGAGACAAATGATCTGTGTTTTAGTCCTACTCATTAGACTTGCTCCCAGTGTGAAGTTTCAAATTTTAGTGTTTTATATGACATACAAGTAGGATAATACTTAATTCACAAGATTCTGCAAAGATATTTTATTAATAGCATGTTAGTTATAGTACAGGTTCTTACAAATCTATTATTGTGTTGAAACTTGGTTTAAACAGCCTTTTGCAGGGCTGGAGGAATGGCACAGTTGTTAAAGCGCTTGCCTAGCAAGGACATAGGCCCTGGGTTTGATTCCTTGGTACCACATAAGATGGGCATGATGGTGCATGCCTGTAATCCCAGCACTCAGGACACTGAGGCAGCAGGATTGCTGTGAGTCCATGGCCAGCCTGGGCTCCATAGTGAGTTCAGGACCAGCCTGAGCTATAGAGCAAGACCCTGTCTCCAAGACAAAGAAACAAAATAAGTAGCCTTTTGCATACTTGTGTTTGGATAAATAATATCCACAGATATATTTCTGGTTCACAGGGTTATGGATACACTTGTCCTTTCAATTTTATTCACCTACAGTTTTTCAAAATCTATCAGTTTATGTCCCAACCAATAATCCATCCAAATTCCAAGTTATTCAGACTTTTGCCAGCTATAAATTTTTTTGCCATCCTGACTGACAAAAAGCTAATTTATTTTCACCTTGCAATTTTGTGAGTGTTTGAGGATAAACACCTGTCACATGCTTTTAGCCATTTGTAAGTCTTTTTTAACCTAGTTTATCATAGAATACTACATGTATTTTACATGCTTTTGTGTATATTAAGATTGGTAAAAATTTTATGTGTCATATATAATAACTCTTTCCACTTTTTAACTTTGTTTTTAATGTTTATTGTCCTAACAGTTTAAATTTTCAATATTCAAACTTAGTAATAATGTTTTATATGGGTCTGATTTTTTTTTAAATCAGGTTTTTGGAGGCATTCCTACTTTGAGATTATAGAAATGTTCACCCCTAGTTTCTTCTAACATTTTAATGGGACAAACTGTTGGGTTCATATTTGCTGTGTGTCTATTTGCCTTTGTTTGGTATCCCTTAGAATCCACTTGATCTGTTAATGATGTAACTATCAATTGTTTATTTAGACTAGATAATGGCTTATTGATTTGAATTGTCATTTTATCATACTCCATACTCCCTTATGAACATGGGATGTTTTTGTAGTATATTCCATTGTATTGGCCAGTCTATTTCTTTTTTATGAGAATTTTTTAAAAATTTACGTATCACCTCCCTTTCCCCTTCCCACCCTCTCTCACCACCCCCATCCCTTTTTCTCTCCCTCTCCACAAAGTCCAGCTTCTTACTTCCTTCCATAAGTCTTAACATTTTTTATGATTTGGTTTTCTCATATTAGGGAAACCATATGGTATTTAACTTTTTGGGTCTGATTCATTTTGTGCTAATTTCTGGATACCAACTAGAACTTATGGGTTGTGGTTTTTGTTCCATTATCTTATTTTGATGTTATACATTTAAACAAGAAAGTAATTATTGCTTTTTTTTGAGACACAGTCTCACTCAGCAGTCCAGGCTGATTCTGAGCTCACTATGTAGCCCAGACTGGCCTTGAACTCATGGCAATCCTCTTGTCTCAGCCTCCTGAGTGCTAAGGTTACAGTCATGTGCCACCAACCAAGCTTATGTTGTGCTGGGGAATAAACTCCTGTACCTAGTGCTTGCTCCAGCCTACTTTGGAACTTTATAAGCAAATAATAATAGCATAAAAAGGATTGTTTCACTCCAGCATTATAAAAACCATGATACATCAAATTTACAATGGTTTTTAACTGCCTAGTGATCAAACTCAACTCCTCAACACGTCACAATTTCCATAAGGGCATTTATCATATCACTTACCTTTTTGCATTCACAACTACAGCCACCACAAAGCTGAATAGACACAGATATTCAGGAAAATATCTTGAGCAAAACTCACCGTTCTAACCAAGCCCTTCCTAGCATATCCTCTCCCCTCTGCTACAGGTACCCTCAGTGGTTGGGATTTGCCACTTAAAAATAGAACTTTCTTACCCCAAATCAGAAAACTGTGATTAAATGAGGCTTTTCCTGTGGTATTTTGCTCTATGGATCTAAAAAAAAAAGTATGCACAGCAAAATGCACTTCCATAAATTATTTGACCATGAATTTTTTTCTCTTTTACAAAGGATCTTACAAATGCTCCAAAGTACATTTTTTCAATTATTTTTGTTTTCTGCAGCATGTGGCATATATAATTTAAATATATTCAGTCAATAGTACTCTTAACTAAAGTCTATAATGCCTCAGTTAATGTGAAATATCCATAAAGGCATAAAACTCTAAGTTGTAATCCTAACATTCTTTTCCCTTCTTTTTTTTTTTAAACAAGAAATGTCTCAGTGTCAAGAACATCCAGTGAAATCAAATATGACTTTCACAGCAAATGTCTGGGCTATGAAAAATAGCAACAAAAAAAAAATTCAGTAACCTGCATATCCTCCCCCATTTCCTACAGGCACATTCAGCTGCTCCCTCGCCTCCACACCCTGCATGGGAGGCACAGAGCAGAACGTCTTTATTGTATTTGGTGGTCAAGTTGGCAGACTGCACCTCTCTCGCTGCAGCCACCTAAGCAGCTGGGCCTTCGTCCGGAGGTGGTGAGCGGAAGGCCACTCACCAAAGGCCACGCTGTCTACTCCTACGGCCGAACCTGAAGCCAAATAGCCCACACATAAAGATAAGAGAGAAAAATGGAACTGCAATATTAAAAAGGATAAAAATCTGTTTCAGTAGTAGAGCAATTAATAAAGTACAGTAGGATGTTTGTATAATGGATCACTCATAATATACTGTTTCCAAAAAACTTCAGACACAGAGGAAAATATAATATAATATGAAGTCAACAGTAAGCCAAAGTACTATTTCAAACTATACTTTAAACCCAAACACAAGTTTCTTTTTTAATCTACCTCAGATTTCAGGATTGGGTATACCCAGTGGTTAGAGCCCTTGCCTAGCAAGTGCAAGGCTCTGGGTTTGAGTCCCCAGCACCACATAGGCTAGACATGGTGGTGCACACCTATAATCCTGGCACTCAGGTGGCTGAGGCAGGAGGATTGCTGTATGTTTGAAGCCAGCCTGGGTTATATAGTGAGCTCAGAACCAGTGTGGCCAGCAGAGTGAGACTATGCCTTTAAAAAAAAAAATCTACCTCAGAATCCTATCTCCAATGGATTAGCATAAAATGAATACTATTTTTAAATGTATGACTTATTTTTGCGTGTTTTATGCAAACTACCATGCCATTTCATCTATGTGTAGATTTTAAGGTTACTTTAGTGACTGTTTTAAGCCCAAGGAAATCATAAATTAAAAGATGTGATACAATATATCCAGAAGATATAACAGCCAAAACTCAGAAAACTTACATGTATGCATCAAAGCTAATGGATTAAAAGTAACAAATGCATATCTAGAGACAAAGAAATTGGCAAGCAATTCTTTCGAACAAAAATGTTGTTTCACATGACATTTGCATCTGCTTCCTTGGTCACCCAGCTGTCTAAATAATAATTCGGCTGTATAATAAATATTATTTTTAGTCTGAAACTTATAGGTCTACCCTTTGGCCAAATTTATTACAAATTTTAAGACAAATATTAGCTATTTTGTATTAATTGCTTTAAATCGAATATTTTAAAGTGTGCAAAGTTGATCCCAATTAAGTCTCTTTTCCTAGTCCCCAAAAGTTTATGGCCAGATAATAAAGAAATAAAACAATATGCCATATCTTTTGCACCTGAGTAATAGTAACTTACATCATAAAATCTACATTGCTTTCCTAGCCCTTCTCGTGAGAAAAGCTCTCATTTTTAAAAAAAAAAAATTCTGTTAGTTATAACAAGAAGAATTCATGTTGTATTTCCACAAAGGCAAATCTAGATAGGTAACACTTACCAGGTTAGTTACACATGACTTCAGACAGCTGTTTAAAACCATGCACTGTGCCACAGAAATGCACATGCAGCCAAAACTTGTAAAACTGACAATTTTCAGGATAATCCAATGAATGATCATTATCGCTTCACCAGAGGCAGATTTTTAAATGGCTGGTCTTCGGATGCTGTCCATTCTACTGTATGAGTTCTTTAGATTTCATCACTTCAGTTGAAAGAGTGGCCAGCAGATTTATCTTGGCTTTGTTTTGCAGTGTTAGAGTACCCTCACTTTTTGAAATGTATTTAGATCTTTTAGTTGAGACCTTTGGAATCCTAGGTCACATGCAATATTCACAGGACAGCTATTTCATAACACACTTTTCCTCTTCCTCGCATGACAGTCACTCACTGATGAGGGTAGATCCTAGAAAAGCACTTCACATGGAAAGTAAACAAATCGCATCTCAGCAGCACGTGGGGCATGCGCAGTGTGTGTCATTGGACTGCTTCAGTGTCAGCCACCACTTTATGTCTCCAAGATCGGCTCAACTATGCCCTAAATTGGGTTCACCATTCCTGCTTGAGCAAACAGTAGCACTCTTGCAATAAAGAATTATAAAAAAACAAAAAATTAGAAACATCTAAAGAAGTGATACACAGAGAGAAAAAAGGTATCTTAAAATTAAAAAGCAAGCAAAGCTGAAATTAACAGACTAATTCTCTGATGTGAGGACAAGGAAGTTCGTTAGAGCACTCTCAGATCTTTTCTACATATTAACTAAACGATCACCTTATCAGATCTACTGAGACATAGACCAACCACCATAGAGACGTAAGATGTATACAGGCTGCCTTGAAAAGGAATTTGAGACCTGTGAGTACTGAGTAGCTGTTTCTCAGACTGGAGAGTGGTTTTCTGTTTGGTTGTTTTGTTGTTGCTGTTGCTGTGTTTGATGGTGCTGGGATGGAACCCAGGGCCTTCACATTGGACTACATTCCCAACCCAATTTTTATCTTTACTTTGAGACTTTGGGAAAAGGTCTCACTAAGTCACCAAGTTGTTCAGGCTGGGCTCAAACTTAGGTAATCCGGACTCAGTCTACCAGAGTGCTGCAATTACAGGCCTGTGTCACTAAGCCCAGCTACGGTTAACTCTTTAGAACCAAATATTTTTTGTGGAAGTGTTGTCTTTAATGACAATCTGAAGAAGCAAATAAACCTCCTACGTTTCTTAAATAAACTATAACCCATGTGTTTAAACTTTCCTTAGTGACATGAGATTCACAGAGTAGCATATGAACAAGGTTTCACTTTGAGCTGAGCATTTATTAGTAAGTGTTGACAAAAGCTATGCAACATAAGTATGAGTGGATGCTGGACTTAACCCCCAAAATCTGCTTTCTTGAAAAAAAAAATTTCCTGCCCTGTACTTGCTGATTTACTCTTAAGGGTTTTTTTTTTTTGCATATTCAGAAGCACAGATTTTAAAGACAATATAACTACTCAATTCTTGACCAAAGAAAACTGACCATTTTTCTGTAAAATACACTAGTAAATCTAGAATAAAATATCTTGACTAACAAATTTCGTCATTTCAACTGAACTTATCTTCATCCATGTAGTTAAGGGTACCCTCTGACCTATTAGCAAAAACAAACAATAATAATAATAATAAAAGTAATACTTACAGTTTTTTAAATGAACCACCATAGAAAATCTCAGTACATTCTTTTACCTCACTTGTTCTATGTTTTTTTTTTTTTTTTTTTTTTTGGTGGAGTGTGGAAAAGAATTACCTTTGCAATTTCAAAAGTTTTCATTTATCCTGGTTCTGGAATTTAGCTAGCATATAAATTTGCACAAGAAGAAATATGTTCAAAGACATTTCTTGCAGAATTATTCATATCAGCAAAAGGTTGAAGCAACCCAAAAGTACAATAACGGAATTCTAGATCTCAACTAAATCTATTTGTGTAATCTTCTTTGTGTGGCTTCTCACGGAGAGCATGATTAAGTTTCCTCACAGCATCATGGTTTCTCACAGACAGCTTACATGGTGGCCCAGAGCTTGATGAAAATGTGCTGGTTCCAAAGGCATACACCGTATCTATCATCTCTCCACCTCACACCATCACATCGCTTTTGATTACTTACCAGAGGATTGCAACATGTGTCCACATTCAAGGGGAGGGAAATAGGGCATCTATCTCTTTTTGTGGGAGACATAGGGGTCCAGAGGACCATATAGGATGGGAAATATTATTTTATCACTTTTTAAAAACACAATATGCCACCATATGGTTCTCATATGCAGAAATTTCAGTTAGTATGATTTGGTTTTTACACCAATTTCCCAAACATTATTCCAAATTTTATTGACCATAATGTATTAACTGTGAATAACTGAGCAAAGTACAAACTCTCAGCTACTTCTTCAGTACATAAGGCAAATGTAAATGACAGATGGAACCATGATCAAAGTTCAGTCATGTCACTTCTTTCAAAGCCTATCAGCCACTGAACACTGCACATCTGTTACTAAAGTCACAGAGATAGCAAAGCATGTAGCTGTGTTACTTCCTAGTCTCCTACTAGAAAATCGATATGACATTATGTGAAAAGACACTTAGAAAAATGAGTAATTGAAAAAAAAAGAATTGGATTTCCTTTCTCACATTTTCCAGCCTTATGAATTTCATTGTTATAATTCTTTTCTTATGTGGACTGGTGATGAAGCCATGTTAAAGAATCTCAACAAAAATATACTAAGATAAAAAAAAAACTTTCAGCAAATTGTCTCAATAAAGGGCTCTTCTGGACCCAGAGGAGAGGCATCAAGATAGAAAACTGCAGCCCATTCTATGGGTAGGAAGTTGAGCTAAAGAGTAGTGAAATGAGTCAGATACAGAAGATTAAATATATTAAATATTTCATGGTTTCTTTGATTTGGGAAGCCCAGAATACAGGCATTCTATAGAACCAAAGGGGTGTGACAGTGAAAGTCAGGTGGGGATAGGAAGGGTGTGGGAGGGCCAAAAATGGGGAGGGATTGTAAAGTTGATATGATATGTATATATATTAAAACGGGGGGAAATAATTTTTTTAATTTTCAAAAAGGGAAGAATTGGAGAAGAATTCTGGTCAAGACGGCGGCCAAGTAACAGAGCTGCAGAATGTCTCCTCGTGGTCCTATTTCAAAAGTAGAGAATATAGTCAAAAAACATCTGTTTAATGTAGATAGGACAGGGAGGATCATCCCAGCAATTGAAAGAAGGCCATGGGAAGGTCAGATACCCCCAAAACACATTGAAAGCAGAGGTAAACACCAGCTCAGGAAGCAGCCCAAGGCCTTGCTGGATAAAAGCTGTTCACAGCCTCATAAGAAGAAGCAGAGCTAGTAAAGAGGGGGGCTAGTAAGGGACATATATCTTTGTAGAACTCACTCTTAGTGATCCACTCCTTCTGACCAGTCCACCTCTTAATAACACATGAAATCAATGGATTAATTCATTTGATCCAATTAATACCCAAGTACATTAGCCTTGTACTTGATGGGGATCAGGATATTCCCATCCAAATCATGACAGGCATGCTAAGGCAAGCACTCTACCACTGAGCCACATTCTGAGCCCCCTGAAATTTCAGCCTAAAGTCAATACAATTAAAAAACCCTCATCAGAGCTCCTATTCCTCTTCTCTGACTCTGTTCTCAGTGTCCTATGTTCAACCCAATGACTGTGGAAGAAAAATCTGTTAAATAAATAGGTTAATAAACCATTCACTCTAGTGTTAGGCTCTCTGTGTGTTATTGGCTATTACAGTTAACTATTAAAATATCTCCTTAAATTCTATGAATTTTTCTCATTTCATTAGGTTTTACCGGTCTTACTCAGAATTAAATGCAATAGCAAATTATAAAAATGGGTCCAGCAGGTTCCTTTGGCTGCTTTGATCTTTGCAATTTTCTGTTCTCTTGAGGTTTCTTTTTTCTTCTGTGGGATTTAGCTCAGTTCCCTTGAGTTCTCTGAACCCTGGCAAGTGAGTTCTGCAGTTTTCCTCTGACCTGTGAAAGGAGAAATCATACACAGATCTATGTTTTGCATAGCTGTTCTTTCTTCCTGTCCCCCATTCTTAGTACCAGGATGAACCACCTCTTTGTGGTGGCCAAAAGCCCTCTATCATTGACTTAAACATCTAAGACTCTGGCTTGTTCTCTCAACCAGAAACACCTCTCAAGAAATGCCCAAACTCCTAAAGTATTTATAACTTCACAGGACTCTTCCACCTCAAACAATTAGTGGAGCAGTGCTGCCACACCTGCGGTGTCTCGGTTAAGGCCATGCAAAGGTATTTTTAAAATATTCAGTTCCATTCTTCTGTACACTCCTTACTTCAGAGACTAGACATGGGAATATTGAGGGAGACTGGAGAACAGCAGTAACAAAGGACACAACAAATTCTATGTAGAATTCTCTTCTCCACATCCAAAGCTCATTGTTAAAAATTAAATAGGGGCTGGAGGAATGGTTCCATGGTTAAAGCACTTGCCTTGCAAGCACAAGGCCCTGAGTTTGATTGCCCAGCATCACATAAACCTGGCCATGGTGGCACAAGCCTATAATTCCAGCATTCAGAATACTGAGGCAGGATGATTGTCCTCAGTCCAAGGCCAGCCTGGGCTACACCAGTAAGTTCAGGGCCAATTTGGGCTACAGAGCGAGACCCTCTCTCAAAAAAAAAATTTTTTAAAGAGTTTGCTCACCTGAAGCAAGCATTCAGCCAGCAAATCCTCTCCACCATCTCCACCATCTCCACCAGACCTAGAGATACTGGCTCCCTAGCTTGTGGTAAAAAGGTGATTTGGTAATAGAGAGAAAAACAGAAGGAGCTAAAGGAAAGCAATTGAAATAGTCTGTTACTAAAACTTAAATTCTTTGGTAATTGCCCATACTTTAGAGTACTGGAAAATGATTGCATTTTAGATGTAAGACAAAATAAAAAGATGAATCATAAAATAAAATGATGCCCAGTAGCTGAACAGGAGAAAATAAAAATGAAGGGAGAAAAAAAATGGTTTAAGAAGAGAGGAGAATGTTCTTTCAGAAAGAGATTCTTCCCTCTTCTCCTTCTCCTCCTCCTTCTCCCAGTTCTTTTGTGATATTGTGGATCCAATCCAGAGCCTTCACACTGGGCTCCATCCTCAACCCATCCTTTGGTTTTGATCTTGAGACAGGGCTCCCAGAGTGCTGGAATGATAGGCCTGGGCACCAGACCCTGCTAAGAAGGAGATTCTTACAAGACTCTTAATGCCATACCTTGCCTCTCATCTGACCTTAGGAGACACTTGAGGTCTGAGTACGCAAAGCCGGACCCTCCTGGAGAGTTTGACGCAGAAGGCTCTCCAGTACCGTTCTGCCAGCATGGATTCCTGATGGATAGCAACAATTTTGTCAGCTGGAAAAGATAATCCTACCTGTTAGCATTCACTCATTGCCCTCCAGCTCCTGGCAAATACTAAGCCACTGTCTGTCTCTACAGGTCTGCCTATTACACATTTTAGACACACGAAGCATACAATATGTGGCCTTTTCTATCTGGCTTTTTCACTTAGCATAATATTTTCAAGGCTTATCCATGGGATAGTACAAGTCTGTACTTCATCCCTTCTTATTGCTGAATAATATTCTATTATGTGAATATACCCAGCGATTGAGAAATATTCAGGTTTTCCCATCTTTTGATTTTAATGAATAGTATTGCTAATAACTACATCCATTTACATTATTTCTGTGGTACTGGAGTTTGAACGTAGGCTTCACTTTGAGATAAATCCCCAGCCCATTTTTATCGTTTATTTGAAACAGAAAATGGCTAAATTGCCCAGGCTGGGCTCAAACTTGTGTTTCTCCTGTTTCAGCATCCTTAAGTACTGGGATTACAGGCTTGTGCCATCAGGCCCAGTTCCACTTAGTTTTAATTCACTAACTTTGCTTTGCCCTAAAGAAATTCCTGTGAGCTCCCATAAACTGTAACAAATCACTAAAGTTAAGTCAGGCTAAAACTCGAGCAAGACAGCAATATGGTGTCCTCATTACAGTGAGAGTGCTACACTCTGCTCAGTTTGCCCAGAACTTGTCATTTTAGCACTAAAAGTCTTGAGTCCTGCAAAAACTTTTAGTGCCAGGCAAAATGAGACAATTATTCATCTTAGAGTGGAATTGAGCCTATAAACAGAGAAAATTTACTTCTTGGGATGAGTTCTGTGGTTTCTGAAAAAAGTTATATTTAAATAATCGGATACGTAGCATCGCTTGGAGTTAAAATGAGTAATGCCATTTGCCTTGTGTATTTTTAGATGCAGTACTAGTTCAGTACTAAAAATCCATACCAAAAGCTGAAAATCTTCATGTCCACAGGGCGGCAGTGTAACCTCCCACAAACTCAGAAAGAATTGAAATAAAAGCTCAAGTAATAAAATCTCAGCTTTTGTTTGAACTATGTGGTTTTATGGGAAAAGGGGTAAAAGTGATTAGCTTTGATTAAACTATTTGTGAGATTAATGGCCCTGTTTTATACTGATAAAAATCCCACAATTTATGTCTCCAAATCACATCTTTAAGACAAGAAACACAAATTTGACACTAAACAGTCCAATGGCTATTTATTCATACCTTTTATAAAACCTTTTTTTAAAAATTGCTTCTAACAGAATAACATTCTCAGTTAAGAGCAGTAAGATTCACAAGATTCATTATGTTCAGCCTTTTGCCATTAAAGGATCATAGGTAACATGTTCTGGCATGACCTATTTTCATTTCATAGAATTTAACTTCACCCTTTTTCCTCTATCTTATAAATAGTTAAAATGCAAGTGAGTGGCAAGGACGTTATAAGGATAATCCGGAATTTTTGTGTTTAAGTTAATTGTTCACTAACTCCAATACTTGATTTTAGAAATAAACTACTTCCATGTGCTTTGCATGCAATGTTGACCCACACATATTAAAATTCTTAAATGGAGGAATTATCCCAGTACAATCTATCAGTGAATGCTGCACTTCCTTCTCAACATTCTTTCACTTTTTGGTATGTTTATGACACATGGCAATTGCATTCATCTTAGGGAACTGATGCACTTTATAACCACTGCTACCCTTTCCTTTCCTGCCCTCTCATCTCCCTCCAATTCTCAGATTTTTTTCTGCATCTCTAAAAGTTTACCTCCCTATTTTCTCTCATCTTGGTTTTTTTTGTCCTTTAAGTTATTTATATTTTGTGTTTCTCATATGAAAGAAACAATGCAATATTAAACAAATGAGAACAGTTTGACTTCCTTTGCTGTCTGAATCTCCATTATTATTTTTTCTTGAAAGATGCTTCTGCAAAGGTGTTGAGTACCATATAGAACAGGAATGGTGAAAGTGCACACCCTTATCCTTTTCCTAACTTGAGGGGAAATGCTTTTAGTTTTCCCATTTGGTATGATATTGACAGTAGATTTGTCATAAACGGCTTTTATTAGTTAGAGGTAAGATCTTTCTGTACCCATATTTATCAGATATTTTTTGGTTGGTTGGTTCATGGTTTTGTTTGTCCTGAATGGATGTTGGGTCTTGTCAAAGGCTTTTTCTGCATGTACTCAGATGCACACATAACTTATCTTTGCTTCAGTTTATGTGCATTTATTGATGTACACGTTGAACCATCCTTGCCAACTTGTCATGATGTATGATTTTTTAAATGATGACTTGCACTCTGTTTGCAAGTATCTTGTGCTTATCTTCAACATATTCAACTAGATAGGACTGGAAGCATAACTCAGTGGTTATAGCACACGCCCTGGATTAGATTCTCCAGTACCACATAAGCCAGTACCAGTGGTGTATGCCTGTAATCCTAACTGGGGAGGCTGAGGAAGAAGGTTTGCTGTGTGTTCAAGGGCAGCCTGGGCTCCAAAATGAATTCAGGACCAGCCTGACCTACATGGGGAGACCCTGTCTTAAAAAAAAAAAGAAATTGAGAGGTCTTGCTAGTATTCTAATTTCTACTGGGTACTTGATCCCCTAGACTATACAATCAGGAAAAAATGAATCACATTAATCAATGACACAAAGCAAAGGCAAACCAGCTACTGTCATACAGTGGATAATAATTAAGATCAACCACTATACCCCACTAATAGTAGAAAAAAATCAGTAATAACGATATATTCTAAGATAAACCAATTATTAACATTGCAATAACCAATTAAATGCTACAACAATTCTACCCTTAGCATTAGAAATGAGATCCTCTCTACTGATAAAGGCACCTCGAAAAATCAAATCATGATATATCAAAAGATGTACTAAAGGCAACAATTTTATATCACCATCAGTAAAACAAAAGTAATATGCATTAATAGCCTAGATTAAACTAAATAGCTAAAAATTGTTAATACTTAACAGACTAAACTATCTAAAGTTATTAATAATAACAAAAAAGGTAGTGCTGGTGATAGGAAAACTGGGACAAGACGTTAATGTAGGACAGGAAAAAAAGGGAGAAGAGAAGAAGGGACTCCTTTTAGTTCCCAGAGATCAAAATCCAAAGGAATACAAGAAGAAAGTAAATAGAATCAGGTAAAAATAATAAAGAAATGAAAAAATACACAAGAATCTCTAAAAACGCTACTACCTGAAAAGCAAAATAAACAAAACAAAACAAAAGAGACAAAAACAAGACATAAGCCCAAAGCACAAAGAACAATCGAGAAAAATCCAAAACTTTCCTTTGCATTGTTATTTGGGAGAAATGTCCTTCCAGGCCCATGGTTATTAGCATGCACCAAATGAGGGGTGGGAATGAGCGGGAAGTCAAACCGGGGTTCCTTGCTCACTTTCTGCCAGGTGTCCACTGCCAAGATCTATTCCCACCCCTTTCCACAAGTCACAATCTGCAGGGGTGCAGGGCCAAGCTGCGGCATCAGGTTGGGGGCGACAACAAGCCACTGAGTCTGTGCTGGAAGCAGGCAGCAAAGGGAGGCCAAGCCGCCTCCTGATTCCACAACTAGTCTCCTCTGCAAGCGGCTCACAGCTGGTCTGGTTTCTCTTGTCCATGGGCGGAGCCATCCCGTTTTCCACAACCTGATCTCACCCCTGCCCAAACCATCCGAGAAGTCTGTGGGCAGCCTCCCTTTTCTGTGACTGCCTCTCATGATGACTCACTCCTAGTTACCGGGGTAGAATACCTCCAGCATCCCTGAAGTGTGGCCAGTAGGTGGCTTCTAATTCCTAAAACAGCAGAGTCTAAGGCTCTTCCCAGAGCTGGCTCCTGATGACATCACTCCCTAACATGGCACTGCTGAGAATTGCTTCTCATGTGCCGGTTTGTTGGGCCATCAGAGTGCCTTTCAGAGTGAAAGGCACACGCTGTGTGTGCAGTTTGGAACACCTGTAGGCTTTCCCTGGAGAACATCACTGCCTGTCTGCTAGTCAGTGCTGCGGTCCACTTGTCCTAGAAGGAAGGAATGAACAAAAAGATGCAAACAAAAGACACGCACACACATACAGGGGAAAGACTGCAGCAATGAGAGACTGCGCTCTTAATTTTTATAGGTCCCTAATCTAACCCCCTCTCTTACTCGCTGACCTTTACCCTAATTCTGTCTTGCATCTCTTATTATACCACCTAGCTTTGTTATCTAGTCAAGGAGTCTCAAAGTCTGCCACAGTCTGCTTGCATTTGTTTGCCACAAGCCAAGAGAGGCTCTCATTCGCAAGAGACCTCCAGCCCCTCCGGTGTGTGGGCAGTGGCTCACCTTGGGTGGCAAAACAAGGATTGTCTGAGACCCAACCCCTTCCTGTTTGCAGGCAAGAGCCCATCACCTCAGACTATAAAACAAAAGACTACCTGAGATTCCAAGTCCTTCCTGTTTGCAGGCAAGGTCTCTTCCTCCCAGTGGGCCAGACAAAGATATCTGTCTCCTTTGTGAGAACAGAATCAAACTCCAGACTAGTTTATTTAAGCTTTGGTGGTTTGTGTCTTTAATTCTTGGCTCCCCTCAAGTCAGCTCTGGGGATCTCGCCCCAAGGTCTGTCTGCACCAACTGGGGTGGAGGGGAGGTTGGCTTCCCAACCTCCACATTCTCCTCTGCATTTCTCTTGTGTGTAACTTTTCTGTTGATCTCCTCTTAATTACCAGAGCTCTCTTCTTTAGCTCTTAATTGAGTTGTTCCTATTTTGCCTATTTTTATCTTCCAGCAGATTCGGTGTTTACTTACTAGGTCTTTGATTTTGATTTTAGTACAAGATGAAGGACATGGAACTAGAGTCATTCTTCTGCATGTGGATGACCAGTTTTCCCAGCATCATTTTACTGTTGTTTGTTTGTGGTACTGGGGATTGAGCCCAGGGCCTTCACATTGAGCTATATCCCTAGCCCATTTTTTTTTTTTTTTTTTTTTTTAGTTTTGATTACAGACAGGGTCTCACTAAGTTGTCCAGGCCGGATTTGAACTTGTGATCCTCCTGCCTCTGCACCCCAAAGTGATGGATTACGGGCCTGAGCCACCAGGCCTGGCTTCCCATATTATCTTTTTAAAGAGGCTCTTTTCTGCACCACGTTTTTGTCCCCTTTGGTGAAAATCAGTTGGCTGAAGGTGCCTGGGGCTGCTTCCACATTCTCAGTTCTAGAATCCATTTAATCCATTTACACACTGTGCCAGGCTTGTTATCACCATTTCCTTGTAGCATAACTTAATGTCCAGAACTGCAATTCTTCCTCCTTTGTTCTTGTTGTATAGGATTGTTTTGGTTACTCTGAGTTTATTGGTTCCACCACCCAGAAGCAGGCAGGGCAGGTCTTTCCATTTTCTAATGTGCTCTCCAATCTATTCTTTCAGAGTACTATAGTTTTTGTTACAGAGGTATATCACTTCCTTGACTAGGTTAAATCCTAGATATTTAATTTTTAAAATTACTCTGAATGGGATTGTTTTCCTGATTTCATTATCAATGAAACAGGTATATAGGAATTTTTTTTGTATATTGATTTTATATCCTGCCCCTTTGCTGAATTTTTATTAGTTCAAAGGGTCTTCTGGTGGAGGTTTTGGTATTTTCTGTGTACAAGATCATGTTGTCTGTGAATACGAAGTTTGATTTCTTCCTTTTTTATTTGCATCCCTTTTATTTATTTCTCTTGCCTGGTTGCTCTGGCTAAACTTTCAAGTACTGTATTAAACAGGAATTGTGAAAGTAAAATTTTAGATTTTAGAGGAAATTCTTTCAGGATTTTTTTCCCATTTATTATGATGTTGGTAGTAGACTGGTCATAAATGGCTCATGTCAGCTTGAGGTAAGATCCTTCCATACCTACTGATGTCAGGATTTTTATCACAAAGGATGTTGAATTTGTCAAAGGCTTTTTGCATCTACTGAGATGCTCATGTGATTTTTGCTCTTGCTTCTGTTTATGTGGTATATTTATTAACATACTTATGTTGAATCATCCTTGCATCATTGGATGAAGCCAACTTGGTCATGTGATTCTTTCTATGACTTCCTGAATTCTATTTGCAAATATCTTGTTGAGGATTTTTGCTCTATATTCATTAAGGAAATTGACCTGCAGTTTTAAATCTTTACAAAATTCTTATTAGATATCTTTTCTCAGAGAAAAGTGCTTGCAAACAAGAACAACTTTATTTCCACGGGCTTTATTGCCATAAACTCAGTGTTTGCAAGCTTGATATTACATATGTGTATGTATGCATATATGTAGTCCATATAGTCTTGTAGTTAAAACTACATGTAGTTCATGTAGTTTTGTTTTTCCAAGATTAAAAAGACAACTGACACCCTTGAGAAAACAGCTTCTCTGATATGGTTTCTGACCAGCATACCAAGCCAGCTTTTGCCTTCTGTTAATAAGGAGGGTACTATAGACTCAACAGATAAATTAGCTGGCGAAAAATATATACAAGCAAATTATCAACCAAATAGTGACAGAAATTTGCATTTTCTTCCCTTTTAGTGTCAAGTGACAGTGTCCATGAAATAAAAAGCAGCCTGACCTCTAAGGATTTCTCATGCTGAGGTATTTCCTTCTAATATTGTTTGGATTTAAACTTAGTTGTTTGGGTTTCATTTGCCCATGTTCAGTTAACCATTTATCATGGCATAGCTGAAGTCCAAACATGCAGACAGTGAAAATCTAATCTTGAAGATGGTGAGACAGCACATGTCTAAATTCTTTACTCTGTTCTGTCTATGATCCTTTGTTTTGGTATTCTACTTCCTGCAGTAGAATAATAGTATAATTCCAGTACGAGTTGAATCAAATCATTTTTGTTTCTAATATTACTAATTACTCTTCAGGCCTGCAGAAGATCTTTAAAGCATAAAACAGGAATCCAGGAATGGAAAAATTGCTGCATTCATCTGAATTAAATAACTTACAATCTGAACAATACCATCTGACGTGTAGTGTGACCTGCTGCCAATTAGCGAGTATGCTTACTTTCTCTTTCTCATGAGGCTGGGTACTTCCCATTTAGGATTTTTTGCGAGCTCCTAAAGTTTACATAATAACTTCGGGTGTGACTGAATAAGCAATACAATCTTTCTTCTTCTTTGAATGGTGCTCCTGAGAACTATGTCTTTGATGTTTCTTTTAAAGATGATTATACACCTCTAAAACAGATTTCAAAGGCCTACTTAGATAATCTGCCTGCTTCTGGCTGCTCTGGAATGTAGTAGTAAGTATGTGGAATCATTAACATTTGTCCTCAGGAATACCTTCTGGAGCTACTTGTTTTGACCTCTGAGAATCTGTTTACTCTCAAAGAGGCCTCAAGTTCAGACCTGGAGGTAGCAATCACAACAGCGATCTCTTACTGCATTCCTTAGTGTAAAGGTACACAATGAAGTGGTTTTAATGCACATGAGCAGATGAGGGACCCAAGACTGGAAATCTCAATGAACTATTACCTATGTGGTGCAGGGCAAGGTTTGAGGCCAGGATTGATTTTGACCTCTTTATTATGCAGTGTCCTGCAGCCTGTAATTCTTCACCCAAGAGAGGAAAGTTGATTGTGTGGGAAATAACTGCATGACTACCCCAAGATATAGCATAACTGTGATGGGGTCCTTCCTCACATGCTAGAAAGCTGGAAAGCTTCATTCAGGCCTCAGAACTATTAAGGCAGAACACCTGGTCTCCAACAAATTATCTTTTTTTTTATTATAGATACCCCTAACTCTTATCTTTTCCTAAGCTTGCACTGTTTAAAGGCTTTTTTTGTTTGTTTTATTCATTTTCATGTTGCTTGCTCTTTGTTCTATAAATATAATATTTTAATTTATTATGGCAATGAAGACACATTTTTAGAAATGTTACCAGATTATCTGGAAGCAAGATAAGATAAAGGTGTTTGACAGTTTTAAGTGGAATGACTATTATAGAGTATTGAAGGAAATGAATTACGAACTTTCCCAGCAATCTGAGGCTGAGACTAGGAAATCATACTATGGTCAACATAGTTCTTTCACCACTCCTATATCCAATCAGATGAAATTGGCATTTTTAGAGACCCTATAGTCAAGTGAGGCATGCATTAGTTGAATTCCAAGTGAAAATTAGTTTTATTTCTTAAGCAAATGTATTCATTAGTTGAAAGTAGATTTTTAAAAAGCAAAATGTAACCCTCTGTAAGCTTAAGTCCAGTGGAGAGATAAGAAAGATCTCACAGAACAAGGGCCATGGTGGTAGGGGCAAGTGTGGTCAACACACCACTGCTGATTACACGGACTCAGGCAGCACATGCCTGAGCCCTGCCTACCCAGCCCCTCTTTGATTTTGACCCCAAATTGATCCAGATAGAAGACCCAGTCTGTTATAGATATTACTGTAAAATAAAGACAGATGAGAGTTAAATACTTTATTTGGGGGACTCTAAAAATAGTTCCTTGTTAAATCAACATATGTCAAGAGATCGTATGATACTGCCACTGACTGATAGCATGACCTTAGGCAAAGTCACTTAGCCTTTCTGATACTATTTCCTTCTCTGAAAATGAAAGGGCTAGAATGGATAACTGGATTCTCTTCTGAGCTTACACTCTAGAATTTTAGAATGTACTTTCAACATTTCCTTGACTTCCATGATTACTGGCACAATAAGTGTCAAACTGATTACTGCCCTAGAGCGTTCAGCGTAAGGCCAGCTCCGTGCAGCTGCTACTCCACATACTGCTTACAGTCCACTTCTGTTTACTCAAAACACATTCTAGCAGCTGCTTTCTTCTCTGCCTACACTTCCCTGCTTCCAGCTCCACACTGTATATGTGAGTCAATTAGAATAGAGAGAGATGGTATCTCTTCTGGGCCTTTTGGCTAAGATCAAGTAGGGATATGGGTTTGTATTGGCTCATCAAAATTGACCAATTACATGTTCACATAGTGTCATTAACCACTGTGTAAACTGTTGTGTTTGCCTGCAATCAAAAAAAAAAAAAAAAAAAAAAAAAAAGACTTCTGAAAATGCTTCTAGGCTTCTGAAAGTGTTTTTACTTCATCAAAATTCTTTAAAAATGACTCATACCTTAGAATTGGGTAACAATTTAGAATTGCAAAGGTTGCCATGCATAGTATCTTATTTAAAAATGATGCTGAATATCTATACACTCAATTACTCAGAAGGCTGAGACAGGACAATTGCCTATGCCCAGGAGTTCAAGGCTGCCATGGTAACATAGCAAGATCCTATGTAAAAAACAAACAAAAAAACTTTTTAATATTTTAAGAAATATGGAGGTTTATTTGTCTTAAACAATAAAGCAATCTGACCAAGAACTCACAGTAACTGTGTAAGAATCAAGATCTTACAGAATAAGGGTTTGAAATATAAATTTCTACCTCAAATTTTAATTTCTAAGGCAATTCTTTTCAGGTCTATATAACTCAACCTTGGAAGAATTTTTGTTTTGTTTGAGGAATATTACATCCATAACTCCACTCTGATAAATGTATTTAAGTGGTTGAATTGCAGCTTCTTGGAAGGTCCTTGGTGTTTCATGTTTTTGTTTTAACATCTTCTACCATGCCATGCCAGAGAAAGGTGGTCAAGGACTTTTTGAAAACACAAGTGAATAGAAGAATGGACAGATAAGTGGATAATGACGGATGGATGGATGGATTAGTGGATGGGTGACTAAATGCACTGACCAAATAACAAAGGACAGAGGAATTCACAAATGAACTTAGCACCATTTGCATTTTCAATTACTGATAAGAAAATGTTACAATGTTTTTGTTATACCCATTTACTTATCCTTTTTTTATTTAATAAATCATAGCTAACTAAAAATATAAAACTGAAAAACATCTACTTCCTATCTCCCAATTGCACTTGTTACACAATTCAACTGTTAAAATCAATAAAGATCAGTAATAGATTTATTTAGTATGCTTAAAAACATTAAATGACAAATTATTAAACTTCTGTACATACTGAAGACAAATAATTTGATCATAACCATTCTCAAAAGTATTTGATTTGTCAGAGATTGCTACGGCTTTCACTGTAATTTAAACTACTAGTGTCAACAGGAGTTGGCTTTTTTCTACAAAGAAAAAAAGTACAAAAGTACCTTGTCCTAGGAATATTAAAAATAAAGTGTAAAATGTAGAGTTAGCGTACAAGCAAGTTTTTGCTTCGTGCATAACAATTTGCGGTAAAACTGGACTAAGCCAGGAAGACTGTGGGAACCGAGAAAAACAGGACTAACTAGCTTTTCTTGTGTGAATGAATGAATGAGCTCTATGTGGAGTCTCATCTAACAAAATCATCTCTCGGTCTCCAAATTACAATTAGGGACACCTATGAAGTCAAATTTTATCTGCCTTTAAAAATTTATATACATATATATACACATACATATATATACATATACACACACACGAAGGGCAATATGGTCATAATATAATAATTATATTTGCCTATAGAAGTTCTGGAGGAATCCTAGAAAAAAGATGTTACAATGGTAATCTGGAGAAAGTGAGAAGAGAAAAATAAGCCATAAAAGTAACTATACTTCTGAAACACTTCACTGGTGTACAACAGTCACATAGTGCTTTTGAAGCTAAAATCATTTAAAATTTTGTGTTCAGTGTCTAAAGTTTATATGCTAAATAAGTAATCCTCAGCTAATTTCCATTCTGTATTGTAAATATGTATTCTTTCTTCTCATGCTCGTATTGATTCCTAAGTCAGGTCACAGGAATATCTGCTCATCTAAACAAATATGCAACTGCAGAGGTAAAAATTTGTGCTTCTAAAACACAGGAAGATAAGTGTTTTCTCAGCGATATTAAAAACATTACTACTAGACACAGTTATTCTCAAATTAGAACTGAGAAAATGGAAAGTTAAAAGACATTAACATTCTAAATTGGAAAGAAACTTTGCAAATCTAGCTATATATGTAATATAAACTTATTACAGATTACTACCTTATTACATTTCTCCTGATCAAAATCTACGATTACATCATATAAAATACACATATTACCAATTTTAGCATTCTGTAACACTGCATTTTGTGTAATGGTTATATAAAAGTCACTTACTGGCTTATAACACATGTTTAACTGGTTTTTGAGAAGAACTTGGAAATGGAAAGAATCTATAACGCTAAACTTAGTTTTGTTACTTGGATACATAAAGAATAAGTATACATTTTAAGAAGAGTATAAAAAGTACACCTTAGAAATAGATAATTGTTATAAAATAGTAATATCAAATCATATCTCATGTATCAAATAAAACTCAAGAATTAAGTGTTGTATGTTAATAATTTCTCAAATACCTGAAGCTAACCATTTCCGTTACCTTTCTTAACATGACAATCTATTGAAAATATATTTAATATTTTCTTACTTAATGCCCAGAACAGACTGATTGAAATTATCTTTGTCCAGATGCTAGCGACATCACTGCACTATAGGAGGCCCTCCATGATTGTTTTTTCTTCCTTCCTTCCTTCCTTCCATTTTTTTCTTTTTTTGAGGTGCTAGGTATGGACCTATGACCTTGCTCATGCTAAACAAGCACTGTCACCAAACTGCATCCCCACCCCTATGCCACTCCCTTGCTGCCACCTTTGTTTCCTGTTCCCAGCATTCCTGCAGATCCCTTTTTTTTTTCTAATAGAACACACCCTAGTCACACAATCATAATTGGAAGTATCCAAGGAAAGCCTGATAAAGCCAGTTTGTTTGACTGTAAAGTTGATTTTACACATTAACCTGAGTCAATAATCTGTGATAAGTTCCAATAACGACTTTTCTTCTTTCTGGTGGTGAGAACATTACCTTTACTCCTCACACCAATAACCTGGTTTTTGCTACATCCAGTCTGACCTTGATCCAGATGAATAAGGTAATAGGTAGGGAAACTGGCTGCTAAATAGTAACACAGCTTAAGTTATTGGTAAGCTTACGGAACTTTACTCCAAGAGGTACTCCTAACAAATACTACCTTTCTTTCACTATCCAATGACAAGCCCCCAACTCGCCTTTTTTTCCAGTACTGGATATTGAACCCAGGGCCTTCTCAAGAACGACACCCCTTTTTATTTCTTTTATATTTTTGGACAAAGAATCTTGCTAAGTTGCCCAGGAGGGGCTTAAACTTTCAATTCTCCTGCCTCAGCTTTTCAGAGTGCTAGGATTACAGGCATGAACCACCACACCCAGCTTGTGATAAGTCATTTGAGTAATAAAGAATGGAAGCCATTTCTAGTTAAGCTCCATTAGAATTTTGGGACCAACAGGGCCTGCTGGCTGAATTACAAAGGGAAGAATTTGCCCTCTCAATTCCAGGCAGCCAAGAATACAAGCAGTTCACATGATAAAGTCTTGCTCCCAGAAGAAAGAGAAAGAGTTGACTACATATGCTTTATGCGTCTTTCCAAATTTACCAGTCCCTCTTGTCTTAGCTACTTTTTCATTGCTATGACTCAATACACGACATGCACAAAATTAGGGGAGGAAAAGTTTTATTTTAGCTTACATTTTGGAAGGTCACAATCCTTTCACAGGTGGGTGGCTGGAAAATGTGGAATCACATGCTGGGGCCACAGCTAGAGCTGAGCCAGAGCTGGCGCTCTGATACTCCAGGAGACAGAGATCTCACAGCTGCATGGCAGAACGGAGAGAAGTCAGGGAGGAAGGGCAGAAACAGCACCTGCCCCTCCATATCAAGCCCCAAGCATTCATTCCTTCCAGCCAGGCACCACCTCCCAACAGTACACAGTATCCATAGGTGCATGAGGCTTTTGAGGGACACTCCAGATTATGCCCCTGGTTCCCAAAAGACTCATATCTACTCCTTTTAGCAGAAGGCATTTAGTCCTTTTTATTTATTTATTTATTTATTTATTTTTGAGACAGGGTCTTGATCTATAGCCCAGCTGGTCCTGAACTCACTATGGAGCCCTGGCTGGCCTTGGACTCACGGCAGTCCTGCCTCAGCCTCTGAGTGCTGGGGTTAAACAAGGGCACCACCATGTCCAGTTTACATGGTGCTGGGGAATCTTACTTGAGTACTTAGCACTTGCCTAAATGCTTGCTGGCAAGCACTTTAGCCGCTGAGTCATTTCTCCAGTCCCATTTAGTCCTTCTTTAAGAGTTACCAAGCCTGAACAGTTCCAGCACTGTTTAAAAAAGAAAAAAAGTCCAGATCCAAAGTTTCATCTGAGACTCAAGGCAAACTTTTAGCTGTGAGCTCCTGTTAAAACTAAAGAGTTAAGCATTTCCAACATATAATAACACAAGGTAAACAAACATTCCTATTTCAAATGGGAGGAATAGGAAGTTAAAGTGCAATTGGAGGGGCTGGAGGAATGGCACAGCAGTTAAAGCGTTTGTCTTGCAAGCACAAGACCTTAAGTTCGATTCCCCAGTACCACATAGCTGGGCATGGTGACATACACCTGTAATCCCAGCACTAGGGAGGCTGAAGCAGGAGGACTGCCAGAAGTCCAAGGCTAGCCTGGACTTCATCGTGAATTCAGGACCAGCCTGGGCTCTGGGAGACTCTGTCTCAAAAAGAAAAAAAAAAAAAAAAAAAAAAAAAAAAAAAAAAAAAAAAAAAAAAAAAAAAAAAAAAAAAAAAAAAAAAAAAAAAAAAAAAAAAAAAAGCAATTGGAGAAAACAATTCCTAAACACAGCAGACCAAGGATTAAATCCTGAAGTCCCGTGTCCAGTACCTGTAGTAAACTGTAGCAAGATATGAACTCCAAACGACTTGGGAGGCCGTACCCCTACAGCATGGCTGCTGGCTACAACCTCCATCTTCTCTGCTTTGAGCTGAATCTGCTCACAGCCTACAACTTTCCTCAGGCAATGATCCATGCTTCTGGCTTCTCCAAATTCCTGGGTTCGCCACTGCACTTCAGGCTATCTTTATAACATCACACATTGCACTCCCAGGGGCACATTGCCTAGCCTCCAAGGCCTTCCTCTGAAATCTTGGTGGAAGCCTCCATGAACAACTCTTGCACTCTGAGAGCCTATAAAGCCACGACCGTGGGGACACTGCCAAGGTCTGCCACTCGCTTGAGCAGTAGCCTGGCCCCCTGGAACAAACGCTATTGAAGTCTCTTGAGTCCAGGCAGCTGAACTCTAATAAAAGATATTTTTTTTTTTGTTTGGCCTTGGGGTACACTTTTCAGAGCAGTCTTATGCCTCTCCACATTTGAGATGGTAAAGGGTGGTGTCTTATTGACTTTGGGGATGCCCTCCACACTCTTTCTTATAGTCCTGATGCTGAGCCCTTGGCCTCGTTTTAATATTAGTATCTTTAACTTCCCTGTGCTCCTTAGCCACACCACTGCAGGCCACTTTGGCCTGTCACTGCAAACCTTCTGATTTTTCTCTGCTATTTTTTCTGTCTTTCACCGTAGATTTGGCTATAAGCTACAAACAGCAGCTAAATGGCAGCCTGAACATTGGTGTGCCTTGAGATTTACTCTACCAGATTAGCCCACCACCTCTAATCTCAGTTTCAGGCAGTCTCTGGAAAAGGGAAAAGTGCTGACAAATTTTTTGCCAGAGTGAAGTATGCATGGTTTTTAAACCACTTGCCTATGCAGTCCTCCTTCCCATCTGAAACTTCTTGAACCTGGCCTTTCCAATCCACTCTTTTAACAGCGTTCTGGTCTTCTGAGTTCCGACCGGAATCTCCCAGCTCCTTTAGCTCAGAGCACTCCAAGCCTTCTCCGGCCAGCATCCTCAAACTATTCCAAACTCCTCCCACAAACTTGTTCCAAAGGCTTCCAAGCCACATGATCAGGTAAAGATACAGGATTGACCCCACTTCTCTGGTACCAATTTCTGTCTTAGCTAATATTTTTGCCACTGTGACTCAATACTCAACATCCACAACTTTAGGGAGGAAAGCTTTATTTTAGCTTACAGGTTCAGAAGGTCTCAGTCCATTCATGGGTGGGCGACTGGAATTATATGGCGGTGTTGCAGCCAGAGCCAGAGCAAGAGCTCCTCAATGCAGCATGGCAGAACTGAGAGAATTTTGGGAGCAAGGGCAGAACCAGCACACATCCCTCCAGGTCAATCCCCAGGCATCCACCTCTTCCAGGCAGGCCCCACCTCCCAACACTATGGAGTATCCACAGGAACATGAGGCTTTTAGGGGGATGCTCTGGATCCAAACCATTATCCACACCTCCTAACTGACATTTACATTAAATCTATCTAGCTTTCAATTCCATTTCTAGCCTTCCCTTACCTCATCATCCCTTCCTCCTATAATTACCTCTGGTGTCAGAGTTAATCAGTCCCGTCAAGGTACAGCATCAAGCATCTGTATAAACTTCCTCTTCATTTACTTATTTACACATTATTTACATATTATCCCTGCCCTCTTTCCCATTATAGGGAATGCCTATAATGCAGCTCAAATGTCTTCTTGAATTTTTGTACATCATACAGCTTGGAAACATGAGTCTTGAATATGTACTTTAAAACAATATAAATTTACATACACAGGTTTCATTCTAGATCCAACTTTTTTCACTCCATACCACGTCTCTAAGATCTGTCAGTGCTGTTAAATGTTCATGAAGTTTCTTGCTTCCAAATACCATATGCTGCTTCAAGATGTATATTTCACTTGTTCATTCCAAATAATTTTTAAATTTTTGTGCGTGCATGTACACGCATGTGTGCATGCATGTTACTGGAGATTGAACTCAGAGCCTGGTTCATACCTAATATGATTGAGGACTGTCCAGAATGGCTATGAGCATCTACCTTCATTCCAGCAAAGCGGGAGGATTCCTGTTACTCCACAACCCCACCAAATTTTGTATTATGTTCCTACTTTTCTTATTTATGTGGATATAAGCTCGTATCGCCTTACTTTCAAAATTCATATTTCTATTACTAATAAATTTGGACAGCTCTTTATGTGCTTATTAGATGTTTCGATCTCTGCGATTGTTTTATCTTTTTTCATTTTCCATAGTACAGTCAGCATTTGGGGAGAAGAGATGTGAGCATACTCCAAGTACTGGTTCTTTGCATATTCAAAAATTGGAAATAATTTCTCCCAATCTTTTATCTATAGATTTTGTCGTTTGTGTTCTTTGCAAAATGCAAATCCTTAACTATTTTTAGAAAACACAGTCCTAAATAAATTTGCATTATGGCCGTATTGCTGTTCTCTCTGTAGTTCTTATGGTCATTTAGGGTAAGTTACTCTGGTTTGTTTCTTCCCACAAAATCAAGTTGTGATGAGCTGTTAATAAAAGATTCACATAACCTATTGTATCTATATGTTTTGTTTCAGTCTCAGAGTTCTAGGGGCAAACAAAATTGTAACCATAGAAGACTTTACGATGACTCCTTCAATAATTAAGAGCCAAATTACTATGAATTGTGAAGGTATGCTGTCCAAACTTTATCCAGAAACTCTGATGCTAGCATTACATGTGTAGAATTGCTATGATAACCTGATGAATTGACCTTTCAATCAGCATTTAATGTTCGTCTCAGGCAATTTTTTCCCTTTGAAGTCACTTTCTCAGGAAATTCAGCCACTTCGACTACTCTTTGATCAGTGTTTGCATGATGTACCTATTCCATCATTTTACTGTCCATCTGTCCACATTATTATAGTCAAGAAGAGTTTCTTGTAGATAGCATACAGTTGGGTCATCAGTCACACTTAGGTCTGCCTTTTTTTTCCTGTCCAGTTTACATTTCTGTTTTCTTTCCCCTCTCTATGAGTTGCTAAAACATTCTGTAAAACTCTGCTATGGGTTGGATCTTGAATGTCCCCCCAAAAGCCTCTTGTATTAGGATTGTGTGTTATTGAGAGATACTGACCAGTTTGAAGAGGTGGATGCTTGGGGTCTGACTAGGGAAGATAGTGTCAACTTGTTGGGATTGGGGGTTGGGGTTTACCAGGGCAGAGCTTTCAGATGTATGTTGTTCTCTTGTGCCAGGAAATGAGGGACACACACTCTGGCAGCTTGAAGTAATTAAAGGAAGGAAAAAGAAATATCCTTACAGCTTCTTCCTGGGAAAGTTGCTGTCCATTGGAATTTCCAGACATGGGCTTGCTTCCACTTTCTTGGCTTCTGTTTTAAATGGGGTGAGCAGCTCTCTGGCCTCTTCCATGTGCTTCTATTACTGGCTGCCTATGAATAAACCATGTGAGACCTTCTGAAACTGTAAGCTAAATAAATCTTTCCTCAGTTAAATTGTGGATGCTGGGTATTTTGTCACAGCAATGAGAGAGTAACTAAGACACACTCCATTTGGATTTATCTATTTTAGTGTTCTCTCTTCATGTTTCTTTTTATGCTAAGATGGTAAGATAGATGGATCATAGGGATAAAGATGATTCTCATCACAGTCCACGAAGCAATTAATTTTGAGTGAAAAATAAAAACTTTACCACCCTTTATTATCCTATTTATAATAGAACAGTCCTATTTTTCTACATATATTTTAGCCACAAAGAGTGGTATAGGTTTTGCTATAATCATTAAACAAAATTTAAAACACACACGTTTTGTAGGGAAATTTACCCTATTTGCCTCCATTTTTGGGTACTGTGTTTTTCTTTCCTTATATTACAAAGTTTCTTCTCTTATTGCTTCCATTCAGTTGCTAACCACTTTTCTACATGTATCTGCCAGAGAAAATGCCTTCTGGCCTTTAGAGAAGTGTTTTCTTTCAATCTTCAAAGTATAGTCTTTAAATATGGGATTCTGAGTTGGCTTTTCTTGCAGTTCAAAAATATTTTGTTGCTTCCCTGTCTTAATTTTTAGTGAAAAATCTGCTGACATTTCCCCTTATCTGTAAGGCACTGTTTTTCTATTATTACTTTCTACAATTTTTTTTTTGGTCTCCAATATTCAGAAGTTTTATGTTGATATATTTGTCATGTGTTTGAGTTTATCCTGTAAAGTGGTTGTTCACTTTTCAAATTTGTGGTTTTGTGTATGTGTGTGCATATATGTGTGTCAAATCTGGGGAGATTTTAGACCTTATTTCTTCATGTGTTTTTTCAGTCATCTGTCTTCCCTCTCCTGGGACTCCTATGACTCTATTATTAAATCTTCCATTATAGTCCCTGAAATTGTGCCATGCTTTTTGTTTTGTGTTTTATTACTCATTTTTGAGACAGGGTTTCACTCTGTAGTCCAGGCTGATTCTGAACTAACTATATTGCCCAGGCTGGCCTTGAACTCCTGACAATCCTCCTGCCTCTGCCTCCTGAGTTCCTGGGATTACAGGAGTGCAGTATAACATCTGGTTTACACTGTGCTGGGGAGTCGGACTCAGGGCCTTGCACTTGCTAGACAAGCACCTCAGCCACTGTGCTGTTCACCGAGCCCCTGCTTTGCTCTATCGTGCCTATTGGCTAGCTGGTCTATTTTCTGTTATTCAGATCAAGCAACTTCTATTTGATTCCAGTTCATACTTGCTTCCTCCTCCCCTCCACTCTTGTTCAGTTCATCGATGAAGCTTTCAGTTTTATCATGGCATTTTTTTTCATTCCAAAGTTTCTTGAGCTAAATAAAAAGGAAGAAGATGGTTACAGTCTTTCCTAAGAAAGCTTTAGCCTGTGCTATTGGTTATAGACACGAACTCGCTCCGGTCCACACATTGCTGATCTCCGTCACAGATCCGCTCCAGTCTCTGATCTTCGCCACTTTCCTTTATTCACCTTATGTCTTCTGTTTCATTGCTGAGGCTAATTCACATCTGCTATTTCACATGTTTGTATTTGTTCTTTATTTTTTGTAATGACTATTTTCAATTTTTGCCTGATAATTCTATCTCCGCCATCTTGGTTATTAATGTTTTTTTCCCATTCTGTTTGAAATCTTCCTGGTACTTGGTATAATTTTGATAGAAAGCTGAACATTTTTAACATAGGACTTGAGATTTAATGAATCTGCTTTAGCTGGCTTTCTGTCACATTTGTCCACAGAGAATGTTTTACTGCCTCATTACCATCTGGTGGAGGTAGAATTCAGGCTCCCCACTTGGCCACCCTTGAATCCTGGGGTGGGAGGATGGAGCTCCTCATTATTGCCAGATATGCACAGAAATTCTGACTTTACTTGTCCTCCACTGACACTATAGGAGCAAATGGTATACCTCTTTTTTGGCTAGTGGTGATGAAAGTTCCAGTTCCCTAACTGATCTCCTGATACCACCGTGAAGGGGGTGCTAGAATGCTGCGTTACAACCTCACAAGGGTGGGAGTTCAAAAGCCCCATTCAGCCTTTGATGGCATGAGCAAGACTAGGATCACAGCTTTGCCTAGGATGGTTCTAGGCTCTAGGATGGATTAGAGTAGCTACTGTCTAGATATTTTCTGTTTTATTATGCTGACCCTGTTTTGATCCTTTGACTAGATAGATAGCTTTCACTCTTTTGTCGTGTTTTGTTTCAACTGTACCCAATAGTATTTGCTGGTTACAGGCTTCTTTAACTCCAATTCTGTGATTTGCAAAGCAGAGACTCCAAGCAACCCACCATTGTGTCACTCCTCAAGGACTCACCGCCTTTAGGAGTCTGACTTATGTCTTGTGTCCAATCTTCTTTTGTTGTAGCATATATAATGTTCAAAATTTTTAGCTGTACTTAATGGAAGGAATAATAACTATTCCAACTTTCACAAAGCAGAAGTCTAGCAGTGATTGTTGAAGAGATGTCAACTTGAAGAGATTAGGAAACACCCAGGGTAGAGTTTTTAGGTGTGTGTGACTTGTGGGCCAGCAAATGAATACCAGACGGGTGGCCCAACTGGGAGCTTGAACTAAATAAAAAGGAAAGAAGAAGTAAGACTGTTACAGCTTTAGCCTTCCTTATTGTTTATAGACATCGACTTGCTCCTGTCTACACAATGCTGATCTATATCAGTTTCTGACCTTCGTCACTGCTCTTTGATCAACGACAACCTGATGATCCACAGCAGACTCTCCTAGGCTGTCCTGCAGTCTTGTTTGGGTGTTCTTCTGGCTCACATCTGAACAGCCACTGTACCCTTGCTATCACACATGCAAGCCACAATTTTGGACTCTCTCTCTCCTTAGACACTTAAGCCCTCCAAATAAATCCCCTTCTTCATACTTTCTGTTAATTGTGCCTCCCCTAGAACTTTAAAATACAAGCAGCTTCCTTTAGTATACATTTTTTGATAACACAGTTCATGGTGCCCATCTAGAATAGACTTTTCTGCAGAGTGATTTATAGAACTTTCATGATATTTGAACATGCAGAAGAACAAGAAAAAATAGGCATATTGTCATAAAAGGCCTGCAGCTAGAAAAGAAGTGGCTATCTCTAGGTTAATAATCTGACCAATCTCATATCCTCATAGAAGAGAGTCACCAACCTACTATACTGTGCAGATGGACCTGGCTACCACACCAAAAGAATAACCCTAAAAACAAAACAAACAAAAAACAAAACAAAAACCCTTCAGTTCCTCATCATGTTGTTTCTACCACTGTATTTGCATCCCATCAACACTGAAGCCTGAGGCCTCTTTACAATCTACAGGAGTCAGGAGGCTTTGTTCCCAAAGCTGGCTATTTTGTCTGTTTCTCTTTGAAATCCCCATCCTAATTCTATTTCTGGCCTAGTCCTACTTAACTTTTTGCTTGGTCTCTGTGATTTTCAACACTGGGTCATCTTTTATTAGATGGTTTCCTGTTACACCTCTAGTGGGAATCACTTGCACTTGCTCCTTCCAATGAAAAGCAAAAACAGCCTGTCCCCAGGTGAAGGATTGGTGAAACTAGCAACTCCAAACACCTAGGGTTGTGCTTTGAATTCCAGGTATTGGAAGTAAATGAGAGAAAAAGAGAAGACTTTAGAATGTGGAGTAAAATGTCATGACTCTTCAGGCCTCAAACATGGTGTCTCATTCCTAGTGGGACAGAACCAAGTGTGTCTCTGTGATCAGAGGAAGCCTTAGGAACAGGCCAACTATGTTCCCCTTCAAGAAGGTACAGAAAACTCTGGCTTGGGAAATGAATCTAACTAGATTTACGTTGTTAGTTTTCACTAGTTCCTCCTAAGAACCAGCCTGGACTACAGAATGGGACTCTGTCTTCCCCCACCAAAAAAAAAAAAAAAAAGTCTAGGGGCTGGAAGAATGGCACAGTGGTTAAAGCACTTGCAAGGCCCTGAGTTTAGTTCCCTAGCACCACATAAAGCTCGGTGAGGTGGCACACATCTGTTATCCAAGAACTCAAAAGGCTGAGGCAGGAGGATTGCTATGAATCTAAGGCTAGCCTGGGTTATATAATGAGTTCAGGCCCAGCCTGGGCTACAGAGTGAGATACTGTTTCAAAAAAAAAAAAAAAGTTTCTATGAAGATGTGATCAGCGCCTCAAAAAGGTCTAGGGTTCTAAGGAGACTGCAGTTTCATAAAAAGGATTCACAAAATAAGTACGGAGGTGATGCACACCTGTAATTCCATCACTGGGAGGCTGAAGCAGAATTGCCGTGAGTTCAAAGCTAGCCTGGGCTATTCACAGTTAAGTTCAGGACCAGCCTGGACAATAGAGCAAGACAGTGTCTCAAAAAAAAAAAAAAAAAAGTATGAATGACTGAAGAACCCGTTAGAGAAATTGTTCAGCTCGTATTTTAACCACAGACTGCCAAACCTGCACCATTATAGATTTCATTAGGTAAGTTTGAGAAGGCTGAAAAAACAGTAAAAAGTGTGCAGGGAGTGGGAAAGGAACACAGCCTGGTGTTGGATGGCCTGGCTTCCTGTGTGGTTACAGGGTTATACTAGCTAAGAATGATTCCTTATTACCAGCCTCTTTATCTCCAAATTCTGTATTCACTACTCAAATAAAAGTTCCATTAACCTGAACACTTTAGAATTAAACCCCATAAAGAGATCTCTATTACTTAGATACTTCTGCTAAGAAAGATTAACTTCTTAATTTCAAGAGTTTGATCTCTTATTTTTTTCTGACGTATGATCATCTCCATTTGGTCTGAGACCATGATCATTTTTAAGTCATATAATACAAACATGATTTTCAGAGAAAATGGGAAAATTCTTCTTAGAAAAAGCAAAACTTGCCTGTTTCCAAACAAGGTGAAATTTAATCCTTAATACATTCACTAAAATAAGACCTTTTCAGGGCATAAAACTAGTGAATTGGGAAGATAAAGAGCTTAACAGAGCAGATGATTGTTGTTTCCTATTACTGAAATTTACTTTTTGGCCAAGTTTAGGCTTTGAGCAAAACTGAGGAACAAGTCCAGTTTTCACATCTCCCCTGTTCTTCCCCCTGCACAAATTCCCCATCACATGTCCCACCGAAACGACTTTGAAATGGAAAGCCCTCTTTCCTCATGCTTCATTATATCTCTCCCATAGGCACTGGAGTGCTCATGGCAGTTTCCCAGATGTTGTGAACTTATCCTGTCTGTTATGTATAGGACACCTGTTTTTGGAAACTTTTAGCCTGCAGGTCTGAGTGTCTGAGAAGTAGGAGAGGCCAGGGCACTGGAACTACCTCTCCCTGACAAGCTTTTTTTTTTTTTTTTTTGTGAGACAGGGTCTTGCTCTGTAGTCCAGGCTGGTCCTGAACTCACTGGTGTAGCCTAGGCTGGTCTTGGACTCAGGACAATCCACCTGCCTCAGCCTCCTAAGTGCTGGGATTACAGGTGTGGACTACCACATCCAGCTTTATGTTGTGCTGGGGAATTGAACTCAGGGCCTTGCTCTTGCAAGGCGAGCACTTTAACTGCTACACCGTTCCTCCAGCCCCTAATTTAATTTTCATGTTCAAACTTCCAATAATGCTTTCCAGAGATGCCAAGAGATTGCCTTTACTTCCCTCAGATGCTCACATTAGTATCAGGACAGCCTTTGGAGGGCCCAGCCAGAACCAGCCTATCCTCCTTTCTATAGATATATGAATGAACAGACCCTGAGTATGGAGAAGGATTTGTGCCAGGAAACAGGATATGTAGAGCCAGAACTAGAGCTCTGTTGTCTGACTCCCTGTCCAGTGCCTTCCACTATCTCACAAATCACACAAGCCTGACAGGTGGGCACAGGTGCAGCCACGCTGCAGGCTGCTCTGTACCCCTGCTTCCCTCCTGCCTCCCCACCTTTAGCCACAGTAGTTTTAATATTTTATTGTCACAGTCTGTAATGGCTGATAGTAAGTCCTGGCCTTCTCTGTATTAGAGGCTACCCAGCCATGCACCCTCAGGCTCCTAGCCCCACTGAAGTATCCTCAGCCAGTGCTGTCCTCCCTGTGGACCACGTGCTCCCAAGGCTCCCTGTTCAGCTCTTCCTGCTTTGATTCTAGGTTCAGATGCAGGGATCAGAGCCAAGAATGAGGCTTTGGATCCTGTGAGCTGAGACTCAGCTCCTGGCCTCAATATTTTGTTGCTGTTATGGGTGAAACAGAAGATTCCACATATATCTTTGGGAATGCAAATAATCTATGCTATAACAGCACTCCATGACTCTAGGAAGATTTTTCCCAGACTATAAGCAATAACGCTACATAGTCTTTCTTACCACCTTAACAATATTTCTTTATCAGAGAAGGGGACGAGGGAGAGCGATGTAGTTTTTCTGAGGAGGATGAGAGATCTATATAATTGTTCTCATTGCCTCTAAGCCTCGGAACCACTAAAATGAACAGCTTTGCTTTTCCTTCATGTTCACCAAATCACCTCTGATTGATTCTAGCTTCTAAAGTCATTTTTTTGGGTAATGGTAATGTTCATCATTTTATTGTTCTGTTAATTAACAAATTGCTATTAATCCTTGTGTGATTAAGTGAATCATGAAATAACATTTCCAAGGTCAAACTCATTGACAAAAAAACGTGTTTCTGGGCTTCAAAAGAGAAAACTGGAAGATAATGCCACAGCAAGTCACAGCATTTAAGAATCCCAGACTTTGGATGAACACAGCTTCTGCAGGGTGGGGGCTTGGGGGTGGTATTGAAGATTAGATTCAGGATCTTCACACTGACTTAGAACTGACAGCCATTTTTAAAATTTTTGAGACAGGATCTTGCTAAATTGCCCAGGCTGGATCCAAACTTGTGGTCCTCCTCCTGCCTCCACCCCTGGCCCCCACACCCCCAATGCTGAGATTCTAGGCACCCAGCTCTCTCCCTATGATGTGACTTATTTATGAATAACAGCAACATACACTGTTAAAAGGTCAGTGGGGAGTAGAAGGGCTCAGTGGTTAAAGCACTTGCCTACCATGTGAGAAGCCCTGGGTTTGATTCCCCACACTATATAAAAATTAGCTGGCTGTGGTGGCACACACCTGTAATCCTAGCATCTGGGAGGCTGAGGCAAGGAAGAATGCCATGGGTTCAAGGGCAGCATGGGCCCAGCCTGTACTACAGAGTGAGACCCTGTCTCAAAAAATAAATTCATTAATTAAATGAAGTAAGATAAAAAGTAAAAGTCAATAGAGAATTAGAAATAAGGGAATGATGTGAATGATAAACTACTTTCACTGGTGCATTGAGAATTATTCTTTCCTCCCACTGCCTACATCCTAAGACTCAATATGCCATTTCTACACTATCTCCCAGATGTATCCATGGCATTGTGCCACTCTGGGGATCAAATGAAAAATGCGGATTCTGGTTTGGAGGTGAGGTAGGCAGGTAGGGAGGGAATAGGAACACTCATACTTAGTAATTCCAAGGGATGCAGATGCTGCCATCTGAATCAAGGACCTAGGTTTTACCATCTTTGGTCTGCAGTACAACAAACTTCTAATCTCCTTTCTTCCCTTTTCTATCCATTGCCCAACATGCAAGCAGCCAGTATCTCTCTACAATGCAAATTTAAACAAATTTCCTTCACAGACCCTTCCCAGGATTCCAAGATCCTAATCCTGACTCTCCCTCCCTCTGTTTGGGACTATATCTCACTGCTTAGACCCACTCTAAGTACCCTGCGGTCTCGTGTTTCTGAGTTTCTCACGTGTTCTGACCTCACAAACATCACCTGCCTTCTCGTTACTATCTTTGGCCCTTCTAGGCAGCAAAAACCAGGTGCTATGCTATACCTTCCTCTGTGAAGAAGGTAGCTGTAATTATTTTCACCGTATCTAGTCACATTGTTTTGTACACAAGAAATGCTTACAAGAGGGTGCTTCCTTCAATGAACAAAAACACTTAGGAAGACGCCTACAGCCTCTCACTTTACAGTTCAGACCTCTTCAGAAGTCAAGGTGAAAGTTGCTAAATATTAAGCATAAAACTAAATCATCATGTGGAAATAATATAATCTGATTTGAGGCTTTTTAATTACTTTAGGGTCATACTAGGTTTATATCATAGTTCTATCTAAATGCTATCCTATCAAAGCAAGGTAGAACACATTTTATGCATAAAACAGGCCCTGACCAGCTGTTACCTAATTTACAGGAGAGCTCGCAACTAATTGTAAATCTGAACTGCAGCAAGATATGCAAAATAAAGGGCAGACGGCAAGTGGGAGAGGGGTTAAACAAGAAGTAATCTTATGGCAGACTTCCCCCAGGGCTGTTCCACATCTCAGGGTGTGAATGTTCTTGGACAGACCTAGTAAGTTAATTTTTCTCCACAGAACTTGTGGAGATTCCACAATGCATAATTAAAAAAAATTAAAAAGGAATCTTCTCAAAAGTAAACCAGATACACAACTTTGACATATAAATATGTGGTTGAGGTATATTAATTCAGTGAAGCTTATTTCATCGTATAGAAAGCACAAGTAATAATCTGTTGTGTTCCGCATTTTTTATTTTACTATGATTTTCTTAGCAAGAGTTCCTTTTATTTTTCAAGGAAGGAATGACATAATGAAAGCAACAGAATCTTGAAAGCAATAGGATTCAGCTGGTCTTTCTACTTCTTGTTATGATATCCCAACGCTTTTCCCTTACCTGCTGAGGAGTCTGGAGTGGAGCGACAAGGCCATTCCTATCAAGGCCCTGACTGAGATGGAAAAGATCTCCGGGGAACCCACCTGCCTCGCTTGGCCACGGCCTCTCCGATAAACAATGATCCCCATTGTCTTTGTTCCATTCATAGCTCCCAGAGCCAAACCGGTTACTGTTTGGACTGCAGCTGCCTAAAACTCACTTAGAAAAAAGGAGAAGTAAGGAAAAAGGAAAGCTATAGTTAGGAAGTGATTCAACGCATCGAAGTTTTTAAATTGTGTATGTGTAAAGACAGTCAGTATTTTCATGGGAGTGAATTTACTTTCAATGCAAACGTAATACACGCTACTAGTTGAGATTTTCCCTTACAGGTTAAAACTTTACGTGTACACTTCCTTCGTGTTTTCTACAGCCAGGAGTCAGGAATTCCGCTCCCTAATGAAATCCAGGCCCTCGAAATCCCCCGCCCCGCCCCCAGTCGCATGCTTGCCCGGGATAGACCGGAAATGGCTTCCTCTCTACAGTCCAAGTTCTTTCCTCCAAGGTCATCGCCTGAGACAGCAAAGCCCCAAAGACAAACATCTTAAATGTCAAAAGTTAAACAGGCCAGGGGCTGGGAGAATGTAACAGTGGCTAAAGCGCTTGCGCTAGAAGGCTCTAAGTACCTGAGTTCGATTCCCCAGCACCACATAAACCGGGCGTGGTGACGAAGACCTGTAATTTCAGCAGTCAGGCGGCTGAAACCGGATTTCCGTGAGTCCAAGGTTAGCCCGGCTACACTGTGAGTTCAGGACTAGCACGGGCCGCATAGCGAGATCCTGTCTCAAAAAAAAAAAAAAAAAGTTCAGACGAATGGCCATCAGTACTCAGGGGTCCCAGGAGGAGCCGAAACTCGCCTGTGCCCTGGAGTTCATCCTCCGCAAGGTGAGGGCCTCGCGCCGAGGGCGCGCAGGATCTGTTGTTAATACGTCTTCACAGCCACCATCAATACACCACTCGCCGACCCGCGAGCGGCCTCTGAACGATCCCTCTTCCCGCCGACCCAGTCCCCGCGTCAACAGCGGGCTCCACAGTCTGCGGCCCCCAAAGCTCGCGCCCGCCGCGGCCGGGCAGCCAGCTAAGCGCCCCGGGGGCGCCCGGCCGCTTCCCACGGCGCTGCGGCTCGCCAGCCCGCGGCTCCCCGCCACCCTCCCGCACCGCAGGCCGCGCTGGTTCGGGCCGTCCCGGCCGCTCCCGCGCTCCCGCCTCCGCCCCTGCGGCGGCCGCTCCGTGTGAGCCCTCCCACGCCGGTCGCGGCCGCCGGCGCCCCCGGGACCACCCCCTGTCGCTGCCGGCAACCTGCATTACACGCCTGTCTGACGCCTGTCTGACGAGACGATTTTTAACTTCTGCGAGCGCCACGTGCGTTTAGTATCCCGCGGGACGGGTACACGCCGAACTCTGAGTGAACTTGGAATAAGCGTTTCACTCGCCGCCGCCGTCGCCCTAACGTGAACACATTCTGCGTCCTCCGCTGACGCCGCCCCGCGGAGACCCACGCAGCGCAGCCCTCCCGTCAGGTGTCCCGTGGCTGCCGGGCCCGCGCCCCGGGGCGGAGTTCGGCCGCAGGAGCCTCGGCGCTCCTCCTCCGCCCCGCCGCGGCGGCTCGGGACCGGCTGGGGGCGGGGCGCGGGCCGGAGACGGGGATTGGGCGTCCGGCGGGGCCGCCCGAAGGGGATTGGGCGTCCGGCGGGGCGGTCGGGTCCGCGCGCCGCGCTCGCCCCCGAGGGCGGCGCAAAGCCCGCCGAGGGGAGCCGAGCTCGCGCGGCGGCGCCGGCGGGGCCATGGTGCCCGGCCTCCTGGCCCTGCTGCTCGCGGCGTGCGGCCCGCGCCGGCTGCGGGCGGAGGAACTGGGTGAGTAGCGCAGGTCCGCGCGGCGAGGCGGCCGCTGCGTCCCCGAGAGCTGTCCCCCGAACGCCTGCCTCGCCCACAGCAGCACCCTCCGCTTGGCGACTCCCCGTCTCCAGTGCCGAGTCGCTTCCCGGACCGCGTCGTTTCCAGACTTCCTGGCTTCGGCCCGAGCGAAGTGACACGGAGCGCTGTCCCTGCCGGGGGCGGCGTGGGCGGGTCGGCGCTGCGCGCAGCCCCGTGCGGACGGTCGCTCGTGGCGGACGGCCGCGCGTCCTGTCGGCGCCGCCTCGCGCGGCGTGGGAGCCCAGCGAGCCGTGTGCCGACTCGTGCGGAAGGGCCGGGCGAGGTCGGCTTGGTCGGCGCCACCGCCTACGCACCGCGGCCTGCGCGCGCCTCGGCTGGAGTCGGCTCGGTCTTCCTCGGGTGCCTCGGGGGCGACCCCCGACGGGGCTGCTTTTTCCCAGTGTGCTTGGCTTGGAGGGGAAACTGGTTAACCCAGAACCCAGGTTACCTCGCAGCCTATCGACTAGGTAAAAGCGGGAAACGGATTTAGAGCCCCAAATGACTATTCCTTAAGGTCCTTGTTAATTACATTTTTTTTTGAATAGCAAGGATCAATTCTCTGCCTTTTTTTTTTTCATTCCCCTGTGTCATCTCTTCCTTGTGCCCGTGTATAGCTTAGGTTGTTTGGTGGCACTGAGTGAATGCGGAACGGACAACTCGCCCACTATGTGCCTTGTGCTCAGCCAAAATCAAAGTAAATCAAACGCTAGCATAATGTCCCTGAATCGTGAGTACGCTCGGGTCTGAAACATTGATGCTCAGGGTTTCGATAGTCATTTCTAAGTTTTCTTTGTCCCCCTGAAAAAATAAAGAAAACTCCAATGTTATTTTGTCCAAAGTTATTGTAGCACAGTACTACCATATGGTACATTTGTAATAAGTATGTAAGGTTTAATTGAACATGTAGGTTTTCTATAATGAATATTTTTAGTATTAAAATTTTCCAAGTCCCTGCGCGAATCTGACCAAAGATGCCCTCCTTCATCCCCTAAAGTTTGCGGTATGGTCATCCAGGCTGTTAGAACGTTGTGGACCAGTTCTCTGGAAAGGAAGTATGATTGTTTAGATGCTGAAGAAGCTTTAGACTTGCCACTTTATTACAGGGAAGAAGACATTGTCGTTTGAGTTACTGGGAGACCTATATGTAGAATGGTTAAGGAAAAATCCGAGAAACGAGTATTCAATTAGGGACATTTACTGAGGAAGAAAATATTCCTGGGAATTGAAGTGCTGATAATTCCTGAATGAAGAGGCATAATCAAAAAAAAATTTTTTTTTAGAATTTCTCACATCTAAGTCTTATTACTTGGTCACATATTTTAAAGTGTTCATCTATTTAAGCATGTACACCCATTTGGGTCCTGAGATGTACTACAGGTATGTAGTTCTGTGCTAATAATAGTGGTGCCAGTGCTGTCAGTGTTTAAAAAAGGGTTCTTAGCATACTACCCTGCTCTTGGTGAGAAGTAAATACTTGTTTTTTTAAAAATTGCATTTAGTCTTCATTAGGCTTGAAGTCAATTTAGTCTGTGGCTTCTGGGTCCCCCAAGTTCACCACCGTGCCTGGTAACTAGTCACTCTTGAAATTTTGTTAAACTCCAGTCCCCTTATTTTGTGTCAGACTTCCAGGAGGTGGGACTTGGGAATATGCTGGCTTGCAGAGTTCTCAGGTGATTCTAATCAGGTGGTGGAAACATTTTCTGATATTAGGGCTCTACTGGTTTGCTATTATTTGTGTTACAGACAGTATTAGATTCTCCCTCATTGTGTTATGTTGCAGAAAACGAATGTTATAACTTAACCTGGATATTTATATAAGCCTAATCAATGAAATTAGTAGAATGTTTATGCTTCTTAGGGTCTGGTGACCCTGTGAAGCTATATGCATACCGTTGTATGACTGCTGGTTTCTGTGTTGTGGTTTTGCTCATTTAATTTAAAAGGTGTCTGTCTACCCCGTATTAGCATTCTTCCATGCCCTGGCACTTGGTCAAAACTTTGGGCTGACTTAAACTCCCTCCTTTGCCTTGTTCCTCTGGACTCATCAATTGAATTAGATATTTATATAGATTGTCTTATATGATTTTTTTAGTTTTCATAACGTGATTTATAAATTGATTGTTGATTTTGATTCAGTTGGTATAAATTCTGAATCTTGGATTTAGTCCAGTCTTACTACTTTTATATAAGCCTCTTAGAATGAAATACCCTTAATTTTTTGTGATACACTAAAAATCCCTGCTTAAGTTGGCAAAAAATATTTGCAAATGGGCGTTAGGATTTCCTTCTTCTGATTTAAATATTAGGGGGAAAAATCAGTCGATCTCTGAGGAAATGCCTATAGATTCAAACCTTGGCTGGTTGTTAATTGGGGATATTTTTGTTGTTTGTTTCTTTGTTGAGACAGGGTACCACGTTGAAGTCCAGGCTGGTTCTGAGCTCAGATAGGCCTCAAACTCAGCAGTACTCCTGCCTCAGCCTCCTGAGTGCTAGGATTACAGACATGTGCCACCACACCCAGCTTATGTAGTGCTGGGGAATCAAGTCAGGTACTTAGCACGAGGCATGCGCTTTAACCCCTGAACTATTACTAACTGCTGAACTATTCCTCCATCCCGCTAATTGGTTTTCTCACTGGTGTTCAATTTTGAATTTGTTGGTATTAGGTTTTCTGTGTCATGAGGAGCCATTGCATTTGGTTAGACATAGTGTCTGTTCATGTCTGATATTTTAGGCAAGTGGCCTTTAAAAAAAGTAGGTGCAAGTTAATTTTGTTAGTTTCATCCCAGTGTGAGCTAGCCTTATACCTTCTCTGTTATTACCTGACCGGGGACTTCTGAGGTCCCATCAGCCCTGGAAGACCAAATTCCTTAGGCAGTGACTGAAACTGTCATTGTTGTCTTCTTAGTATCTGACAAAGGTACTCAGTGAGTATGTCCTGAGTTGAACTGATCTGTCTGTTCGTGTGCAGGAGATACTGTCAAACCGTTTTCTAATGAGTTGAAATGAAGCATTAAGAAACTTACTGCTATTTATTTATGTACAGACAAGGTCTTCCTCTGTAGTTTATGCTGGTCCTGAACTCACTTGTGGAGCCTACACTGACCTTGAACTCATGGCAGTTCTCTAGTCTCTGCCTTCCAAATGTTGGGACTACAGAGTTTATTACTCTTGTAACGCTAACATACTGAAGATTTTTTTTTTTTTAATGGAGGGACCTCTGCTGCTTCTGCTTACCAATTCATTTGGTTTATCAAGCCCAGGTCTCTTCGAATGTGTATTTCCATTTGTAAGGATGCCTTTTAAATAGAAGTGCAGCAGAAACAAGGGATGTGCCAGCTCCATAATATGTACCCTTTGTCGAAACACACCCAAATACCCTCGATTACCTAATCTTCGACAAAGGGGCCAAATCCATACAATGGAAAAAGGACAACCTGTAGAACAAATGGTGTTGGGAAAACTGGACATCCACATGCAGAAGAATGAATCTAGTCACACACGTATCACCATACACCAAAATCAAGTCAAATTGGATTAAAGACCTAGACATGAAAAATGAGACACTAAACCTTCTACAAGACAAAATAGGCAAATATCTAAAAGACATAGGGGTAGGCAAAGACTTTCTAGACAAGACACCAAGAGCAAAAGAAATTATCCCCATTATCAACAAATGGGATCTTTTCAAATTAAAAAGTTTCTGCACAGCAAAGGAAAACTGTCAACATTGTAAATAAAGAACCAACAGACTGGGAAAAAATATTCACCACCAAAACTTCAGATAAGAAACTCATGACTAGAATACACAGGGAGCTAAAAAAAAATTAAGCCCACTAAAATAAAGAATCCTATTGAAAAATGGTCAAATGAAATGAAGAGGCAGTTCATTCTCACAAAGAAGTACAAAGGGCCAATAGATACATGAAAAGATGCTCAAAATCTCTAGCCATAAGAGAAATGCAAATCAAAACAATGCTAGGATACAATCTCACTCCAGAGAGAGTGGCCTAAATCAACCAGTCAAATAGCAATCAGTGCTGGCCAGGCTGTGGGGAGAAAGGAACCCTCCTGCACTGCTGGTGGGAGTGTCAACTCGTTCAACCTCTCTGGAAAGCAGTACACTCAAAAGACCAGAAATACCCCCTTTGATCCGGTGACACCCCTCCTGGGAATATATCCAAAAGAGGCCAAAACAACATACAACAGAGATATATGTATACCCATACCCATGCACAACTAACAATAGCTAGAACACGGAAGTCACCAAAATACCCATCAACAGACCAGTGGATACACATACTGTGTTACTTATACACAATGGAATACTACGCATCTCTAAGGTCCAACAGTGTGGAGGTTTTTACAGGCAAATGGAAGAAGCTTGAGAACATCATGCTTAGTGAAGTAAGTCAGAAGCAGAAGGTGAAACATCGGATGGTCTCTGATATGAGAGACCCAGACCACAACTATCTCATGGAACTTCAGAAGAAATAGTGAAAGAGGGAGACAGGGTGGGAGTGGAGGGAGGGAAGGGAGGTTGAGGGAGGGACAGAAGGAGAGTGGGAAAGCCCTTGTGTCCTTGGCAGGATGTGTATGTGCACAAAATGTTCAACTCCATTGTAAACCTTAAATTTTGCACTTGTACATATGAATAAAATGGGAAGAAAAATAGGTACCCTGTGTCTTGGCTCTGGGAAACTCAGTCTGCAACACTCAGAAACATTAAGTTACACGGTAAGAGAGAAAGAAGTTGCATTAAAGGATTCAGTAACGAATCAAGGGTTGTTACTAAAACAGGATTTGAACTCTGAATAATATCCCATGTTGTATTTATAAACTTTTCCTAATTTTTACACTTTAATCTTGTACTGAAGCAGACTTGAAAATCATTTTAAAAAGCACAACTTGGAAATACATAAGGCACCTGACACTTTTGAGGAATTATACTTTTATTTCGGTGATGCAGAAGAAAATTAATTGCAGACTCAAGCAAAGCAGAGGGGAGGGGAAAGCTTGTTCAGGAGGTATATCCTGTGCAGTTTTGGATTTATCTGTATGTGTGTCTTAAGGTTTAAAGTCAATTCTACATATTGGAGCAATTGGTTGTCCTTTTTTATTAAAGAGATACTGCAAATAACCTATTTGAAATGACAGCCTGTAATAAGAGCACATTAAATGTCAGTTACCTTTTCATCACTGTTTATTCCTATTAGTTTGACAGGCTTTGGGGCTTATTTGTTCTGCCTCCCTTCTCCTTGTCTTCCCGTTTTCTTATCTATGGTCCTCCATACTTAAGCCTGTCCTGCTGTAGTTTTCCCTCAGTGCTAAGAACCCTTCATTCTCAGAGCCTTTGAATGTTCTGTGCCTCTGTCTAAGTCAGTCTTACCCTGACATGCACGTGGCTCACTCTTGGTCCAGATGTTGCCTCCTGGGGAGAACTTCCCTGACCCCCTGAAGCCCGCTCTCTGTCCTGAGAGTGCCATATCCCCCTTCTCTCCTTTGACTTTTCTTTATGGCATATACCTTTTTCTAATGCAATGTATATTATTTTGCATTTTTATTTATCTGTTTCCCCTACTAGAATATAAGATCTGTGAGGAGATCCGTGTCTCGCACAGTGTGTGCGAAGGTACCCCTTACGGGATGGGGACTCAGTGCAGATGCGGTGGGAAAACAGTCAGTGCACTGGGGTTAAGGACTCAGATCTAACCGGCTGAGAGGAGAGGCTTGAATGCAGCAAAATAGTGAAATCGTATGGGTAATCTAATTGCTGTTTTGTAAATAGCAAGTCTGAAAGTATGGGTTTAAAATAATCTTTCTACTACAAGACTGGCATCTAGGATAAAGGAAAAATAGTGTCAGAATTTCAGATTTCTTATATTAGACTGTGAGATAATGTATGCAACTAAGGAATAGTGTTGATATCAACTTTCAGATGTTCATTCTCTGATACACACATACACACGCATACGTACATATATACTTTTTTAAAAAGTTGTTTGCCTTGTGGGATGAGAACGACTTGAGGGATGGAAAAAAATGTGGTGATTGCTAACCCTGTGTACAAATGAGGTTGTTACCACGAGCCCTGAGACGCAGAAACCATAACCGACTGCCAGACTTGCCTGCTGGTGGACATTGAAGGATAGAGGAGAGACTGGGAGATCTCTCACGTTGATGATAGCAGAACTGATGTGGGCATCTTTCACCAGTATCGCCGTTGCCTGGAACAGTGCTGTCAGCAGCAGTGTCCCACAGCTATCTCCTGAGTCAGCACTTGGCTAAGGCTGACCTGGGATGAGTTTCGGGGCTGTTGTCAGTAGAAATCATAATCTTAGAAAGCTCTGTGCATGTGTTCAAGGAAATAGTTGAGAACAACTCTGAATAGTACTGAGAAACTCTGATGCTTTCTGCACAGTAAAGCTTCATGAGTTAGGTGCTGGCAATATTGGGAGCTGAAGGGCAGGCAGTACATGGGTTTGGACCTGGTGAGTCAGTAGTGCCCTTATGAATTGCAGATGCTTGTACATGTAGGGCACCAGGAACTTGTTTTGCTTTAAAGATCATTTGGAAATGGTATTGAGACCTTTGTGACATTATCACTGTGTTAAGTCATGTTGTTGTGTATGTAGTCATATTTGTATCATATCAAATAGACACAGTTACTTAAAAAGTATGTGTAAGACGCAAAGGACAACAGGGAAACTAGTGCCTGGGTACCCAGTCTTCTAGTTAGTCTGTACCTGCTATTCTCATCACTTTCAAGCATATTATCTTATTAAAAATCTTAAAATGAAATTAGTTAGAAAATTTTCACATTAGTATTTAGGTTTAGAATTTGCCTTCAGTAAAGCCCACAACTTATTTCAATGTCATTTATTGTACTTGAAGAATACCCAATGAAAAAATGGGATTTTTTTGCCTTGGCTGACATGTGGGCTATGAGTCTTGTCAATATTTCTGTTTTTATATTACTCAAATGAATTGTCCTTACTTATGAAATGAAAAACAGTCTGCTTTCCTGTACTCTAAGAAAAGTACATAAATGTAACTTTAAGCATATTAGATGTCAGAAAGGTAAGGTGTGTTTCTTGATTCCTCCTAGATGAAATTCTTAATTTATATTAAAGGGATTAAATTTGTCAAATGTTAAGACTATTTGAAGACTGTCTTTACCAAGAATTATCTTTGTATTTGTATTCAGTGTTTTTCCACCCCAGTTATAACCACTTTTATGGCCTTTTCTTTTCTTTTCTTTTCTTTCTTTCTTCTTTTTTTGAGACAGGGTCTCACTCTGTGGTCCAGGCTGGTCCTGAACTCACTTCAGAGCCCAGGCTGGCCTTGGACTCACAGCCAGCAATCCTCCTGCCTCAGCCTCCTGAGTGCTGGGATTATAGGTGTGCGCCACCATGCCCAGCTTATGTGGTGCTGGGGAATCAAACTAGGGTACTTAGTGCTCAATGAGCCATTCCTCCAGCCCCTGGCCTTTCTTTTCATGTCTACTGTATTTACATCTTACAGCAAGGAAAAAGAACAGTTTTTATTTTCTTTTATCACAAAATAAAAACACTTGCAAACTCTTGCAAAGTAGTAGTATGTAGCTCCATTTTACAATTGAGTTTGTTTAGTGGATAAACCTGATAAAGGTGGTGTGCAAACATTTTTTTTGGTGAAGCCTTCTATTCTTGAAAAAACAAAAGAGAAAACCTTTAATTTCACTATTATTTCTGACAAAGAGCAAGGCAAAAGGGTATTGACATTTAAAGTCTTAGTTAATTTTGAATAATGAGGACACAAAATTTCCTAGAGGAAAAATAGATAAACATTTCTGTTTGTCATCTTAATTTTTAAATGGCTAAGTAGTTTATTTTTTTTATTGCATTTCACAAAAGCAGGTTCACCTCAGAGGAACCATGGCTGGTTGTAGCCCAAAGGAGGAAGCCTGGGGAGACGTAGTAACCTATGGGACTGCTAGGGCATGCACTCTGTATATTAAGGTGCTCTCATTCCAAGGGTGTTAGAATGGGGGCTGCTTATTTTGAGAATAACATGCACCAAGATTTGCCTCTTTTAAATTTTCTTTTATCCCCTGGAAAACTGCTTTGACAACAGACTGAAACAGGAGATGGCTTAACTCTGGATAGAGAAATGTGGGTAGTGTCTGCTGACTACTAGCTCAGAGTCAAAATGCTTTTGAAACTTGATTCTGTTAATAGAGTAAAAATTTATGAAGGTCTTAATAGCATTTTCTCTTAAATATTTTATTTGCATCTCCATTTTCTTACATAACTATAGTGCCATGAGCACATGTAAGAATCTACTCAAGTCACAATCATGTTTCTCCAGTTATCCTAAGCGTGTCTTTTTCTTTTCTTTTTCTTTTCTGTGGTATTAGGGATCAAGCCCAAAGCCTTCACACTGAGCAATATCCCCATCCCTTTTTTAAGTTTTGATTTGGAGACAGGGTCTTGTGAAGTCACTAAATTGCCCAGGGTGGGCTGGATCTTGTCAGCTGCCTTCCTCAGCCTCCCAGAGTGCTGGAATTACAGGCTTGTGCCACTAATTCTGGTTCAAACACGTCCTTTTACAAACAAGGATCCAAACAAAGTCTATATGTTGCAATTAGTTATTATATGTCATAAGTCACTTTCAGTCTACCACTGACCTTCATCCACATAACTTATCTTTTCTTGCAAGGAAACCAGGTTCAGTTTTCATACAGCACGACTCACATCCTAAACTGTCCTGTCTACTTCTTCTACCTGTGTTGTGTCTGTGACCTAGTACCCTATCCCCTAAACCTGAAGTTAGACTTGAGGACTTCATTAGATGCAGGCCAGGCAACTTTAGTAAGCATACTCAAAGGCACCTGCATTTCTGATTGAGTCCCAGTAGGTCGCATGTGTTAATTTTGTTACCGTTGTTCCACTTTCAGTGAGGCAAAGAAGGATCATTGACCCCAGGGTGTGAAAGCTGGGTCACTCCTTACAATGTTGCCTCTTCCCTGGAAGACCTGAGCAGTTTGTGGAATGAGTGTCTGATTTGGAAAACTCCCCCGTTAACATTTTACTCAATGGCTTCAGTCACTGTTGCTCCTCCAGTTTGAGTTTTGATGTGTGTGACAATTAACTGAATCACAGTAATTCTGAGAGCTGTTAAGGGAATTGAGATTCAGAGAAATTGAATCATTTATTCTCGGCGTATTCCCTTTGTGTGGCCAAAATGGGATGCCCGTGAACATTTTAAATTCTAAATGCCTTAATATGGTCACTTACTCATTTTATAAGGAAATCCATTGTATGGTCATGGTCGAGAGAGAACAAGTTAAACAAAGGAAGTCTCAAAGGAACACAGTATCAGAGGGTTATTTATGCAAAAAGTTTTAAATTAAGAGTCTTTAGGGGCTGAGGGAGTAATGATGTTGTGACCAACGTGGCCCTGAGCCAATGCCTTAGACCTTCCCGGGAAGACTGAATCCTGCCAATGGGAAACAGCGGGGGGAGGGCCTTGCAATCTAGGGATTTAGGTCAGTGCCAACCATGTTTTTCGGTGTGTCTTCCTCCACTTGCACGTGGGAAGGACGCCCTTTTGCAAAAGAAAATTAAAGCCTCATACCCTGGCATCCGTGCCTCCCAAGTCCGTCCTTTGTTTGGACAGGAAGATTTCTACGTGCCATTTCTAACAGAGAGGGGGAGGGGGGGGGTCTTCATTTAATATAGAAGTTTTAAGATTTTTTTCAATGTACTTAGCAGCTAACCATGTGCTTCTTTTGCTTTCTGATGTATCTTTAGCAATGCAGAATACAGAATATGCAGAAGCAGTATGATTTCAGGACTGTGGAATATGTTACGAGTTTTACAAGGCTTTTTTTCCCCTCTCAACTTATGTTTCATACCTTATTGGAGGCCATCTTTTTCCTCATGAGGTGTGCTGTTTTCCAGTCAGTAAACATTGATTGCTTCCCCCACCCTATATGTGGTGGATAAACTTATGCTTCCACAAATATTATCCTTCTTCTTTATTTTCTACAGTGTGCTTAAGTAACTTTTAAATTGACAGCTGTATCCAGGTGTCTGAATATGTCACTCTGGCTTAAATATAAATCCTTGAACTGATTATTGCCTGTCTTATACTCATAAATAAAATATAAAGTTAAAATAACTGCCAGAGAATTGAAAATAGATGTGGTCCAATTTCAGGAGTAGAGATAGTAAGACCATACAAAACTGGTATCTCAAGGACTTTTCACTTCTGAAAAGATTCACTTCAAGATTCCTATTGTAATTAGGGTTCTTTTAGTTTCGTAAGTAAGAGTGTATCTTACAAGGCCTTCTACTTGATCATAGGGGATTTTTGTGGAGTCCAGACAGAAAAGTCAGTATCACTATTGTTCTCTGTGGGAATATTGGTAATATCTGCATTTGACATGAAATGAAAATTAGAAAACATAGCATGTTCTAGAGACAGGAAGATTTCTCAGTTTATTTTCAACTTAATAGCAGTTTGGACACAACATCAACATCTTAACATTATGTTCAGTGTTGACAGCCACTTTTCTCTGGCTTCCTATTTTATTGTATTGAGGTGGTGCTGGGAATGGAAACCAGGTTCTGTGATGCTAGGCAAGTACTTTTCTACTGATGTATATCCCAAGCCCCTGACTTACGTATTCTGAGCATCTATTCAACATAAGTAGTTGCCTTGCTCTTACTTTACTGTACAATAAGTTTTTTCCTTAAATTTTCACCTGTGATGAAGATTCTTTTAATCACTGTGTCCAGCTTGTTGTCAGTTCTCCCAAAGAGCTTGAAACTTTTTTTTTCTAGCAATGTGGATAAACCTATGGCCTTCACACTAAGCCACATCCCCAGCCCTTTTTTTTAAATGTATTTTTTTCTAATTTTGAGACAGAGTCTCATTATGTTGTCCAGGCTGGGCTCCATCTTACAGTCTTCCTGCCTCAGCCTGATTTGGGGACTGCATCACTGGGCCTCGCTTTAGAACTTGTAACTTACGGGTGAAAAGTCTTGTTTTTGAAATCAAATCACATTGTAAAATTTTACTATCATTTTCAGGACTCTGAAGGCCATAGTGCACTTCTCCATACTGGTTCTTTAATCCCAGAAGCCCCAGGTGGGTTCTGTGTGTGCTTGGTGTGTGAGAGCCTCACCCAGGAAGTTCACCAGCATTCCACCGAGCATGGTTCCCAGGAGATGCTTAACGAGGAGTAAGTTCCTTGAAAAATGTGCAAGCTACATCCCTTGTTAGAACTTCACTGTGTGTGGGGAGGAGTTTGAGATGTCCTGTGGTAGACAAAGTTTTGCAGGTTCCTTTACCTTGTTTGAGGGTGATGGCGTGTCTTCCTTGTAGGTCTCCAAAGACTACTTACTGCTAGAGGTACTAGTACTTCAGAGTATGCTGACCTAGCAGTAAGAACTACATAAGTGTTAAGACATACTCTAGTTAGACATTCTCAGCAGTTTAAAGCATGGAGCACTTGTTTTTATTTACCAGACCCAGTTATGGTTTATAATTTTAAGAATGAGGAAAATTGATGTGCATAAAATGGTGACTTAAGGTCGTACAGCCAGTGAATGATGGAATTTGGATAGTCAGCTAGTTCAAAGTAATATTCTTGATGCTTAGTGATGTATAGTATTTTAAACAAAAATAATAATTAAAACATATTAGATTTCTTCTGTATGGTTGGCTTTCTGCTCTGTTCTCCCCTCCCCCTTTGGGATACTGGTGCTGATCAAGAGCAGGGCCTTCACACTAAGCTACAACCCCAGCCCATTTTTTGGTTTTTGATTTTGACATAGGGTCTCACTAAGTTGCTCAGGCTGGCCTCTAACTTGTGATCCTCCTGCCTCAGCCTCCCAGAGTGCTGGAATTGTAGACCTGGGCCATAGGACATGGCTTCTATTTCTTTTGATAATGCTCTGAGTCAAGCACCGTAATTGGCTCTGCATTGTGGATGATGGCATTGATGGCTTGAGAATTGAAGGAACTCCCTCCAAGGCCCACCAACAGTGTTGGTCAGAGCTGTACCAGAACCTGGAGTTGGAGCCGTTGCTTTGTCTTCTCAAAGCATGTGGAATAGTTTGTGAAATTAGACAGTGGTAGGCATGCAAGCCTCCTTCTCCTGTCCCTACAGACTTTTTAATTATATCTAACTTTTCAGAAGTAATAAGACTAGAGAGTAGCCAGAAACTGCAGACTTCTCACTGATTTTTAACCGCTGATTTATCCTACTAAAGAGTAAGACTGAATTAGGCTTTTGAGATTTTTTTCCATTGCGTGTAAATTCTGAAGCTTTTCAGTGTCCTAATATGGAAATTGTTGATATCTTTGCAGTGATGGAAGTAATCACGTATTGTGGAGAGTCATTGATTGAAGGTTTTTGAAGTGACCTGCTTTATTGTCATACGTTCAAATTTGTTTATTTTCAGTGAGACCTAACTGATTGTAAATATCACATTGAAACACTTTATATAGAAACTTTTTTTGACAAGTCAATCGACTTTTACTTTCTAATGCTGAAGCAAAACTATTATCTTCATTAGATTATTAGTCATATATTGTGGTTTGGATCTGGAATGGCCCCCAAAAGTCTCATGTATTTAAATATTGTAGATTGTCTATGGAACCATGCGCTGTTGGTAGATTGGGGCCTAGTCTGGAGGGGTGGATTACAGGCCTGTAAAGATTAACAGCATGTAAGTTAGGATTAAAGGCATGTAGTAGGTGTTTATCACACCTTCCAAACCTGGATCCAGGAGGGGCTAATCATGATCACTGGGCTGAGACCTAGAAGGATATACAAGCTGCTTCCTGCCTTCCTTGAGGACTAGTTTCAACTAGTCTCAACTTGCCTTCTTGTTTGTGATGTCGTGAGAAGTTGCCTCCACCTCTGTCTCTGTCACGTGCTTAGATTGCTGTCTGTTGCCCCTGAATGGACTGTGACCTTCTGAAACTGAGAGCTAAAATAAACTTTTCCTTTCCTAAATTTGTGGATTTCAGGTATTGAGTCAGAGCAATGAAAAAGTAATGGAGGCATCATATTATTAGCATCTTTTATATGGGATGAGAATAAGATCGAAACGGATTATCAGATAGTTTAGCAGAACTTGGTCCCATGTTTTATTCCAGAGCTGTATCTTCTTTCAGCAGAGTACTATTTTTCATTTCTATTTCAGGAAAGATTTTGAAAACTTGTTCTCTTGTTTCTGTTTTACCTCTTCTTATTCTTAAGTGGCCATGTAGGCCCGTCTGCCTTTATCTTTCCGTTTCTTTTGATAACACACAAATATAAAATTTTTACAGTTGGAAAAGAGCTAAGTTTATAAAAGAACATGGCTGACGGTGGAATCAGTGATAAGTTGGGAAATCTGTTTGCCTCACCATCAGACAAAGACTTCTGTAATAATTGTAAGCCTGCCTTTGTGGTTAAAAAGATTGTAGTCATCAAGAGCTCACTTGATTTTAGGCATGGGAAGAAAATTTCTCACACCCACACATGGATGATTGTGTGTGCATTGAAGCTTGTTGTAACTTGAATATTAGCAAGTAGGCAACTATAATAAAATCATGTTTCTAGAATGGTTTTCAATCTTGTGATGTTTTAGAGTACTCGAAGTTTCCCAAATTGCTAGTTAAGTCAGTAAGCAGTGTAATCAGTTCAGTAGCTACAATCAGTGTGTTTTTAAATAATGAAATGGACTTGTATAGAAAATATGACAGTGCATTACATATACCAAGAGGATTGTATTATTGAACTTCTGTTTGTTGCTTATACATGTGTATTCATAATCACTTTCTTGGGTTGTGATGAAAAATGTTCTTACGGGGGGTCATAATTTAAAAAATTTGAAGCTACTGTCTTATTCTAGGAACTGGTTAATAATTAATCTGAAAAATATTTTGGCCATACTCATTGTACTCCACCCAAATTATTTTCCTACAAGTATAACTCAAGTTAACAGTTTTCTTTTAAAGCTAAAAACATCCTAAATAGAATTGCAGAACTGATAGATTAGGTATGTCACATTTTGCTTTCCTGTTGATGGGACATGACTCTTATCAGAGGGAAGTAGTCTTTTAAGGAAGTTATTATTTTCTTAGTAGTTGGAATTAGACTAGACTAAATAAAGAATTTGCTCATGTAAGTAAACATCCAGTATACATCTTAATCTTATTTAGAAAATAGCTTACCTATCTATATCTCCTGAATAACTAGTGTTTAAGGCTCAAAGGTAGCAAGACATCCGTTAATTTCAGGCAGAGAATAGATATTAGCCCGTATCTTTGATTTGCACCTGTTTACTTGTTAACATGTCTGTCTTCTCATTACTATGCAGTCCTTGAAGAGCTACATTATGCTAAATTTCTGGCAGAGCTACAGTAGGCTAAATTTCTAGCTGCATGAATTTTAATGACAATTTGAGTGTACTGATTTGTGGAGACTCTGTATTAAGAGGCTAACACTGAAAGTATTAACAGTCTATTGTATTGAGAAAATAAGGTGAATTTGGTATTGTATTTTAAGTTATATTTTTCTGTTTAAATGTGTTCACATTGTATAAAATTTAGAATATAAATGTATAAATAAGAAAATTTACTTGTTAACTCATAACCATAGAGGTAAACACTTTCATTATGTGTATGTTCTGTTCAGTTTTCAAATTGAATATTCTTCTGAAGCATTATTGAACTTCTTAGTATCACATTGCTTGGCGATACCCTAGCTTGGCTCTTCTAGAGAAGATTATTTCCAAATGTTCAGAATTAAAGTACTTAAATTCTGTATGCAGGTTACTTTGAGGGTTCTGAAATATTTGAGTACTTAAACTTTTTCAAAAATCTAAACTTTAGGGGCTGGGGGAATAGCACAGAGATTAGAGTGTTTGCCTAGCAAGTCCAAGGCCAGGAGTTTGATTCCCTTTCCCCAGCACCACATAAACCATGCATGGTGGTGCATGCCAGTAATTCTAGCACTTGGGAGGATGAGACAGAAGGATTGCCAGGAGTCTGAGGCCAACCTAGGTCACATAGCAAGTTCACGACCAACCTAAACTACAGATCAAGACCCCGTCTCAAAACAAAACAAAACAAAACAAAATCTAAACTTCATACATCCAGTTTTATTTTTGTAAGTTATCCTCTTACATAGACCAGCTATAACTCTGAACAAATGGCAGAATTTAGACCTCTTATGGAAGGCCAACCCTTGAAATACCCTATAGTGTAAAGGAGCTTTCTGTCTAGGCAGAGAAGGAAATGATACATAATTTCGTCATCTTGAGCTTTGGCAATTACAGTTCAAAGGAAAGGAAAGATAAACATTGTATAATAGTGGCTTCTGAGGGTAGACAAATTCCCTGTGGGGAAACTTCCTCCTTTCCTCTTCTCTGTGTGGTCAGCTCCTTTGATGTTAGTTAGGTGGCAGTTTAATCCATCTGTCAGTGTCCATCACAACAGCACTACAACCCTGTGCTGTGCCCACTAGTTCTCTTCCCAGTGAAGCATGGATTTATCATAATATCATGGTTTTATTTTTTTCCCTTACGCGTTGACTTTTGTTACTTTTAAGCCTTAATTTCTCTTAGCACTGTGAATGCTCATCATCTAGCTACAACTATCATCACTTCCCATGTCTTTATTTATTTTCGCTTTCTTCCTTTCTTTTTTTGCTCAATATTTTAAGGTAAATCTTAGATTTATGTTATTTTTACTTTATGTAAGTTAGTAAGCAGCCATTAAAATGGCAGTTTTCTTATGTAATTTCAATACTATTTTCATACCTAACGAAAATAATAATTGCCTGATATTATTTAATATCTCAATTACCTTTTTTAAAGGTTTTATGTGGTTAGTTTATCAAGTCAGGATTCAAAAAGGTTTATTTGGTTTGTGTGGTTTTCTTAAGTCTCCTTTAGAATACACACTTTGTGCTTTCTCATACAGTTCATTGTGGTGGAAACTTTCTGGTTATACTTAGAATGTTCACAGTCTGGATTCAGCTAATACTTTCCTTCTGTGTCAGTAAACCTGTGCCTCTACTCCTGCATTTAAATGTTGGCTGAAAATTAACCCTAAAGGCTTAACGAAATTTGGCGAAGTTACTGAGGCACATGGTTTGCTTTAGGGCAGGAATATTTTGGGGGCATTGTTGTGTAGAGCATGTTTTATCCTGTTGTGAGATTCATAATTTCGATGTGTCTCATGTGTTGTACTGCCCAGATGACCTATGAGTTTAGATGTTGGCAAACCTCCACTTCCCGTTTTAAAGTTTTTCCTCAGTCTTCTTCTGCCTCGTGGTTTTGTCATCACTGACCATAATGACCATGGCCACTGTTGACTACATCTTACTAGGAACTGTTATCCTTATCCCCCACTTGGTGCTGGGGGTCGCATCCAGTTCATGCTAAACAAGCACTTGGCCACTCACATACATAGCATATACCCAGTCCCTTTAAAAGAAAGTGGTTTTTCTGTGTGTGTTTGGGTTTTTTTTATTGTGAGACGGCTTCCTAAGTTGCCTACGCTGTTCATCGCCATCCTCCTGCTTCAACTTCTCAAGTTGTTAGAAATACAGGCATGTGCCATCATGCCCAGCTCCAGGAGCTGGTTTTGGTTTTTTGTTTGTTTGTTTTTGAATGTTGTAAAGTATCTAAAGGAATGATGTCACCAGGAAGGAGCTCAAGCTCAGAGGCAGAAATTTTTCAAAAATCCTGCAACTGTAAGTGGGAATTTTATTCTTGGAACTACCACCCTTAGAAAACTCAATCTTCATTTTATTTTCTCATCATAAACTGAAGTTTATATTATGCTTCTCTTTCAGCCAGTGCTTCATGCTTCTTAGACAAATGGGAAGATAATGGGTTTAATACAGTAGGTTTTAGAATGAAATTGGCATCCTGTATTAGTTTTTACATCAGTTAGATTTTTTAGTGCACATTTCTATAAATGCTTCAATTAATTAAAGAGAACACACACACAAAGTAACAAAGTCTAAATAACATAGAAAAGTAGAGAAAGTAAAAGCCCCTGTCTTTCATGCCCCAGATGGCCAGCCTTAACTTGACTGAGTTTTAATCTTTTTAAAAAAATTTTTAAGCAGATTTAAAAAGAAATGTTTATAGTTTTTATCTTAAGGTGATTGTAGATTGTGTGCAGTTACAAGAACTAGTACAGAAAGAGGTGTAAATTTTTTATAGTTTCCATAAGTGAGAACATCTTACAAAAACATCACAGTGTTACAACTAGGCTATTGTATTGACATACAAGATAGGAAACATGAACAGAAAATTTAAAATGACTTTGTTTGTCTTCTCTGTCAGTGATTCTCTGTCTCCTGGTAAGCACTAGGCTCCAGTGTGTGGAGATGAGGTCATGGGAATGGTGCTACTTCAGTGTTTTTCATTTACACGTGTCTGCCTTCTTCAGTATATGGTAGTATAGACATTTTCTTTTCCTAGTAGTTTTTCATTTTCCCTTTGGACTATTTCTGCCTCATTCTTTGAAGTCTTCAAAACCATGAAACAACAGGGTGAAGACTCCCAGTGTACGGATACATCTTTTATGTTAGTGCTTGCCACAGAGAATTTCATATAGTCTACTTCTGTAATCAAGAGGAGAATTTCAGCTTCTGATGACAGTTTGCCTTTTTAATGAAACAAGACTTTTTGGCAGAATCAAGACTCCTGAGGTTCACTTTGATAGTAATAGAGAAGGGAAATTCTGCCAGGGAGGCATAGATCCCCCTGCAAAGCAATGATGGGAATGTGGAAAACAACTGCCCACGTTCTGCCAGCGTCACCGGGGAACGCCACTCCTTGTGAACTTTAAAGTAGAAGTGGTTGGGAGGATAAATAATTACAGGATTGAATTAAAAAAAAAACACTTGAGATTTTCCTCTGCCATGACATGTCACTCTTTAAAAAATGAAGTTCAGAATAATTATGTGTCAGTTGATTTACATAATTGCTGCTCATTTTCTATTCGGTTGTGTTTTCTTTAAAAAGCTGTCTTTTTTTTTTTATTAAGGGAGAATTTCATAGAACTAAGAAAGTAGGCACCCTGATGTTTGGCCTAGATGTTTCTTGGTAGCTTCAAGAGATTTAGTTGTCTGTGTGTTTGTACATATAGTTGTTAATTTGTACACTAGTTACCCCAGGTTTGCATTTTCTGATACTCAGAATTAGCTTTACAAAGGTAGAGCAAGTAATAAAAGTTATTAACTAGGGGAACTCGAGTGTTTGTCTCTTTTAAAGGAACAGCCACCATATCACTAGCCAGGTGAGAGTACCTGCTTCTGTGATTAGCATATCTTCTGCTTTTCAAGAGAAACTTAAGTTGGGTTTCTGTCAAAGCCTTTAAATGCAGGCATGTAATTCAGATGTTAAATCAAAGCTCTGTGTCCTATGTGTATCTGCACCATATACCTCTTTGTAGTTAATTTTCATTTATTGCTGAATAGTTTTGTACTCATTGACAACTGCCTAAGGACCTAAGGAGTTTGGCTGTCACCTTATACTACTAAACTTACAACCTTTACTCCAAACCTATTCCCTTTCTGGATTTGCCTTCTTGTGTGTATTAGCCTTAGTGTTTAAATCATGTCATAACTCATAACTTTGTTTTTAGCCAGGCATGGTAGCATATACCTGTAATCCCAACTACTCAGGAGGCTGAGGCAGGGTGGTTGGAAGTTTGAGGCTAGCCTGGATAACTTAGCAAGACCCAGTCTCAAGATAAAATAAGAGGAGGTGGGTTGTAGGTCAGTGATGGAATGCTTGCCTAGCATGTGTGAGGCCCTGGGCTCAGTCCTCAGTACCAAATAAAAGAGAAAACTTCAGAGTTTTTTCCTCTTGCCTTATCCTATGTAGCTAGTCAAATATGAGGCTATTGATTTGCCTTTAAGTTTTTCATTTTTCTTTCCTTCTCATTCCAGCTCCTCTGTCCGCAGCCTTCCTATTCCTCTTATTGGATCCACCATTCTAGTTTTTCCTTCCTGCAGCATTTTCCAACTAAGTTACTCGTCATGTTCTAATCATTCTTTCATAATTCCCTACTTAGAAAAAACTATGGGTTCGTATTGCCTGCTATATAATTTCCACAGCTTCTACCTAGATCTCAAGGTTTCATAGTAGTGTTAGGTTAGGTGCCTCTGACATTTTCACCTAGCATTGCCCCATTAAAACCAATTCTTCTTTTCCCATTCACCCCCCTTGGGAGGAAGTGCTAGGGAATCCTGTGGAGAGTTTTGTATCATGAATGGACAGGTTCTTTCCCTAGGCCTTGGCTCCAGAAATGACAGTCACGCTGGAATTGTGTATCTCCTTTATGTTTTTGTCCTCTGTTGCCATCTCAGCTGGCTGCCTCAGAACAGGAAGGAGTAAAGGAAAACTCTAGATGAGTCTTCTTCTGTCTGGGGAAGTGGCTGAGAAGGATGAAGGTGTGCTTCACACAGCTAAGACATCTCCATACACACCATCAGGGGGAGGCCTTGCAGCCTCAGAGAGCTAGTCTTTCAGCATTTGACCTCTCCCTCCTCCTTCCTTCTGAGCCTCAAGATTCTTTAGTTCACATGAAATTATGCTAACCATTTTGTAATGTGAATGCAGTGCATGTTCATTCACCTTGCACCATTCACATTATAATAAGATTTTTTGATTCATTTGATCACTTTAATCAACTTTAACAATGTAGTGGTTAATTGATGGGCTTACCTATGTAGATAAAGCCTAAGATAATTTCTTTGTTTTATTTAACTGATAAAATTCATATTCTCTCATTTTGCTCCTCCATACTCCTTTGGTGTTTTGTTTAGGTTTCTTGATAGAGTGCATAACACCTAGAATAATATTTATTTAGACATGTGAATATCTCTCATCTTAGTCTGACTTCTAGGAGGCACTCCATAATGCTTTTCTGTATCTCCATCCCCTCTCTGGCATGTGGCATGCACTCGACACAGCAGTTCCTCAGTGTTTCTTAATGATGCATCCTGCCTCAGGAACCTTCAAATCTGTGACTGTCGGTAATTGACATGTGAATGTGGAATAGGCTCAGTCCCAGCTAAGTGACTTGCCCTTAAACAAAATCCTCTTAGCATAAGCCTCAAATCTATCAGGAACATTTTGTGTAGATTATTTCATCATTCATCAGCACACGAGTCTGAATTGAGTAATATTGTTTGCTCTGTTGCAGGTTATTATATGACATTGGCTTTTGGGATGGCTTGAAAAACGTGTGCATGCCAAGGGCTTGCTGTACAAATTTGAATGGGTTGATGAAAAGAAGATTAGAAAAAAATAGTATGATTGAGTGATGTGTTATGTATATGGCCTTCCATTTTGATACAGTCTGTGAAACATTTTGATCAACAGTTTTCAAAAGATTAAGCTGAGGAACAAGAGATAAAGTAACCTGAAATGATGAATACTATTTAATGATTCAATCTTCATTATTTAGCTTTTCCTTTCAAAAAAAATAAAATAGAGAGGTTAGAGATTATACTAGACTCTTAGTCTTCAATAAGAATTAATCATACTTAAATCTTTCATCCTTGTTTTTCTTTTTTTTTTTTTAAACCAGGTGCTGGCTGTGGGCACATAGTGACCTATCAAGACAGTGGCACAGTAACATCTAAGAATTATCCAAGGACTTACCCCAATCACACTGTGTGTAAAACGACTATCACAGTCCCAAAGGGGAGGAAACTGCTTCTGAGGTTGGGAGATGTGGATATTGAGTCCCAGACGTGTGCTTCTGACTATCTTCTCTTCACCAGCTCTTCCGATCAGTATGGTAAGAAAAGAGACGTGGGTTTCTGTGAGTGTGTAAGAATTTAAGATACCAGCAGAACAAGTAATGTGCCACTTAACATTACATTGTGAGGAGACTGGTGCTACAACTTGTTTGCATGAACTCTCGACGTATTTAGATGAATGCATTTCATTCCAAAGCTGAAACAACAAAGGACTTCTAGGGAACTGTTACATGGTAGCCTTCCATGTGACTCAATTTCTTTTTTGCTGGGAAGAGGTTGGACCTTTGGCTGAAGCATCTGTCCTTCATTCATTCATTCCACAAGTGTTTACTGCATTAGAAACCATGGATTTCACGTTCTCTGTGAAGAAGTGGGGTGTAGCAGTGAATAAACAAAGTTCCTATCTTAGGGTTTACAGCTTTAGGTAGAGAAAGGAAGGAAATAAACCAGTGTGTCTATAACAGGACAGATGGTGAGGATAGAACATAAGGAATAGGAAAAATAATGCATCTTGAGATGCTGTAGAGCTTGTTCTTGAGACTGCTTATGCTATTTTAGATGGACGGTCAGGGAGGGCTCTTCACCAGGGTTACATTTGAGCAGAGACTTGGATGCAGTGAGAGAAAGAACTCTGTAGGTCTGATGGGGGTGAGAAAGTTCTGATGATGCAGAGAACAGCAGCTCCCAAAGACTTGCCTAAATAACATTTGAAATTTAGTTTTTTGTGCTTTGGGATGTGCTGTTAGTGGTAGAGCTTAGTGGTATAACAGGAATCCTTTGATTTTTAAGGTCCAGGAAATAATCTTTAGATAGTTGCAAAACAAAGAAAAATTCTATATAAAGCTGCTTTAGAGTTTAGAGATTTTCTGAAATTCTCTATGAATACACTTCCAGAACGCATCCTGGCTGTAATGGCCTCCCGTCTCCGTTTAGCTCTCAATCTCTCATGGACCTTCTGCCGCCCTGGGGAATGTCCCCGTCAACTTGAGGTATATTCCCAAATAAAAAGGAAGAAAAGAATGGGATTAGCTACAAATCTCCAGCTGGTTTGCAAGGTGAACTTGGCTGCCTCTGTATACTGCCCACCACATAAATTTTCAAGACTTAGAATCCACTACGATATTGATAGCAAATTGTAATTCACTTGTTTTTTGTTTTGTTTTTGTTTTTTGAGATAGGGACTCTTGTCTCTCTGTAGTCCAGGCTGATCCTGAACTTACTACATAGCCCAGGCTGGCCTTGAGCTCATGGAAATCCTTCCGCTCAGACTTCTGAATGCTAGGATTACATGTACCACTGCATCTTGTTACTTTTTATGTGGTGTTAGGAAATCGAACCCAAGGCCTTGCACATGCTAAGCAAATACTCTATAACCACTGAGCCATGCCCCCTAGCCTACAAATTATAATTCATTTATAACAATAAAACCAATTAAATTTTTATTTCTTTAAGGTCTTTATGTAAAGCTATGCATGCCTTTTGAAAACAGAATATATACTTACAGAAATTGATATATTCAATACCGACTGCTTGCCTGCAACCTGTGTGGTGATACATATATATTTTCTAGAATGGTACATCTCCATTTCAGTAAATATTAACAGCTTCTTTCTACAGATAAACTGAGGCACATTGAAATTAGGTAATGTGCCAGGGATTACACAGCTAGATAGTTAAGGGCTGAAAAGAAGGTTGGTTTGTCTTGGGATCCCTGAGAAGTCTATTTCATCACCACTTTCACCCAGTTCCTCCACACAGGGAAAGTGGTCAGGTTATTATTCTTTCTGGTAGACTAGCCCCTTTTAAAGTTATGCAGCAGTTTTGTTCAAAACATAAAGAATGAGTAATATCTTTAGTTGGGAATGTTCTTTTTGTTGTTGTTTTTGTTTATTTTTGAGACAGGGTCTTGCTCTATAGCCCAGGCTGGTCCAGAACTCACAATGGAGCCCAGGCTAGCTTTGGACCATGGCAGTCCTCTTGCCTCAGTCTCGTGAGTTCTGGGTTTACCGGTGTGTACCACCATGCTCAGTTTACATGATGCTGGGGAATGGAACCCAGAGCATGTCGTTCTTTCAGCCTCAGGAGTGTTCTTAAGACAGAATGTTTGATAATACTTAAAATGTTTGGCTTTTGTGGCTACTTTGAAGATTCCCTTTGACCAAAAGCAGTAACCAGACTTCTATTGGTTGAGTTAAAATAGAAGTCTGGTTAGGAAGTGGAGGCAGAAGTGAGTTGTCTTCCTTAGCTGGGAGCTTGGGCAGCGAATATTCCTGTGCATCTCAAGCCCAGCTTCCTGGAGTGTGGGATGGGAGGTCACAGAGTCTGCATGACCACAGGGGTTGCCGCTAGAGCCAGGGCAAGGTCCATCTGATCTGCAGCTTCCTTTCCTGGTCCAGCAGTGGAGGGGAATGCCTGCCGAATGCAGCAGAAATCTTGTGTTCTAGAATTGATACCCCTTCATCCTGATGTGTGGTGGCTCTGACAATTATAAATGTGACTGAAACAGCTGAGTAGTTTTAGTTTATCCAGTTTCATATTTTTCATTAACCAACTAATTTGTTAAAACCCACTGCTAAGGGATTTTAAGACTCCAGCCAGCAGATTTTGAGTAGAAAGTTAATGTTTTGAAAAAGAAGAATAGTTTCTGGCATTAATATGTGTAAGCTGTGCCAAGGATGGACATGCTTGGAATGTGGTTGACTTAGCCATTGTAAATATGCTGAGGCTGTACAGTCTTTATTGTGCGGCAGTTGTTTTTAATGATTGCTCTCCATGCCAATTTGACTTTAAATTTTGATTCATATACTTCGGGCATTTCTAAAATCACATTCTTAATAACAAAATGAATTGTAAGTAAATGAATACTCATACCAACTTTCCCAATAATCAGGTAATTGTGCAGTTGATGTCATTGGTGTTAAAAGACCCAAGATTGGATTATTCTTCTGTTGGGTATATTGTGGCTGATCTTTTTTTGAACTCACTAGGGAGCCAGACTGGCCTTGGACTCACGGCAGTCCTCCTGTCTCAGCCTCCCAGGTGCTGTGATTACATGTGTGTGCCAACACACCCAGTTTATGTGGTGCTGTGGAATGGAACTGAGGTACTTGGCGTCTGGCTTAGCACTTGCTAGGCAAGTGCTTTAACCACTGAGCCAATTCTCCATCTCCTGTTGTGGCTGATCTTTCCGACTGAAACATCAATTAGAAGAGTACTTTTATGCCTATATCTGAATTAAGAAATTGACTTGTCTGAATACCAGTGAAATAGAAACAGAAAAATTGATAATGTTAAGTATCTACTTTAGGAAATTTAAGGAAAAATGTAAGATAGAGTGATAGATAGATAGATAGATAGATAGATAGATAGATAGAGCTAGGTAGATACATACATACTAGATGTAAAGGGCCTTCACTCTGAGCTACATCTCCAACTCATTTGGTTATGGTTTTGAGGCAGTCTTTTGCTAAATTGCTAAATTGCCCAGACTAGGCTGCAATTTACCATCCTCCTGCCTTGGCCTCCCAGAGTGCTGATATTACAGACCTGTACCACCAGGCCCAGCTGAAGATATCTTTCAACACCAGTTTTGCTTTTAAGCTTATAAGTTTTTTTGGGGGGTGAATTACTTATACACTGTCTTCTGTATTAATATTATCTTGGCAAAGAAAATTTCTGAGTACCATAATTTGCTTAGTAGACATTGTTTTTTTTTTTAACTGTAGCTAAGAGAAGTCTAGATTTTTATTTTAAAGTCCAAAATAATTAAGACTCCTTTCAAATGAAACATTGATGTCTGTTTTTTTTTTTTACTCTAGGATCTAATTCAGGACCATGAAACATTTACTAGTTGTGCCATCTCTCTCCTGTAATCTTCAGTGCCTTTTGTACAGTTTTGGTAGAATATCTGTCAGTTTGAGTTTGTTTAATGTTCCCTTGTAATTAAATTCCTATGATGTCTTTTGACCAATGTAATACTATCCCTATTTGAAGTAGTCTTAGAAGTAGTCTTAGAAATTGTAACGTCATCAATCTTCAGGAATAGAAACAAATCTACATTGAATTTCTTTACTTTCTTTTTTGCTTTCTTGTCTAGTGGGTTCTGTTGTTGTATTTAAAACTGCACTTATTTAGTATTTTAGATATTTTAAGCTAAAGTGTCTTCCCTGAATAATTCTTCCTTATTCAGATAGATCATCATAATCTGGGACTCAAAAAGCAGGCAGTGCTTCCTTTTCAGAAGACAGCTTTGGCAAACAAGGTCGTCCGAACGTGGGCATGTAAAATAACGGAAGCTTGATTAAGGCAGCCACATCTGTTCCCAGACTGAATATATGTACTTTTAAATCTGGAATTTGAAAAATAGTATCCACTCTTTTTAAGTTCTATTTGTAGTCCTAAAGATTAGAATTCACTCAAAGGTTTGTTTGTGCCTCCCCTGCCTGTGAGGATTCCAGAGGAAATATTATTTCCATTTTTCTGATCTTTTAAGAGATGTCACCTGAAAATTGACTTTCCTCTCAATGTAGTTTGAGGGTCCTTCCTGATACCTTGAATACCTGCTGAAGAAGTCTTTGCAGAAGCCAGGCATTGGCCAGTCTTCCAGGCTGCCTGGGGATCTCACCGGATCTTGTTCTGGTGGAGATTTCTGGCTGTCCCCGCCTGGACCACTGTAGATCACTCAGTAAAAGCAGGCTGGCCTTTACCTTGCATTAAAGTTTTGTTTCTGACTGGATTTTAGATTTGTACTTAAAAGGAGGACTTAATTAAACTATCTGGCTTCAAATTCTAGTCTTACTGCTCGTTTTTAAATTACTTGACCTTAAGAAAATTACTTAATTTTTCTGTGCCTTCATTTCCTCATCTTTAAAATGGGCAAAATACCATCTGTCACATGGTTCATATGGGTGCAAGTGTATATATTTTGGCTAAAAGAATAGTGCCTGGCACGTAATAAGTGCTCGGTAAATGTTAACATCATCACCCTCTCCTGCTTCTCCCTTTCTCCCCTTCTCTTCTCCAGTTGTCCTACTGTTCTTTGTTTGAGCCACTCCCTGGCAGCTCTCATTACCTGGACACGCTCATTCCACCAAGCAGAAGACTGAGCCATAGCAGAACACCTTACTGTGATCCTCCTGCTGCATTCCTGTGGTCTACATGTTAGCCCAAATCATTCTGGGCCAGTGGCAGGGGTTTCCTAAGCCTGGACTAGCTCTGTATATAGATTTCTCGATCTAGCCTATGAAATAAGCAGAGAGTACATTTTAAGTTCACAGTGTGTTCAGTTTGGCTTTCTAATACTTTTCACTGTCACTGCCAGTCCACATCTCTGCATCTACAAGTTGAACATTCTTAATGTGCAAATTCTATCTGAAATTCTTCAAAATATAAAACATTTTGTGCACTGATAAGATACTAAAAATGTTTTGAATTGCACAGCACTTTGGAATTTGGATTCTCAGAATAAGGATGCCCAACTGATAAGGTCTGTGCAAATACTCCATAATTGAGCAAACTTCAAGAATCTGAAATGTTTCAGATAAGAGATACTCAATCTGTACTTCTTATGGGGGGGGGTGGGAAATTTCTCCTTATTTTCTGCTGTTTCTTCTTACTGGTCACAGTTACCTCCTGGCAATTTAAGATTGTCTTGTTAAATATTGTAATAATTACATATTTCAAAAGTAGTTGGTTTTGCCCCCTCCCTTAAGAAACTTGCCAGCATACAAGCCTCCTCTGACTCTCTCCTTTACCCCTTGTCCAGTCTCCTCTGAGCCCCATCTCCTCGATGCGGCATATGGTTTCCTGCCCAGATAGTTTTACATTCGTTGATGTTATTCCTCTTGTGCTCTCACTCTTTCTTTCTTGTTTTTCCTGTTCCTTCTTACACACACAACACACAAATTTGTAAGTTATTCATCTCAGGTACAGAGCGGCCTGCCTACGAGACTTCCCTGATACCCAGCAGTTTCATCACTCCCTTGCTCGTAACCTTCAGCAGAATACCAACTTCACGACGTGGAAACTATTGTAGCTCCTCTACCAGGTAAAGGTTCCCCAGCCTAGATATATATGCCTTTCATTTGCCTTTTACTCACTAACGCTTAGCATTGACTTAGGATTGCACATGCCCAGTCAACATTTAACAAGTAGCTGAATGCTAACCTAATTTTAGCAAACATAATATAAAAATCTGAATTATTTTTCTAAAAGATAGATTTGAAAATATTTACACTTTAGGAAAAAAAATCACACTTAAGAGTCACTATCAAAGACATCCCACTGCTGCACTGAAAAATTTGGTTTCTGTGAAGTTATAAGTCTACCCTTGTTATATGGAAAAGACCATGAAATAGCATAGAAGGGCCTGTGACAGAGCCCTTGATTGTGAACAATGCCCTGGGCTTGGTACCTGAGATTTCACTTGCTCATTTGACTTCTCTGTAGCCTTGTGTGTTTGGTCCTATTACTCTACCACTGTACGTAGCGAAACTGAGGGAATTAAGTTGCTTAAAATCACCTATTAAGATTTAGGAGTCAAGCGGGCACTTGTCTTCAAAGGTCCCACTCTTGAGCCCCACCCCGACTTAGTTTGATGAAGGTCATCTGATCCTATAGCTTATGTGTCAGAAGACTGCAGTCGGGGTTCTCATTTGTCACTTTTTGGAAGAACTGGAAACTTTTCCAGGCTTCATAAGGCCTGGAGTATCTGAAGAATACACGGATATCCTAAGACTAAAGTAGAGGAGGAGTTCACTCATTTACAGAGTACTTGTATTAATTTTAAATTAAAAAATGCTTTTTAATTAAAATACTAAGAGGAAAGTAGGTTGTTAATGATAGAAGGAACTGGCTTGCTACAGAACCCTTCCTACTTGTCAGTTAAATTAATTGTATTTTGCTAAATGATTTGTAGTAAAGGAAAATTAGCAAGTTCAGGAATTGTTCCACATTTCCTGTGCTTCCTCCACCCGCAGTACTTTTTTAACCATTGTCGGTGACTTAGGAGTGCAGTGATAGGAAGTCAGCTGGTAATGTGTATATTATAGTGAAAACAAGAGAAATGGGAAAAGTAGGAAATGCACGTTTTGATTCATTCAGGTTTTTTAGAATGATAGATAGCAGACATACTGATATGAGATCTAATCATTTTGCCTTTTAATTTTTTAAAAATCTCAATGACAGGAAAACACAAAACTGGAAGTCTCTGTTTTACAAATATATTTGTGTCTCTTGGGTGTTTCATGGAGTAGAATACAAAGTTCTTTTAAAAAACTTTAAAGAGTAGTGAGTTCAGGGGACCAGCTTGGGTTTCAGAGTAATACCCTGTCTCAAAAATAAATAAATAAAAAAATAAAAAGAAAATGAAAAATTTAAAGATAAACCAAAAACTATCAAGGGAATTTCTAGCATATGAAAGGTTATGTCAGCCAGAATATTGCATTGTAGGTATTTTATTAACATAACCATAGGTATACAAGAGAAAAAGCTGTTGGCCTCCTCTGTCTCCTCCTTTCTCCTTCCCCGGAGACATACTGTGACTCGGTTTCATTAATTGGCGTCTTTTGTTGAGAAAGAAGTTATGGCTTAGATGTGTAGTGAGCTTTAGTGTTGAGTCCCTTCTTGCCCTGAGTCCCAGAGCCCCATAAAAGCCCCACCTTTGTCTAGGAATCTGCCTGGCTCATTTATCATCTGTCATTGATTTCATCTGGGAACCAGACACCAAAACTCTCCAGGGATACCATTTACATTATTACGTGACTATGGTTTTAATAGCACAGTCTAGGAGTATCCCTTTTTTATGTTAATTTTCTTCCTTTTAAAAGAAAATGGCCCTGAAAAATCTGTAATTTTGTACAGTGACCCTACTGCAATTAGCAAGCTAGGACAACCATGCCATTTGACTGCATTGAAAAAAACCAAATGGACAAACTCAAATGGCGTTTACAGTGTCAGCATTTCTGGAGATGGTTTTGTCAGTGTGCTCTGAGCACCAGCCAGAGGCATGCCTGTACCACTTTCCTAGCCTACCCTGTGGCTCACCCACCCATAGCCCTCCCAGGGAAGGGCACTGAGGTCCACCAGGCATGTACTTAACCTGTCATTCATGGGAAACTGCATGGACTCTTCCAAAGGTCTCTATAAGGCTAATTGGGTGTTTCAAGAGGGTTTTTGTTTGTTTGGTTTTTTTTAGTTTCTTTTAACTTACGGTGGACTTCTACCAGAGTTATGTTTTCACTTGGTATCTGAATTTTTTTCTTTTTACCTCTGACAGTGGATTATGGAGGGGAAAGATTTTTCTTTTTTAATGATATGCATAGCATTTTTAAAACATGTTCCTTTCGCACTTGAAACAATAATTTAAGTTTCATCAGTTTCAAGATCAAAAGCACATGCCCATCATCCAAAAGAGTTTTTAACCAACTGAGATTGCATTGTGATGTCCAGAGTCTTTGGCAGACTGTCCACGGACAGTAAAGGTGTTCTGAAAATTGCTGTACAAATGGTTGCCAGAAAATTGAGAGGACTCTGGGCTTGGCTTGGAGCTGGCAGTTTATTCTTCCTTGGAGGACAGCTCTCTCTTCCTCATGCATAAAAGATGAAAGAGTTTCCCTGTCAGCTTAAAATGGAACTGTAGACCCACACAAGGGACGTGCCTAAAGGAACTGGCCTACTGTGCTCAAAAAAAGGTAGCTCCTATATTCCTGGCTCTTTATTTATTTCTTCTCAGAAATGAATCCATTGTCTGCTAGGTCTTAGCCTCCAGTCTGGTGCCAAATGCCACAATGCTGCTTCATGTGGTGTCACTCATAGCTCTTCCCAAAGTCAAGGACTGCCAGTAACATTCCACAAAAGGAGAAGTGTTTCTTTTTTTTCCTGATTCTTCTGTCTACCTAATGAACTGCTTGCCTCAGCCAGATAGGAATTTGTCTCTGCAAACCAAGATTGAACCTGCCTTGAAGATAAACAGAGGGCAAATGAAGGTGGGACGTTGGACTGCGAGTTCCAGTGCAATAAAGATGCTGCCCTGCTGGTCGTGAAGCATCCATTCCTGAGAAATGGGAGCCCTGCTTTTAGTGAGCGGTTTGAGCTCATTCTAACTTAGACTGGAGACAGATTTACCATATCCAAGAACACTGTCCCAGCCAGAGAATAAAACCATCATCAAAATTAGAAGCCACTGAACTTTCACTTGGGTTTCCAGTGAAATTTCTATTTGTAAATATTTAAATATAGGTGTAGAACTTCTTAAAAGTCAAAATGGAGACTGTCAGGGAAGTAGGGACATATGTCTCCTAACAACAGGAATATGTCCTGAGAAATGCATTGTTAGGCAGTTCTACCATTGTGTGAACATCACGGAATATATTTACCCGGCTCTAGATGGCCCAGGTCAGCCACTTGACATGGCCTTTTGATGTAGTCAAGAGACTTAATAAAGTACATTTATGAACAAGTTTGCTGGTTGTGGAGCACACAGTATGTTACAGCAGGTATCATTCATATATAAATATATATGTGTATATAGACATATATAAATGTGTGTGTGTGTGTGTGTGTGTGTGTATTTTTTTTTTTTTTTCTTTTCTTGAGACAGGGTCTTGCTTTGTAGTCCAGGCTGGTCTTGAACTCACTATCATGAACTCACTATGGAGTCCAGGCTGCCCTTAAACTCATGGCAGTCCCTCTGCCTCAGCCTCCCAGGTGCTGGGATTACAGGCATGAGCCACCATGTCCAGCTTTATGTGGTGCTGGGGAATCAAACGCAGGGCCTTGAGCTTGCCAGACATATGTTTTAACCTCTGTGTTGTTTCTCCCACCCCACATCTTCCATACAAATAGAAGGAATACACTCTAAAAACAAGGATAAAAACACAGTATAGTAAATATATAAATCAGTGACACAGTCATTTATTACCATTATCAATTATTATGTAGTGTATATACTTGTACTTATATGCACCTGGCAGCATGAAAAGTTTATTTTTTACACTAGCATTACTCCAGATGTGAGTAGTGCCTTGTCCTGTGATATTATGATAGTTATAAGGTCACTGAGTAGTGGGAACTTTTTGGCTCCTTTATAATTTTATGGAGACCACCATAATGTATGTGATCTGTGTATTACTTTGTTGTTCTGGTGAGGTGGAGAAAGACCTTCATTAGAGAAGACAGCACTGGTAAAAGAACCTGCTGGAAGCTAAGAGTGCTACATAGGGCAGACTCACAGGGTCTTTGGTAGTTTTCCACCTACTGTTTTTCTCTCATATTTCCAGTAACATTTTTCTATTCTCATCTCTTTTTTCTTTTTCTAGGAATGTAGTTACTAACTGACAGTCTATAGAAGAAGTCTGTATCTGGGAGGCCTTAAGACAGCCAGTGATGTGGATATTTTGCTGTGGGCAGTACTGCAGCCGGTGCTCGGTTCCTAGCCCCACCTCAAATTTACAGTCCCTCCTGCTGTTGTAACAGTGAGGATTGTTAGGATACCATGAAAATCCCTCTGAACAATGTCAGGTATATAGAATGGGTATATATGCCCTGTTCCTCTAGCTTTCACTTAATGTTTTTGCAGCACATAGAAAGGGAGTTACATCTGGGGCATAAGGGTAACTAAAGGAAGGGCTGTCTGCTTTTTCTTTGAAACTTTCCCAGAAGTATTTACATGCCTGTCATAACTTTAGGAGGATTAAACCAAATTAGAGTTTTACTTTGTTCATGTGGCTTTGGTCTAGGGGATTATGTATGTTGTACATCTCGAATGATGACATACCTGCTTGTCTATTTGTGTAAAATTCATACAGCTTTGCAACCTTTCAGTTTCTCCGTAAAATCTAGAAAACAGACAAACTCTTACTGGTAACCAGACTTGCTTGCCTCATAGTTTTTATTAGAACTCATTGCAGTGCTATAGAAAGCTAAGGAGAACTATATTAGTCACTTTCACGTTACAGGGACAAATTACCTGGCGCCTACAACTCTTAAGGAAAAGAGGTTTATTTAGACTTGAGAGTTTCAGAGGTTTCAGCCCATGGTTGTCTGGCCCCAAGACAGAAACGGCATGGTGGAAGGCCTGGCTGAGGAGAGCTGCTTGACTCACAGCAGCTGGGTAGCAGAGGGCAGCCAGAGCTGGAGAAGGGTGGAGCCAGAGAGGAGAAGGCAGTTGCAGGTCACACCCGCTGGCACCTTTTACCAGACTGCACACTCAGTGGTGACGCCTCAGCACATGAACCCACAGATGAGTGTAGTGCCCGTCCCCATCCACTAGCCCCTCCTCTGAACACAGAAGACTTGGAAGGAAAGTTTTAGATCTAAATCATAACAAGAGATTCATATCAACAGGATTTGGAGAGAAGTAGTAAGTAGGTAAATATAAAAGTTGATAATGAGGGTACCAAAATATTCTAATTTATTAGTAGCCACAGATGACTAGTTGTTTCATTCTTGTCCTTTATTTTATAAAGCAATCATCTTCACCTATCCTAACTTACATATACATGTAAAAAAAATGAGTTGGAAAGGTCAACACAGAAATTTGACTCAATCTTGCAATAAAGGCTTAGCATTCTATTTTATTATATACATAAAAGGTTTATTTGCAGTTATCTATACTTATGAATAGTATTAAAATTTATAAAAATCCGTTATACTGTTCTTTATTATTTCTCCACATTTCTCTTTTTGACTTCATGATATTTTAGTGTGACAAATTAAATACATTTTATGTTTTTTTTTTAAATTTGGGTGTAATCTTTGCAAACTGCAAGTAGAAGAATGTTCCAGATCAAACTATTTGAGAGGATGCTGCCTTCCAGTTATTACATAGTCTGCTGGAGATAAATGAATAAAAATCCTCCTTATTTTATAACACAGTTTAAAAAGAAAACATTACATATAATAAAGCAAGCACTTATATAGCTCTTGCTATGCACTAGATGTGCTATTCTGAGTACTTGCAGGTGTTAAGTTACATAAATTACTTATGATAAAGTTTTGTAAAGAGGAACATAGTCTTTATTTTTTTTTGAGACAGGATTTTGTTTTGTAGTCCAGACTGGTCCTGAACTCACTGTGTAGCCCAGTCTGACCTTGAACTCACAACAATACTCCTGTCTCAGCCTCCCAAGTGCTGGGACTAAAGACATGCACTACCATACTCAGCTATTATATGGTGCTGGGGGTTTGAACCCAGGGCCTTGTACTTCCTAGGCAAGTGCTCTAATCACTGACCTACAGATCCACAGCCTTTCTCCCCCCCCCCCCCCCCCCCCCCCACTGTAACTTAATAAAGAGCAATAGAGCTCTAGGGTGAACAGCCAGCGGGTTTTTTTTTGTTTGTTTGTTTGTTTTTTGTTTTTGTTTCTTGTATCTCACTTCTTCTGAATGTGAAATCTGGACAAGTCAGGAGAGGAATGCTCTTTTGGCTTCGTGATCTTAGTTTGATCCCCATGTTGGTTCTGATTATCAAGATGCAGTTTTATTCCTCCTGAATTAGAATGGTTTGTCTTTTCCATTACTCCTTTGTTAAGCTGATTATTACTGTTGCTGTTGGCTGTTTACATACTGTTTTGAAAGAAGTTGATGACTTCCTCTCTTTAAAATTTATTTGCTAATCACTATTTTATAAACTTTGTTATATACACGAATTTCAGAATGACAGTGTACAAACTGAGCTTTTACTTGAATAAACTTAGAAAGGATTCTTTTCTGAACTTAAGTAGAGTTTCACCTTTTGGAAGTTCACTAAGATTCCTGTTGCTTTTCAGGCAACTTCTAGAAACAGTGTTACACACTTAGCTACATAATTTATGTCATGGTACTGCAAAAGCCTTTAGAAATTATTCTGCTTTTGCATAATTTTGCAAATCAAAATATGTGAGTTAAGTTGAAGTTATTATAACAAAGGCAAGTACCTTTGCTTGTTGTATTAGTTTGGTTTCTTTCAAAAGGCAGAATTTACAGAAATTACAACAAAAAGGATCTATTTGGAAGACTTACAAATCTGAGGAAAGAGATAACCCATGAAGGTGGCTTGCTTGTGCAAGAGCTGGAGTTTCCAATGGCTGCTGAGCCACGAAGTAGGACACCTGTCTGAGACTGCAGGACAGCCAGTGAGAGTCTGCTGCAGATCTCAGTTGTTCAGAGAACAATGGTGAAGACCACAGAGACTGAAGATCAGCGACAGGCAGACAGGTGCAAGTCATAACTGGAGCAAATCTGTGATGAAGATCTGTGATGTGTAGCAAGTTGGCATCAGTAGACAATTGCAAAGGCAAGAACTTTCCCAGAGGAATATAGAACAGAGTTCCTCTTTGGAGAATGCCAATTGTTCTGACATTCAGTTGCTTAACATTAGAGTGTAACTTAATAAATTCCAATAATAACACTCTCTCCCTCCCTCCCTCCCTCTCTCTCTCTCTCTCTCTCTCTCTCTCTATATATATATATATACATACATACATATATATATACATATATATATATATATATATATATCCTTTATATAAATGTACTTATGAGAGAAATTGTAATTACTGTCCTTGTTTCAGTGACTGGTCATGTGGTCATAGCTGATATTTATAACTACCTTCTTCTACTACCCATTCTATATTTCCTTGGCCCTCAACAAGTACTTCAGCAGGTCTTTGTTCTTTCCCTGGTGGGGTGACCCATACCTTCACTCCTGAGGGTTTTGGGCCATTTGTCATCTCATCTGGATGGGGTTGTGTCAGTTTCACGTTGACTTTAATAAAACAGGATATGGTAAGACTAGGAGGCACCCCAAAGGATCTCCTGCAGTCTAAACAGTCGTCCTTGCTTCCATTGTGGATTATTGTTAGTCCAACTTCCCCTTGATAGTCTGGGTCAATTACCCTGCTAACACTGTAACTCCCATTTAATGCCTGCTGGTTCAGTGTATGAGGAGGCCTAAATGACCAGGGGACATTCTCAACTTCCAGTTTAGTGGAATTGTTGCTATGCCTCCTGGGACAAGCCTTCCCCCTTTTGGACTTAAGACTTCTAGACCAGCAGAGCATGAGGTTGCAGGGACAAGAAGCAGAAATGTCGTTAATGGGTCACTAGACGTGATGGTGAGTGGTACCATCCCTGTCCTCTACCCTGTCTTGATTCCTGGACCCGGGAATCCTAGCCATGTGAGAGATAGTACCATACATAAGTTGCTGATTCAGAGCATACACAGCCTTCTGAAGAACCTTGCCCCAACCCTGCAAGGTATTACCATCTAGCTGGTGCTGTAATTGTGTCTTCTGAAGGCCATTTAATTGTTCTATCAGTCCAGCTGCTTCTGGTTGGTGGGGAACATGGTAAGACCAGTGAATTCCGTGATCATGAACCTACTGCCACACTTCTTTAGCCATAAAATGTGTTCTCTCATGAGACGCAATCATGAATGGTAGTTCTGGCAGAAGCATTACGTGCAGGAAGGGCAAATCCATAGCCTGTGAAAGTATCCTGGTAGGGGCAAAACACTGTACTTTCCATGGTGGAGGTAGCTCAATATAATCAGCCTACCACCAGGTTGTAGGCTGGTCACCCAAGGAATGGTGCCATATCAGGGACCCAGTGTTGGTCTCTGCAGTTGGCAGTGTGAGCATTCAGCAGTGGCAGTAGCCAGGTCAGCCTTGGTGAGGGGAAATCCATGTTGTTGAGCCCATGCGTAACCTCCATCCCTGCCACCATGGCCACTCTGTTCATGGGCCCATTGGACAAGAACAGGGATAGCCGAGGAAAGAGGTTGACTGCTCTTGACAGAACGAGACATCCTGTCCACTTGATTATTAAAGTCATCTACTGAGATTACATTTTTGTTGAGCATTTATGGGGAACACATATTTTTATATCTTCTGCCCATGTGGAGGAGTCTATCCACATACTTCATCCCCAAATACCTTTCTCATAATATTCCATTTGTGTTCCTTCCATGTCCCAGACCAGCCAATCAGACCATTTGCTACAGCCCACGAATCAGTATATATTCTCACATCTGGCCAATTTGTTCTTCCAAGTGAAATGCACGACCAGATGGACCAGATGTACTATTTGAAGTTCTGCCCACTGTGAATATTTTCCTTCACCACTGTCCTTTAGGGATGTTCTAGAGAGGGGCTGCAGTGCAGCACCTGTCTACTTCCATGTGGTGCCTGCTTAATGTGCAGAACCATCTGTAAACCAGGCCCTGTTCTTCACTTCCTCTGTCAACCCTGTAAGATTTTTGTCATGTGTTAGATTGTCTTTTCATTTTGGAACTTACTTGGAATTTGTGAGTTCCTTTAAGCAGATTTAACAGGACCCTGGAATAAATATGTATATATTTTTTGTCTTAGGTTTTCCTGTCCAGTCCTGGGGGTTGAATCCAGAGCATTTACACTGAACTACATCCCTTATCCCCTGCCTACAACCCCCAACCCCATTTTTATCATTATTTGGAAATAGAGTCTTGCTAAGTCTCCAAGATGCCTAGGCTGGCCTTGAACTTGAGATCCTCCTGCCCCAACCTCCCAGAGAGCTGGGATTATGGACATGTACAACCAGGCCCGGCTTTTTTCTTTTTTTCCCTAGTAACATTTTCTTTACTACCTGATGTATTTGAGTTTGTGTTTGTTAGTCTTCTTTTTCCAAAATCAGAACCTATGTCTTGGATTATCTGTAATTAACTAGCTGCAGCCTATTGCTTGTGTAAGTAAGCCACGTTTCCCCTCTTTGACCTACCAGTTTATCCAAGTTCACAGATCAGTCACAAATTATCAATCTGAATGTCAAGCAGAATTCCAATGGGAAAGAATTAGAATCTCACATATGTGTTACGTGGTAAATTTGACCTTTAATAAAAGGGAAAATGCCATATAACAGTTTTCTGGTACTGGTTTAAATTTTGAAATGTTCCATAAGTGTGCTTTTTTTTAGGTCCATATTGCGGAGGTAAGACCATTCCCACAGAGCTCCGGCTGAATACAAGTGAAGTAACTGTTCACTTTGAGAGTGGATCCCACATTTCTGGTCGGGGTTTTTTGCTGACCTATGCCAGCAGCGACCATCCAGGTATAGCAGAAGAATCACTGCAAATATGTGAATCCTGTATGACTGAGAATTCCTCTGGCTTCTTACCATCTCTGAACGGAATTGTGATCTCAAATGCAAAATTAGGATTTGGGAGGAGAAAGGAGTATAGGAAGTAGTTAGGTACGAGATGAATTATTTCATACCACGTGGCAAATGGATCAGCAAACCTGCGCTTTTCCTGAAACCATTCACTAGCTTATCTTTGGAGCTTCCTCTGACCCTTCTTTTTGGCTGTTCCTGGACTCACTGTGTAGCCCAAACTGGTCTCGAGCTCACTGCAGTTCTCCTGCTTCAGCCTTCTAAGTACTGGAATTAGAGGTGTGCATCACTTTGCCCAGCTTATGTGGTACTGGGGAGTCAGACTCAGGGCCTTGCACTTGCTATTCAGGTACTTTAACTGCTGAGCTCTCCCTCTAGCCACTGCCTCTGACCCTTCTAAGGCCTGGCTGTTCTTTGGATACCTCCTCCAGGCCCCTTCGCTGATTAGCGGCGAAGCCTTTTTATCCAGCGATCCCCGCCATAGGTCAGTGCACTGGCATGACAGACATACACAGTATGAGCGCAATGAAGAGTCATTGTCACACTGTGGCCTAACCGTGCAGCTGAAACTTCAGCAGGAGAGAAGGGAGGGAATCATGATCACTAACTTTAGGAAAGTGTGAACTTCTGTCTTGGCCTCTTGCACTGCCCAGTGATTACCAGACCACTTCCTCCATGCCTGCCCTGGCCACAGAGGTGCCCAGAGTTTTTGCTGTCTGTCCTCTGATAGAAGTGCTATGGGTAGGGCACATGCCATTCAGTTCCCTCAGAGCCAGTCCGATCTTAGTGATGGTGTTCCCCATGTATTGCTCCTTAAGATTCTGGAGAAAGTTTATGAAGAGAAGGGGCTATTACGGCCAGAATGGAAGGTTGTGAGAGCTGTGATTTGTGAATTTATGCACTGAGTTCCACCATGCTTTCTCTTTTGCTGAGTTAAATTGGTTCAGTTATGTAAATTATTCCAGGGAACACCATCTTTTTAAAGTGATAGTCCAGATTGATCAAGGCTAAAAAGCTGTTAGTGTTCTGGATAATCATCTGCCTCTGCATCACTGGATGCCACGAGACAAACTGTTGACTTAGAATGTTGCCCAGAAACTTTTCTATGCGGGGATTTTGTTGCTGTGTTCCTCGTGTCAGAGGACACTGTACACATGATCTTTGTGAGCATGTAGTGGGTAATAACTAACCAGTGTCAGTTTGCCTGTTGAATAGACTGTTACTGTTCGTTGGGCAGTAGCACTGAGCACCCACCATTGGCAATAGCACAGAGATGTAGAAGGAACCAATTACACATTGGATATGGTGTTCTCAGTTTTTGTTTTTAAGCAGAAAAATTCACATAATCAGATAATGACTAAGTGCTTTCAAAACTGTCTTTCACTTAAAAGAAAATCTTTAGAGCCTAAGTCCCCTGGTTTCTACTCGTCTGCTAATTACAATTATCTTTATTTATGACAGATTTAATAACATGTTTGGAAAGAGGTAACCATTATTTGAAGACAGAATACAGGTAAATATAGGTGTCCTTGCTGTGCTTCAGTCATGTTGCCAGCATTTTGTTTCACTTAAAATGAAACCAAATATGTTACACCCTATTTGTACTTAAATTGTTTGTAAACCATTCATGTTGTAACTGATGAGTAATATTTGAAACAGTTCTTATACAGCAGAGGTCAGCAATCTTTTTATCAAGGGCCAGATACACATCTTTTAAGTTTTGTAGGCATAAATCCCTCTTGTTTTGATTTGTATATTTTATGTTGCTGTTGTAATGAAAAGCAAATATAGGTAACGCAACATGGCTGTGTTCTAATGGGACATTATTTAATTACAAAAACAAACAGCAGGTTAAATTTAGCCCATGGGCCATAATTTGATGACTTTTGACTTTCATTAATTACCTTTTTAAAATGGAAAAAATTTTCATTTACAGTACTCTCTTCTTCTTAACCTCTATGTGGGGTTGACTTTTGCAACTCTTTTATGGAAGGGAGAGTTGTGATAAGTGAAAGTTTGTGTTTTCCACTAAAGAAAAACCTACTCAGAAAGTGATGAAAAACTATCATCTCAGTTTTAACTGGAAAGTCTACCTAATCCCTTTGATACAATTTTTTTTCCATCTATAAAGTAAAATATGCTTGAGCAGGATTCCTCAACCTAGAACTACTGATATTTTGAGTTGGGTATTTATTTATTTATTGTTGAGTCAGGATATCACTCTGTAGTCCAGGCTGGTTCTGAACTCACTGTGTAGCCCAGTTTGGCTTAGAACTCACAGCAGTCCTTCTGCCTCAGCCTCGTAAGTGCTGGGATTGCAGGTGTGCCACCATACCCAACTAGTGTGTTTGTGGTGGGGAATTGAACCCTGGAGCCTCGCATTCCCAACCAGCACTGTAATCACTGAGCTCTGCCCCCAGGCCGTTGGTGTTATGGAGGGATCTCTGTGCATTTTTTGGATATTTAGCAGCTTTCCTGGCTTCTACTGTCAAGATGCCAGTTGTGACAATCAAAATTGTCTCCAGATGTTACTAAATGTCTTCGTGGTAGGCAAAAATACTTCCGATTGAGAGTCACTGTTTCAGATTATTGCCAAGGGCAGCAAAACAAGTACAACTCTTCAGAGCACTTTCTCGGTGGCAGGCACCCCTGTCTGTCTACACTTAGCTGATGTGAGCACCCAACACGCTTACAAGATGGGCTCTGCTGTCTCCTAAAAATGGAGATGTAAAGCAACTAAGTGACTTACCCAGGACTACACACCTACAGATTTTACCCAGGGAATTGGATTTCAGGGCTTCTGGACCTAATTTAGAAATTTGAACATCCTGCATGTGATTATTTGATGTACAGAGTCAACTCCAGTGTTAGCCACTATTAAGTCTTGTAGAGAAAAATAAAAAGTGGAAATAAATAAAACTAAATGTTGCCTTATAAAGTACTGCTCATCCCACATCTTTGTATGCCAACATTAACTGAGGTTTGCCATCCATACCTGAACAGCCCCAGGGATGAAAAGGCCTCTGGGCATCAAAGATCATTTTCTGGACTCCTTGAGGAAGGGAATATACTCAAGACTACAGGTGGCATTGTGGTGCCAGGTCATCTAAGCTGTATCCTACCCATTTGTCTTGTTTGGTTATACAGCTTGGCCATGGGGGCGGGTCCACAGTCTCTTGTCTGTAATTCCGAAATGTAGAAAACTTTGAAAGCCTTTGTTACACAGTTATCAGCAGTTCTAGATTTTGTGACTATAAATTCACTTACCAACACAATTGGACTAGACTGACATGAGATTATATAGTCTTTATGTATCACTTACTACAATTTTGATTAATGTGTGGACACTTCACAGGGTTATATATATATATCATCACTACCATTTTACATTCCTGAAATCCAGAATATCTTGAATTTTGAGATATATCTGGCTTTAAATGAATTGTATTTAAGGAACTGAGCACTTGTAGCAGGATTCCACATTATTTTTATTTGTTAATTCCTTGAGTGTTGCTGTAACATTGGAACTCCAAAAGGTCATTGGGAAATAGTTATGAAACATTTCTTTGGGTAGTTTTGATGATTAGTTGTTGTTTTATTAGCAAATAAAATGTTCTAAGTCAGCAAAAGGAAACTGAAAGGAAGTGAAATAAAACAACTGTTATTTTGGACTATGTTTGAGATGATGCACTCTTTTTAAACTGAGTAAAAAATTTAAACTGCTATTCATCTTCAGAGATGTCAGTGTTCCTGTAATACTTTGTGTGTGTGTTTTCATAAATGTGCATAGCATATCCTATTGCTGTTTTAACGTTTAAAGAGATACCCTAATAGGGATTATGTGGATTATTTTTTGTCACAAAGCTAACTAAGTGGTGCAGAGCCTGGTCACACTGCTACTAGTGCAGATATTCTTCAGCCACACTGCATATATTTTAGAAATGCTCTTGGAAGATAACTCTCAATTAAACTGAACCTAATTTTAAAATACACTTTTTTTTTCTGATTGCAAAGGTAACTTAGAACTAATACAAGTTATTACTATCTAATACAGTAACCCCTGCAACCTGTAGCTATTGAGAATTTAAACTGTGGCAAGTCCAAATTGAGATACGTTGTAGATATAAAATACATCTCAGATACTGAGGACTATGTGGAACGTAGGAAAGAAGGAATGTGGAGGATAAGAAAGGAGGAAGGGAAGGATAAAGAAATAAGGTAGGAAGGGAAGGTGACTCGTTCATTTTTTTTTGTTTGTTTGTTTATTACATGTAGAAATTAAAAGAATTTGAATGTGTTGGTTTAAATTGAGTATATTATTTTGCCTTTTTACTTTTTAAATGTGGTTACTAGAATATCTAAATTTGCATATGTGGTTTCTATTGTGTTTCTACTGGACAGTGCTAGTATAGAAAATGGAGCTATTTCAGTATTTATATAATACAGAAAGTATAATTTCCTTTCAGTCCTACACACAGATAATCAAGAGGTACTCCCTTTGTCTTTTTTTTTTAATCCATAAAAACATACATTGCTATATATTGGGTTGTCAAAAAAAAGTCATGATGCGTTTTTGTAGCAGAAGATGATAGTTCAATTTTGGAAGTACGAGAGTCATTCGCATCCATGTTATTTTTATGTCATTTGATAGCTAACAGTGCTAGCTTTATTCATTATTTGAGCAATTTGGTTAAGTTTTGGAGATTTTAAAATAAGTTGAAGATTGAGAACCAAATTGCATTTTCACATATTTTACTTTCATAAAGGGAAGAACACACATCAGACTTGTGAAAAGTTATTTACAGTGACAGTGCTGTGTAAGAATGTCAGTGCCCATGACGGTTCATGAAATTCTGTGCTGGTCATGTTCATCTCAACAATGCTTCTTGGTCAGGGAGGGAGGCCCACTGAGGTTGATGGTGACAAAACAAAGGCACTGATTGAGTCAGACTCATGAAACATGACACAAGATTGCAGAAACATCAGATATCCACCCTTGAAGCATTCACAACCACCTGACGAAGTTGGGATACGTAGTAAACAAGCTCAGTATTTGGGTTCCTTGTGAGCCTAAAGAAGTTCATTTGATGGTGCATAAAAACATCTGTGGTATATGTTTATTAAACATGAGGAAAATGAGTTTTTTGAAGCAACTCATAACAGGTGATGAGAAGTAGATTTTTACAACAATGTGGTCTGCAGACGGCTTGGTTCTGATGTGATGATTCACCTCAGTTGACGTTGAAAACAGATATTTATCATGGGAAGGTTATGCTCTCACTGTGGTGAGAGTTTAAAGGAGCTTTATTTTTTCTTTACTTTTTTTTTTTTTTTTTTTTGAGACAAGGTCTTACTCTGTACCCCGGCTGATTCTGAACTAACTATGTAGCCAGGTTAGCTTGGACAGACAGCAATCCTCCTGTCTCAGCCTCCCAAGTGCTGGGAATTATAGGTGTGTACCACCATGCCTGGCTTATGTGGTAATGGGAAATCAAACTCAGATACCTAGCACTTGCTAGGCAAGCCCTTTAACCTCTGAGCCATTCCTCTATCCCAAGGTGTCATGTTTTTTGAGCTCCTACCAAGGAACCAAGCAGTCAGTTTGAAAGTATATTGTCAGAAATTGGACAGTTTGAATGAATCCATCATCTGGAAACATGCAGAGCGCCTTACTTGTCAGGAACTTTTGTTCCATTGTGACAACAGGAGAGCATACAGGTTTGATCACCCATCAGATATTATTGGAGATTGGACGGGATATGTTGCCTTACCCACCATACCTGTGGACCTGATGCTGTCGGATTTCCACTTGTTTCAGTGTCTTCAAAACTCCTTTTCCTTGAAGACGTAGGAATAGGCAAGGACTTAGTAAAACATCCACAGCATATGACACCAAGGATCAACAATGGGATAACATGAAGTTAAAAAAGCTTCTGCTCAGCAAAGGAAACAGTCGTCAGAGTGAAGGGGGAACTGACAGAATGAGAAAAAAAAAAATTGTGACCCCCCCCCCGCCCCCGAGAAAAAAAATTTTGCCAAAAAATTAGACCCTCCAAAAGAAATGATCAAATCAAAAAATGGGTATCTGACATGTGTAAACAGTTCTCAGAGGAAATCTGAATGGCCAATATGTAGATGTAAAAATACGTTGAGCATCTTTAGCCGTCAGAAATGCAAAACAACACTGAGGTTCCATCTAACTCCAGTAAGAATGGCTTGTACCCCCACATGGCTGGTAGAATCGTAAACTGGTACAACCTCCGTGGAAAGCATTGTTGAGATTCCTCAAAAAAAAAAAAAAAAAAAAACCCTGAAAATCAACATTTCATTTGACCCAGCTATACCTCTTCTGGATATCTTCCCAAAAGATTTAAAGTCATCATACAAGAATAATACATGCATACCCATGCTTGTAACAGCACAATTTATAATTGTCAAATCTTGGAAGAAGCCAGTATGTCCAACAACAGAAGAATGGATAAAGAACATGGGAGATTATATATATATATATATATATATATATATATATATATATATATACACACACACACACACACACACATACATACACACACACACACACAGTGGTGTACTACTGTGCCATAAAGAAAGACAAATTTGAGTCATTTATAGGAAAGTAGATACACCTGGAAATCATTGTGCTTTGTGAAATACATCAGACACAGAAAGTTAAATATCACATTGTTTTTCTACTATGAGAAAATCAAGCCTTAAAGGAAAAAAAAAAGATGGTTAAACATAAGAAGATAGACTTTGAGGAGAAGGAAAGAGGATGTTGGGGGAGGCAGGTTGAAGGATGGGAAAGAGAAAAAGGATGTAACATGTAAATTTATAAAAACTTGATTGGAATAATGTCCAGTTAAGATGAGTTGTAAGTCAGCAACTTGTTCAGTTTTTCACCAATAAAGACAGACAGATAAGGAATTATGAAAAATGGTAAAATGTTACTGAACACAATGGGTGTTGTATCATTTATTAATATTTGTTCTTTATAGAAATAAATGATCTTTGAGAAGCATGGAAAATGTCATAACTTTCTGACAACCCAGTATTTTAAGTATTTCTTTTTATAAAAATAAGATCATGTTATAAAGATGAATTCCCTCTTATCTTAAAAATATCTCTTAGATAGACTAGAATCAAAGTTAATAGGAAAGTTATTTGCTTAATAGAACTTATGATGAATCCTTAAAGCAAATAATTGCATAAGAATTGCCTTCAGGTTAACATTTTGTCTTTATCTGTTTTTCTCACCAGTCACCTTTTTGATTTATCGTGATAGCAAGATATTCTTGGGGCTAGAGAAATAGCTCAGCAATTAAAGCACGTGGCCAGCAAGCACTAAAAACCAGAATTCCATTACCCAGCACCGCATAAACTGAGCATGGTGGCACACACCTGTAATCCTAGCACTCAAGAAGCTGAGGCAGGATCATTGCCAAGAGTTCAAGGCCAGCTTCAGCTACAAAGTGAGCTCAGAACCAGCCTGGGCTACAAATTAAGACACTGTCTCAAAATAAGGAAAAAAAGATATTTCTGCGTGTTCTGTGAAAAAAGTTCTTTTTAAATTAAGTACAATTTAATACTTTTTTCAGTGTAATGTAATACAATGTAAATTCTTTCTTTTTTTTTTTTCCAGTATATTCTGCCCAGCTGGTTGTAGAGACATAGCAGGAGACATTTCTGGGAATCTGGTAGATGGCTACAGGGATGTAAGTAATTGAGGGCAGTGGCAAAGAGGCAATGGGAAGGCATAATCATTGGTTGCATTCCTTAAATTCATTACAGAGTAAACCGAAATAAGACACATTTCTACATAGGTACATGATTCTATTTTCTCTGCATCTAAATGAAGTGAGTATAAAAATCCAGGATTTGCTATGCATTACTTCCTATTTCTGGCATTTCCAATTAGACATACTATATATAAAAATGGGGGAAAAAAGCTTTTCAACACGTAAGAGTATTGTGTTAGTCTATTTGTCTATTGTGTCAATCAGCTCTCTGTTATTATAGCAAACATTTGAGATAATTCTACTTAAAAGAACTAAGGATTACCTTGACTCACAGTTAGTGATTTATTAGTTCATGCATGCTTAACCCAGTTGCTTTTGGATCTGTGGTGAAGCAGGGAGTTGTGGCAACACTTATGGTGCAGCAGGTTGCACACATCATTGCCTTGAGGAAGCAGAGAGGAAAGGGAAGAGTCCCTCAGTCCCCTTCAAGGACATGCTCCTGGTGACCTAACACCCCCCACTAGGCCCTATCTTTTAAAAGTTCCATCATCTCCCAGTAGTGTCATGGGTTGCTCATCAAACCTTTCACACACAGGCCTGCCTGTGGATTTCACATCCAAACTGTAGCACCCATCCACTTGTTATAAGAGATTATGGATTTGTAATGATTTACTTTTTTAACATTCTACCTAGTTTCCTGTAAAAGGGCGTAAGTATTCATACCACAGAATGGTGACATTGCATCTGGGACCAGTGAAACCTTCTGCCTACTACATCTCAAGTTTTTGTGTCTAATGAGACTATTTGGATTAAATGTGTACTGTTCCCAGGAAGTCATTTTTCTAAAGTACATGTCCATTCTCCAGATATATTATCCACTGTTTATTTCTATTTATAGATTTCTATCGTGGAAATCTGGTACCTGATCAATTTTTAAAATTTACATTACTATCTAAGTTAGTCAGAGAACTGGCTTGAGTTATTAGAAATGTGAAAAATCAAATTGTTCTAAAAATTACTGGTATCTGTCTTCCAGCATAGGAAAATTAGCCTTAGAATATTTTAGAGATTAATACTTTTTTATCAGGAGAAGACAAAAAAATTAACTTTGTTTTGTACTACTATTAGCACATCCTGATTCTATAACAGAAGATTTTATAATTATTTTGCTTTTTTGTTTCCTTCTCCCTATCTTCTTTTTGTTTTAGTTTGACACAGTATTCACTTGACCTATATATTATTCGATTGGCATGATTTATACTATTTAGTTTGGAGTTACTTGGCACAAGCTATTTCTAAGTGACTGGGGAATTAAGAGAAGTAATAATGAAATATGATTTCTTTTCCCCGTAGCTATAGAATGTTTTTATTTATTATAAATCCTAGCACTTTGGGAGGCTGAAGCAGGAAGATACAAGTTCAAGCCCAGCTTGGGCAACATAAAGACTTAGTGAAACCCTGTCTTGTAAGTCAAGAATTTAAAAGTGGGCTAGAGAGATACTGTACCTCAGTGTGAAGCTCAACCCCCAGCACCAGAAAACCCCAGAAAAGAACATCGTTGTTTAACTATGGATGTTTGTTTTGCCATCTCCTGAAAGAGTTGCCTTTTTCAGTGAAATAGATAAGTGGTTTCCTGCATGGGAGATCTGAGTACTTGATAGTACTAGTAAACAGGCTTTCTATTTGACTCACTATCTGATTTCACATCATTTGTTTGTAGGGTGATTTTATCGAGAGGGAAATTTTGAATTTCGAAAGCTAAGCTCTTCAAAGTCTGATTGGTGCCCTTTTTGTATATGTTGTATTGTGGGTAGATTAGATATTTATTTTTACAAAATAATATTGCCACAAACCTAAGGCTTAAAATGGCACCTATTTATTACCTCATTTTTTTTCCAAAAATTCCCTGTCTGTCCACATCCGCAGCTCCTCTTAGTGAACCAATAATTTGGTTTCTGTTTCTTGCAGGTCTATGATAGGATAGAGTTGGAGGGTTTGGGTGAGAGATCTGACAGGTACGAGTGGTGTCTCAGTTACTTTTTCGTTGCTGTGACTCAATACCCAACATCCACAAATTTAGGGGAGTAAAGGTTTATTTTAGCTCACAGTTTCAGAAGGTCACGGTCCATTCAGGGGCGGCCGGCAGCAATCGAAGTACATGGCAGAGAGAGAGGTGGAGGCAGCTTTTCATGACATCACACACAGGCAGGCAAGTTGAGACTAGTTGAGACAGACTAGTCCTCAAGGAAGGCAGGAAGTGGCTTATATATCCTTCCAAGTCTCTGCCCAGTGATCAGCCCCTCCTGCCTCCAGGTGTGGAAGGTGTGGCTGCTACACGCCTTTAATCCTAATTTACAAGTTGTTAATCCTAACTTAAATGCCATTAATCCACCCCTCCACACTAGGCCCCAATCTACCAACAGCACATGGTTCCATAGACAATCTATAATGTTTAAGTACATGAGACTTTTTGGAGCACATTCAAGATCCAAATCACAGTAAGTGGGGAGCTTGAAGTTTTGTTTTATTTTTTTAATTCTTTCTCCTTGACTGAGGAATTCAGGTACTCTTACTGCTGTCTGCTTTTCTTTAAGATCTGCTTCATGTGCTTCCAGGGCGGTTTTTTCTTTGCACTTCTTCAGCCTGTGTAGATTGTATCATCTGCTTTTAAGTGGAATGCACCAGTTCACAAATTTGTTTCAGTAATTCTTCTTTACAAATGTGCTCAAGAAGAACTGTAAAATAAAGACAGTAAATATAGTGTGCTCTTGGTTTGGTAGAGAAGGGAGACACACAAAAGCCCAAGGAAATACCATGTAGTGGTGTGTTTAAGGGATGATAGTGTGTGTGATCTTACGGTTTTTTCATCATTTTCAACATTTCTATAATTAATACATATACTTTATAAAGAAAATGTGTACATAAAGAGGACAGAAGGTAGAATATATTTTATCATTTAGTTTGCCATTATTTACAAGTAAATACTTTATTTCACTTTACTCTCTGGTTCACATTTTATAAAATGCAATCTAAAATATTTGCTTTAATGTTTTTTGTTTTGTTTTGTTTTTTTACTACACTGCCAGTACTTTTTAGAACACATTGGTTGGTCCTAAAGGAATATATAGGAACATGCTGCAGTTTGGGGGTGATTTATACCTCCTGAGAAAGCTGTTACATTTTTGCCTCACGCTGACCTGGCCATCTTTTGTGGCTCAGGAGGCTTCAGAAAGGTTTTTCAGGTGCTGTGCATCTGCAGGTGCCTGAGCTGTGCAGGAGTTGTCATCAGTAGGTTGTTACATTCCCATTCCTGAAGAATCAGCACACTTAAAGTATTCCACTTGAGTTCATAAATTTTGTTTAATATAAACCACTAGTTAACATAGACTGTGATGTAGTTTCCTATATTTACATTTGAATGAGACTTGGACTGCAAAAATGTTAGGAAATTCAAGTATTATAATATACCATTGCACAAAGAAGTAATAATTCTAGGCTGGGGATGTAGCTCAGTGATTAGGGCACTCACCTAGGAAGCACAAGGCCCCAGGTTTGATTCCCCCAGCACCATGTAATAGCTGATCATGGTGGCATACACCTGTAATCCCAGCACTTGGGAGGCTCAGTGAGGCAGGAGGATTGCCGTGAGTTCTAGGCCAACTTGGGCTACATAGTGAGTTCAGGACTGGCCTGGACTAAAGACAGAGAAAGAGACAGGGTGGGGGGAGGAAAGGAAAGGAGAGGGGAGGGGAGAGGAGGGGAGGGCTTAAAATAATCTTTCTACTACAAGACTGGCATCTAGGATAAAGGAAAAACAGTGTCAGAATTTCAGATTTCTGTCAAAAGTCTTCATTCTCTTTTTGTCTGTGATAGCAGTTAGTGCAGAAATGACTGTGATAGCAATTAGTGCAGTCTAGTTTGGGAAATAAAAAGCCTCTAAATTGAGGATCGCAGTAGTTCTTAATTTTGTTAGTATCTGCAATAATTAAAAAAGTATTATCTCTCACTGGCCATCCTAATACTGTGACTTCAGTCGAAAGGAACATTTCTATTGGAAATATGGTAAACAGCACTATGATTAACACAGAGAAACTTTTGCATCCAGTGATTGAGACATTGTTACAGGAACTGCTGTGTCTTTTAGTGTAAGCTACTGGGGACAGGTTAAGCATGGCGAACATTTATTTAGAAACAATCGTTGCAGCTCCTTAGTCCTTGGCCTTTGTGTGTTGTCGCCCTCCCACAGGTATATGCACAGGGACCCCAAGCCTAGGAATCCCATGGAAAAACTCAAATCGTTCCTGCAGCCCATAGCGCCTTCCAGCCCAGGACTCTGCTCAGCAGAGCCAGTCTGTTGCTTCTGCTTGATTTGCCTGTAGCCTGCTGAAGCTTCCAGATGAGCCACGGGGCACTTGATCAGGCACGGGCAGCTGGGCTCTTGTCCGAAGGGATTAAGAAAGTGAGACAAGGCTGTAGCGTGTGATTCACTCATCCCTCTGAGACCCATATTGAGTTTTCTGTTTTACCTAGCCTGGCTGGAACCATTTTAGTTTTGGCGTTTTGCTAAATTGCTAAGTTAACAAACTGTGGTGTGGAAGGCTCATTTTTTCAAACAATACTTAGTATTGTGTATTTGAAAAACCAAGTCAAAGATCCAATATCTCTTTCTGTTTAACAAGCCAGCCTATAGCTTAGTGACTTGAAATCAGGATCATGTATTTTGCTGATAAGTTTGTGGTTGAACAGTTTGAGTGATGAGCTCCTTAACTCCCCCATCCTAGAGATAACTTCAGCGCCTACCATCATGTGGCAGCTCAGCTGATGACACTGGAGAGCCAAAGGAGGCTTCACTCAAGTGTGTGGCCCTTGGCCAAGGCTCATCGTTGGCAGCCAAGGAGAGCAAGTTCTAGGGCCTACCCCAGAGTGTTTGTCGGAGGTGTTAGGTTAAGATGTGGCCACCAGGAAGTGTTATTCATGGGGAGTACCATTGGAAATCACGCAAACAAAAATGGAAGATTGACTGTATCTTAAATGTGTTCTTAAATGAGCGCTGACTGATGGTGTTGCTGTGTTTCAGACCTCTTTATTGTGCAAAGCTGCTGTCCACGCAGGAGTCATTGCAGACGAACAGGGTGGCCAGATCCACGTGCTTCAGCGTAAAGGGATAAGTCACTATGAAGGAATCCTGGCTAATGGTGTACTGTCCAGGGAGTAAGTACTTTGCCTTTGTGCTGAGGAAAGGTAACCCTGAGGCCCACAGCTCACGGTTTTAAAGGGACATGGAGAATGTCATACAAGTGTTTGTCAACTGGAAAAAAAAAATGGATGTGAGTGTGTAAGCAGCATTTATGGTCTCAGTGTGGAAGACAAAAAAGGCAGCAGTAAAACAAGGTCACTGGTTCTGCTGCCAGGTAAATTAAAAGGGCACAGATCTGAAGCCTTAGAGCTGAGGAGTGTTTCAACTGTCCTTAAAAGGGAGAAAATAAGAGCTTATTCCTTTTTGGTTTCTGCGTTTCCAGGAAAATTACACTGATCTTAATTCCATGTAACATATTGAAAAAGGATGTTTGTTAATATTGTTAGCTTCTTGATGTGGTTTGGTTTTCTTTTTCTTTTTCTTTTTTCTTTTCTTTCTTTTCTTTTCTTTTTTTTTCTTTCTTTTTTTTTTTTTTTTTTGCTTTGTAAGAAAAGATTATGTCAGTTGCTCCAAACATTTCAACCTAAACTTTCCATACTTTTAGATTCCCCAGTTTGGAAGGTGGAAAGCTAGAGTTGTATAGAACCAAGGGTAGGCCTGCCCTGTGGTGTTGAATTCAAACATGTGAATGGGCAGCTCAGAAAGGGTTGCTGTAGTGGTAGCTGTCCTAGCCCATCCCAATTTCACTTTGCTTCTGTGCACGGTTCGTGTCTCTATGAGCTCGAAGATTGAGTCGTGGAAGAAATGAGGCAGATTGTGGAAAGGACATTTTTTGTTACGGGATTTTAGGGCAGAGGAAAGAGAAAGAGACAGACACAGGAAAGCTTTCCACAAACTTAGAGGTGGTTCCAAAATGGAAAAACCTGCCTGGCTCTTGTCTGTCAGTATGTATGTATGTATGAGTCAGGTAAGGGGGGAATTGTTCCATAAAACCATCTTAAGGCTCCAGTTCCTGAGGATTCCATCCCCCTAGCTCACCCTGTTATCTTAATGACCCAGTTTTGATGTTCCCCCCTGTGGGGTGTCTCAGGCCAGCCAGCCAGCTACTGTGTCTTCGAGCCTTTCCTTCCTGCAGGGGGCCTGGGGGTGCTCTTCCCTCACTTTTTCTTACCTCTAGTTTGGCCTGGTGATTGGTGCTGCCACCCAGGTCAGTGATTAATGCAGAGGATACCAGTTGGTTAAGTGGTGATAAGAGACAGTGACAGACAATTCAAGTTGTCCACCCCCCCTTTGTCCCTCTGTGGGGACCGAGCTCCAATTTTTGCCCACTAAAAGTTGGTTCGGGGAGCTGCTGATCAGTTGCTGTTTTGGTCTGTAGCTAGTGTCAGTTTTCCAACTTAATTCTCCTGTGCCCATATTCCTGTATTATCCTACCTAACCCCCTACTTTCCCTAACACCTTATTAAAGAAGTGTGCCTTATATTTGATGCAAGGCAGGGACAAGACTTGTGGGAAATATTGGGATAGAGTCAAGGTGCCAAGTTTGGGATATGCCACAGAGGACTTATGGCTGTCACCCGGTCATACCTATACCTAATAGGCTGGCCGGTAGGTGCTAAGGATAAAAGACAGCCTCTGACTGACAATTTCCATTCCCCAACAAGGATGGGGGGCAACTGGAAAGAGTGTTTTAATCTAACTCCCACAATGATGCAATTAATGCTTATGTGATTCAATTAATGCTTATATAATCCACAAAAGACTTGTCCATTAAGAACAAGATACATGCTGCATACTGGCCATTCAGGCATGATATTTGTGATCTCTGTCTATCTTGGCTTCCCATTTACTTCTCAAAGTCAGTCTGCCATCCGTCTTTTTTTTCTCTTTCTTTCTTCCTTCCTTTCTTTTTCTTTTGTTTTCTTTTCTTTTGTGGTAGTGGAGATTGAATTGGACACACCCTATGCAAACACTCTAGCACTGAGCTATCCAACCAGTTTAATATTTAACACCTTACTAACAAGATACCTTTAAAATGCCAAGAAGTTAAAATCCTCAAATAAAATTATATACATGCATGCACACACAATTTTACATCTATATGCTATATGCCTTTAAATGTTGATTTTCCTCTGCATCCAAAGATTTGCTTTAATTTTTCTTTTTTTTTTTTTTTTGTTGGTACTAGGGTGCTATTTCAGGACAGTATTCTTGACTAGATTTGTAAAGAGTGAATAGAAATAAAAAATAAACTTCTGACTTTGATTCTTTTGCCTTTCTTTGTAAGATACTACGTTTGATGTGACACTCCTTGTATTTTGTATTAAAGAAAAATTGAACTATTTTATAGAAGACTTTATTCTTTCTATTATTTCTCTGAACTCTGTATATATATATATATATATATATCTTTTATGTAATTTGAAAATAAATTTTTATGCCAAAACACATTTAAATTTAAAGCATTAATGACTCAGAGAAAGACTTTTTACTGCACAGAGTTATTTTAACAAACTGTCTGATTTTTCTCTGTTGGGGGATCTAATTAGAAAGGCCAGGATTAATCAGGGTCCCTTCTTCTGTCGAGCTCTGTAACTTGGCGCTGACTGTCCCTCTGAGCAGAGTAAATGACATAATAATTAGTCTCACCCACATTTAGACTCACAAGTCTTTAGACAGCAGTTGTTTTTATTTCTTGTTTGTGGCTGGGCAGCCACCATAATGCGGTCATTGAACTTATGTTCCCACACTGATTGTTTGGTGTTCAGGAAAAAACACAGAAGGAAACATTGCTGTTGAGGAAGAAGGGCTCCCTGAAGTAAACATCCGGGATTCTCCTTGGATTCATCTTGGGGTCAGGCCACTTCCTTGATTTAAGCAGCCAGAACAGAATCAGGAAGACGGACTGACCTCAGACAGAGGATGAGAGCTTTCGCCACCAGTCAGGAAAGCCAGTCATGGTGTTTACAGCACGTTCTTGACCGAGTCTGTAGTCATTTGGGAGATTCCTCAGTTCTGTAGTCTGAAGTCATTACTACTGTGTGAATGACTCCAAACCCCATCTCCCCAGGGTGACATCTTTAAGCTTACTTACCTATAGCATTCTCTAAGTGATTACCTTGAGTTAATTAGAGCAAAATGGGAAAAGGAATTCCAGCTGATAATGGAAGAACTCCCTGCAGAGACCTGTTAGGAACAGAACCTTACCGGTGTCTTCTCATAATGAACTCCAAAGTCATCCTTCCGTACTTACTTCTTTTTGGTCTGCAACAAAACTCAAAAATAAACATTTTAACATTTCATAGCAATAGTGAATATAAGCTTCCATGGTTGCAGCATTGTGATTTGGGCTTTTGTAAGCCACATTTCAAGTATAACAATGCAAGAACATTGGAAAAAATGGAAAAGTTAGACAAAAATGTTTAAATAAATCTAGTTTATTCACAATAATGTACATCACCCTTTAAGTGTCATCTGGGCTGTACCCTCATTCTGATTTTTGTTAACTAAATTTAGGCAAGTCCCCAAATCCATATGGGTCTAAATTTTCTCATGTGAAAAATAATTAACCACTTGCATTGTATTCAGTGCTAAGATTATAATAAAACTTTCCTGTGGAATAGTAAGGTGTGTGGAGTTTGCTTCAGAGTAGATACAGACTATGAAAGAGAAAATCCATTCCAAAGAGCTTTACCACATGATACTTCTCCACAAAGCTTTTGATTCAGAGATACTTATATTCTTGAACAGGTTATTTTTGGGTTTTCTGTGAATCTTATGTTTTAGAGATGTCCATTATTCCCAAACAGCATATAATTCAGTTAAACAGAATAGTAAGCAGTACTCTCAGACTGTCAAAGTACTGAACACATTGTGCCACCTACCTTTGTGTTTATTCCAGTGGCTATGTGCACAAGAGTAATACTCGAGTACCTGGAGGAATGGCACAGTGGCTAAAGTGCTTGTCTTGCAAGTGCAGAGCCTTGAATTTGATTCTCCAGCACTACGTAAAGCCAGGGGTGATGGCACACGCCTGTATTCCTAGCACTTAGGAGGCCGAGGCTGGGGGACTGCTGTGAGTCCAAGGATAGCCTGGGCTACATAGTGAGTTCAGGACTGGTTTGGGCTACAAAGTGAGAGCCTATCTCAAAAAACAGAAGAGTAATATTTGAGAATTCTTGTATTTCCATTTATTCTATGGTCATGTTACTTCATGAGAGTTTGTTTTTCCTTTTGTTTTTAAAGTAGAAATGATCTTGGACCTTAGATCCCTTCTATACTGAGGGGCTGATACTGTATGCTTTCCCTTGAAGAGTAGTATAAGCTACTCTTGCATGGGTGCCGTGTCCTCTGTGAGCGCTGTGATGCAGCATGGTATGAGTCATTAGGATCCAGTGAAGCAGCTCACCCCATATATTTCTCTTTATTGTTTCAGTGGCTCCTTATCTGAAAAGCTGTTCCTGTTTACCTCCAGTGGTAAGAATCATGCTTTTCTTAAGAACTTGAGTATTTAAAATTCTTCAGTGGTGGTATGTTCCTGTAAAACCCGGTGATGATATAAAGTGCTTTCTGTTTTCCTCAGGTCACTTTATACCACATTTTCTGTAAGTTAGAAATGTATAAAACAATAAGCCTTATTAGCATTAAGCAGAAAGTATCTTTCTGTATGATGTAATCTCTGTAAACTTATGTTAAAAAGAATGAAAATTGAAGACATTTAAGATAAATTCTTGTACACCAACCCGGGCTACATAGTGAGTCAGGACCAGCTTACACTAATTGTATCCCCCCCAAAAAATCCTGCATTCAATTTGATGAGAAGTTTTTAAAATATTGCAGTTTTATTTATGCACCAATCAAAATAGTACAGATGAATCAAATGCAAATATAGATACTTTTTTTAAAAAGCTAGTAGTTAGCTGGGCCTGGTGGCACAGGCCAGTAATACCAGCACTTTTGGAGGCTAAGGCAGGAGGATTGCAAGTTTAAGCCTAATCTTCTCAACTTCCTAAGACCCTATCTCATATACACAACATAAGGGGAGTGGGATGTAGCTCACAGCAAAAGCCCTATGTTCAATCCCAAGTACCACCAAAAGCTAGTAGTTGTACATTTGATTTGGTATCAGAATAGAAGTAATTCAGCTAATATATCTAGATGAGATATGGAGAGATTTTTTGTTTTGTTTTCAGTGTATGTTTGTACGCTCTAAAATGTTTTGCTGCCCTTTTCTAGGTTGCAGCAGATCCTTGACTTTAGAACCTAATCAGCAAATCAGAGCTTCTTCCTCTTGGCAGTGGGTCAATGGAACTGGAAAACCAGTTCATTGGTCTCCTGCCCACGCCCGACTTCAGGACCAAGGCCCATCATGGGCTTCGGGTGACAGCAGTGACAACCCCAAGCGACAGGAGTGGCTGGAGATAGATTTGGGGGAGAAAAAGAAAATAACAGGTACTACATAAAAAGAAGCTATTTCGTGAATACAGGAGACTAGCAGTTGCAATTAATGCTTTTGATTTACGTTGCTGCTTCCCTCCTGTACCTTCTCAAGTATTTAACATCTTTCTAAAATGTAACAAGTTGACTATGGTAGCACAATCCTGTGTAACCCAACACTCGAAGAGGCTGAGGCAAAAGGTTCAAAAGTTCATGCCCATCCTAGACAACTTAATGAATTGGTGGGTTCCTGTCTCAGCATAAAAAATTCATATATAAAAGAAGGGATGAGGACATAGCTTCATGCAGCTGTGCTGTATTCAGTTCATTGCCACAGGTGGCACACACATTATAACCGTTTCTTGTTGTCTCCATGACAAGAACTTGCCTGCCATGTTTGTGTTGGAGAGATGGGACTTCAGTGGGAGTTGCTTTTTAGTGTGTTGTCAATATGAAAATGCTCATCAATGAGATGGTTAGTAAATGAAACTATGTTACCTGGTAATATTACTTGAGGTTTCAGGTGAGGAAAACAAGGAAACTGCAGTTCTGATATATGTGATATATAACATTTTTAAACTAACAATAATATTTTCTTATAAGGAATTAGGACTACAGGATCCACACAGTCAAATTTCAACTTTTATGTGAAGAGTTTTATGATGAACTTCAAAAACAACAACTCCAAGTGGAAGACTTATAAAGGAATTGTGAATAATGAAGAAAAGGTAAGAGAAGCTCTCAAGAAGGGAGCGGCCTACATGTTTCCATCGAAGTGTTCCCAGTCAGTATTTCCTTAATGAGACATGATGTGCTTCCTGTGCCTGCAAGAATAAGTATGTGTTTTGTATCGCAAATACATACTGATGAAAAGAATAATTTTGGAAAAAAAGAATAAGAAATGGTTGCTAAAAACCATAAGAGAGCTTTATGATTTATTTCTTTTTTACTTCAGGAATGTGATACCTGTCATTTTCTTGGGAAGTAAAGCTGGTAATTCCAAAGAGTTGCTTCAGTGTAATTCGTAGTGGGGATGTTTGGGTTGGAAATTTATATTGGGAGTTGCTTAGTTGCAGTGATAATGATGAAAACAGTTCTAGAAGTAGAGCCTGCAGACTTGGCCCTCTGAGATTGTTGGTTGGTAGCCCTGTATTTATGTAAACATATCAGGGTCAAATAATACAGTAAGGCAATTTTAGCTTCTTCATCCAAAATGAAATGTAAAGCAACATAGATTAGCAGTACCACCTAGATACATTGACCTTTGTTTGCAAAGCGTAGTGTATTCAAAATCAAAAGTGTCTATTAAAAAATGCAGCAGACAGAATCTTTGCTGTGATTTCATATAACCAGGTATGAATAGGCTGGTAAAGATCTAAACATTAAGTAATGACATCAGTGGGTAAAAATACTTTCTTTCTACAGGTGTTTCAGGGTAACTCTAACTTTCGGGACCCAGTGAGGAATAATTTCATTCCACCTATTGTAGCTAGATATGTGCGGGTTGTCCCTCAGACATGGCACCAAAGGATAGCCTTGAAGGTGGAGCTCATGGGCTGCCAGGTTGCTCAAGGTAGGCCTCTGCTGAGTCTGAATCACTCACTTCTGGTCAACTCCTTTCTTGTTACTAATGTGATTCTCCCATCGTCCCTTCTCCCAGGGAATGACTCAGCAGTGTGGCACAAAACAGATCTCAACCCTGGGGTTTCAACTGAGAGAGAAGTGGAGACAATCACAAAGGCCATTCCCTCGGAAGAAGTGCCCACAGGTAGAGCAGGTTGTGTTTTGTGGTTTCCTAAGGACTGTAACTGGTACCCATCCAACCTATCATAGTAGCTTCAACAAAATTATTCTGCCTGATAAAATGTCAAAGGAGATGGGCTAGAGGTATTTATTAGCCCATATGTAAAGTGATGTGTGTTCAGAACTTTTCAATATGATTTTGTGAATAGAAAAAGATCAGAGACAAACTTACAACTCCGTCACGTCTGGAGAAATATTTTATGAAAAAATAAAATAGTAGCATATTCATGTAATGGAATGTCCCGCAGCCATAAAAAAATGCTTTAGTAACAAATTTCTCAGAGATGTACTGGTAACTTAAGTAAATAAAGTTTAGAACAAATTATGTAGCTATTTGTGTGAAAAGGAGAAATAAATACTGAATGTATAAATTCATTCCAGTATCTTTTTTTTTTTTTTTAAAGGTCTTGCTCTGTAGCCCAGGCTGGTCCTGTACTCACTATGGAGCCCAGGCTGGCCTTGGACTCGTGGCAGTTCTCCTGCTTCAGGCTCCTGAGTGCTGGGATTAACAGGTGTACACCACCATGCCTGGCTTTATGTGACTGTGAATAGAACCTGGGTACTTAGCGCTTTATTTAGGAACAGAGAAGTAGAAAGGAGCTCTTCCATTCCCTACCTTTCTATACTTTTGGATATTGAATGTATAAAATCTGTTTAAGAAATGAACGTTAAAAGTACAGTCAGCCATCAGTTAGCATCGATGGTTGATCCCACTGTATCCAGTCAACCATATTTGTATTTCGAACTTAAGGACAAAAATGCTAGCATACCACTTTTGTTCTGTAGCATGTAGTTCTCATGTCACATCATATTATGAGCATTTTCTCATCTTACTATATAATTGAAAAACACAGCTATTGATATGTTTTGGTATTTTATATTGATATATCTTTATTTAAACAATTCCCTATTGTTAGGTATTTAAACTGTCAGCTTACCAATCGCACCACTGTTCTTTCCATAAATTCAGTTCACACCAGAAGAATTTCTCCTTTGCTCCTCCTCATGAACTGAGTGTTTCCACTCCCAGTCATCCCCTCCTTTTCTTCCCATGGATCACAAAGAAAGGTGAAGAGTGAGCCTGTCTCTTTCCATTTGCAGTTTCCATGGTTAGATCAGTGGCTTTTTAAAATGGCTTCTTTTTGTAAAAGCAGAAGTGACCGTAGGAAAATTGGTGTTTCGTCCAGGGTGGAAATGCTGTGCAAGGACATCAGGCCCCATTTCCTTAGGCTATAACCAGAACTCTAGTGAGAATTCTGTGCTACCTTCAGTTATGGTCCTTGTCCAAACCTACCCACCATCTGGGTAAGCCAGAGTGAAGCGTAGAGGTCCACACAGAGTTTAGACCCTTTACCTGACTAAATGATTCATGGCAGGGTGGGCCTGCTTTGTACCACCCCTTTGATTCTCATGGTCAGCATTTAAAATGGAAGAAGACACAAGCTCAGACTAAATGTTAACCTGAGAGCATTATAAACTGCCCTCAAAGTAGGAAATATATCAATTTTTTTCCCCAAACTTCAACCAGGATTTTTGAATCCTTTTTTTTTTTTTTTTCCTTTTTCCTTTCCAGGACCAGTAAATAGCTAGCATGTGTTTGTTGCCCCTGAATTTTAAACTGAAAATTCATGTTCCCTTTTAGGTCATGAACTGTCTGCCAGTAGTTTATGTTGTAACATGACACCTTTTCCCTTCTCTAGGAATAAATGTCACAACAGTGGCCATTCCCTTGGTGCTCCTCGTTGCCCTTCTGCTGGCTGGAATGGCGGTCTTTGCAGCCTTGAGAAAGTATGTGACTTTACATTTTAAATTTCTTCTCTAGTTATGCGAGCAATCATAAGCCCAAAAAGTTTACTGTTCATATATTCATAAAAAGGAACTTATCTTTCAAAATGTTAGTTTATAGAATGGTAGAGTAGAAACTATCCAGTTTTATTTTACCAGTAGCTCTTATCATTCAGAAACCAGTCAAGGCTGAACCAGTGAGCACTGTTGTAGACATACGTGGCAAGAGGCATCGTCCTTTGGAGTGCTGTCCTTGCTCCCATGGTGGAGTGCAGAAAGTGTTGGGGGACAGTCTGCAAAGCTGGTCCCAGTCCCACCCACATCAGCAGGTGGCCCTGTCACTCAGTGTTCTCTTAGTTCAGGTTCTCAAAAAAAACAAAACAAACAAAAAAAACCATGAGTTTACCATGATGAATGCATACCAAATCTATCATATCAAAAAGATTAGGAGTTGGATTTAAACAAAAATTGGAAAGCATTCTGAAGTTTCTGTTTTCACATTTGGAGAGCTTCGGAATGTCTATTAGTGCAAATCAAATGAAGAATTGTTTTTACATAAGTGGGCAAGTGTTCAGGTATCTCTTGATTTTTAAACTTCAGGTTGACATTTAGGAGTTAAAGTTTAACTGCATATTCATGCTGGATTTAGCTTACTCTGTTTGTATTAAGTACTCTCAAAGTTGCCTACAGCTTTGGACCTGTTTCAGAATTTTATTGACTGCATGGCCTACTGAAAGTTAGAATCATAAGGCACAGCTTTCTAGTATACAAAATAAAATCAATACTTTTCTGGTGAAAACATTGTAATCCTTATTATGATGTAAATTTACATATAAGTGTGTGTGTGTGTGTGTGTGTGTGTGTGTGTCTGTATGTGTGTATGACTTTGTAAACACACGTCTGCTGCCTCCCAGGCAGCTTCACGAGGTGAGCACTAGCATAATCCTCATGTTGTACAGGGCACAGAGGCATGTCCATTGGCTTATACATACTCAGGAGGACTTTTTGTCTTGATAGGAAGAAGAAAGAAAATCCATATATATCTTCTGAAACTCAAAAACCAGGTTGGTTAAAAACATCTCCAGTTTTATTGTCTTTGAGGAAGGTACAGGGACCTTCTGGGTGAAACAATAGGTATATTAGAGGTCCATGCTCTACAGTCATCTCTCCTTGTCTGTGGGGATGTGTTCTGTGGCGCTCTGGGTGCCTGAAACCACAGATAGCATGAATCCTGTGTACACTTTCAACCTCTGATAAAGTTTAATTTGTAAAATAGGCACAGTAAGAAATTAATGATAACTAGTAGTAAGATAGAATATAATGATACAGCAATATATATTGCCAGCACCGTTGCTCTTGTCCTTTTAAACATATGCTATTCTTGTGCTTTGAGCTATTACTGACTAAAATAAGGGTTACATAAGCACTGTGATTGTGCACAGTGGTATTGGTCTGAACACCAGGACTGCTAGTAAGTGACTAATGCGAGTGGACATACTACACAAAGTTATGATTAATTAGCATCTTGGACAGACCGGCCCTGGGCTTCCCTCTGCTTCTCACCACTCCAGAATTCAAAACTTAGGAATTGTTTGCTTCTGACATTTTCCACTATTTGGGCTGTGATTGACTGGGGTCCTTGGCTTTTGAGAAATCAAACCTGCAGATAAGGGGAGACTACTGTGTGTTTAAAAATAAAAAGTAAGCACTGTACCCTTTAAGTTAACCAATCTACAAGGAAGGTATTTTATCTAGTCTCTGCGTGGTAATTCAGAATTTTCATGACCTCATGTATTCAGCATCATCTCCATCATTTATCTTCTTTTTTTGGCCACTGGAGTTTATGCCACCATGTTGCCTGTCACCAAAAAGGCACCACAGGCTCACTCTGAGGAACTGAATATAATTTGGCCCTCTCAGTGTCTTCAAACTTCTCTCTATATCACTTGTTGTTGGGGGACTTATGTCCTAAGAATTCTCTGATGCCTGCATGGGATCCTTACCTGGCTCTTTTCCCCACATTTTTAGAAAATTCAGTGGAAACCTGAAGATGCTGAGTTTAAATATCAGTTATGCTGTCCCCTCTGGGCCATGAATGCCGTGACACTGGAATAAGGAAAACCATGCCAAATCCAAACTCTGAGGGAGACGCGGACGTGCATCCAGTGGGAATGCACTTTAGGTGGTGTGTGCTCTGGTGTCAGTGGTCTCCACTTGCTGTTACCAGCACACTCAAAAAGCTGTGGCTGTGCATTTGTCACTGACCGCCACCAAATGAGAGCCTGACTTCTGACTCACTGAAAAAGACACCCTGGGATATGTGCATTACATTTCTCAGTAGTTAATTTGCTTTGTGTTTCGTTTATGCCAGGGTGTTGGAGGCAGATAAAGTATCCCTTTGTCAGGCATCAGTCAACTGAGTTTACCATCAGCTATGACAGTGAAAAGGAGATTCCACAGAAGTTAGATCTCATCACAAGTGATATGGCAGGTATGTGTCACACTGATTGTGATGTGGTTGTAAAGGAGGAGAAACAGGAGAGAAACAATATGAAAGTCCTTTTATAAAGTAGAAATGTGGGTTTTTTTTTTCTTTGTACTTCACTCCTACTGTGAACTAACACCAAGCTTATTACTCATCAGCACCATTCTGCCAAGTCTCTCCTGCCTGATCTACGTGATCCTGTGTCGATCCTGTGTACAGCTGGTCTCGGGAACCCCTTCACTTGTCTTTTTACCAATGTTTTTATAAGGCATTAGTTAAAAAGGGACCAGCAAGATGAATTAAGTACAGCTCCTGACCCTGAGGAAGAGGAGATAAGGGAATTCTCCATGTGAATGGATGGCCTCGGGGTCTGTGAGAAGCCCTGTGTGTCATCTTTCTTTGCAGATTTTGCTTCTTGATTTTCAATCTTTCTTTCTTCAGTCGGCCTCCAGACAGTACCAATCTGCAGACTTTTATAGAATTAACCAAACTTTATACCAAATTCCTCCACACCTCCCATGACCTAACAAGAGGGTTACCAGCACACAGGATGGATACCACTACCTGTTGTGTGATTAGTCCCACTTGTGAAATGAAAAAATGTCTCTTTTATAGGATTTAAAATTGATTTTATTAATTGAATAATATCTTAACTATTTTTATGATAGTGTTTGGTTGACAGGATTCAGCAGATATGAACTCCTTCATTACTTTCACCGTCTCTTTCCTGCTGCTTCCATTTTTAATTCCATTAAGCAGACGCTACCGTGTCCCTCTTTCTTTGGCTGCATTAAAACATTTTTGTGTTGGTTCTTTTCCATGTTCCCTTTACCTTCAAAATTCAGTATCTCTTGAGACCATCATGCTAAGGTAAGTGAGTCAGATGCAGAAGGTTAAATATCGAATGGTTTCTTTAATGTGAGAAACCCAGATCACAGTCATTTTATAGAACTAATTGGGGGGAATAATGGGAATTAGTGGGGAGGGTCACAAAGAGGGGAATGATTTGTAATTTTGCGCATATATATATGTACAAAATACTCAAGATCAATGTAAACTAAACATCATATATTGCATATGTACATATCAATAAAATGGGGGAAAAATTCAGCATCTCAAGAGCCAGTTGAGGAGCCAACTGGAGTTTAGGCCACCATGTTGCCTGTCACCAAAAAGGCTCCTCAGGCTAAGTGGGGAACTGAACATAGTTTGGCCCTCTCAGTGTCTTCAGACTTCTCTTTAGACCCCCAGCTCCTCTGTGAAGTACTTTCCCTTGCCCAAGTTTCCCTCCTTTCCCTTGGTTCTTGTGTGCCAGCTTTCGAGGAAATACTATGGTTGTCTGCATTCCTGCGTATTGCATCTGTTTTTTCTCGTGTCCAGCGCCTGGGACACGAGGCCCTAAGTGCAGGGGAAGGGGAAAGTGGAGCGTTCTGGCTGGTGGGCCCCTGAATCCCTGAGGTGCACCAAGGAGGTGTTTTCTATTCATTTAGTTTCAGATTACCAGCAGCCTCTCATGATTGGCACGGGGACAGTCACCAGAAAGGGTTCCACCTTCCGCCCCGTGGACTCGGACTCTGAGGAGGGTGGGGTATGCGCTGAGGCTGGCAGTCACTATGACGCCCCCCTGGGCGCCAGCCGGGAGTATGCGCTGCCGCTGGCTCATTCAGGGCCCGAGTACGCCACGCCCATCGTGGGTCCCAGCCGCCCAGGGAGAGATCGAACCTGCCTCTTGTCCGGGACCCCGGCTCTCAAGCGCCCCCTGCTGTCCAGCGGGAACAGGGACCAACCGCGGCTCCCAGACCCTGACTATGACGAGCCCAGAGCAGGTGGATGCTCCGCCACAGGTTGGACAGACCCTGTTTCTGCTTCCCAGGAGCCTTGGAGGAATGCTGAGATCCAGGAGGGTTACTCAGCTCCAAGGGACCTCCTCACACCCCCCAGCCACGCCCAGACTGCTTCTGTGAACGCAGTGTGACAGAAGTCCCTGTGGCAGGGAGTGTGGAGTGTGCAGCCAGTCGCAGGTCCCTTCTTCAGGACCTGAGAGACACTCGTCATACTGTTTACAAAACAGTGCAGCTGGTATTGTTCTGACCCTTAGGGCAAGAGCCTTTTGGGATTTGGGGGGGCTAAAAAAATGAAAAATTTCAGATGGCATTTTCATTTCTGTAGCTGGTATTGAGCTGCTTGGTGTAAAATGTGCAATCTGTACACAGTTGTATTTAACAAGAATTAAAGTAACTCAAGTTGTCTGATTGTAGCTTTCTACGGGGCAAAGTGGGAAAGCAGCTGCTGCCAATCGCATGCTACTGGATGTTCATTGTTTCCATGTTTGATTGTCTGATCCGGTGTTAGCAGCAGGTCTGTTTAAACTTGATCTTGTTCTTGTGGCTTGTTTCCTTTCCTTTGATAGCTACGCCTAAGAGCATTTTTCACATTCTTCTCCTTGAAGAAACAAAATTACTTGAAGTATTAAAAGCACACGGGGGTAGCTGTTTGTTTAGCAGTCATAATTGTAGGTTTTAAAATTGACAAGTACAGTACACACCACTCAGCAGCTGCCTGTGTCCTTAGCCACCACTGCAGGTGGGGTTGAAGTGGAGGTCTGCCAGCCAGCATCCTGGGGCCTGCAGGAGAAGCAGCTGTCTGGGCTAGAGGGAGCTGCTTCCCTGAGGAACTGGCTTTCTGTTTGCTTCCTATTCACGTCAGCAGAGCAGAATCACATACTAGTGTATGTTCCTTTAATATGCAAATCTGCCTTTGCAGACTGCACAGCCAAATGCTGAGACTGTCAGCAACCAAAACTGTTCTCAATGAACCGCAATGAAGGTGGCACAACAGGTACAGCCTGAAGTACCACGTGAGATGTTTTTCAACTTTGGATTAAAAAATGGCTATGGTCAGAAGCTCACACTTTTCGTAACTTTCTTCAGAAACAGCCCATTAGTAGCTTCCATTTTCCCCTGAAAAAGAAGTTATCTCAGAGTGACCAAGGCTAAGCCGAAAAAGAGCTTTTCTTCTTCCTTTTTTACTAAGGTGATTGGGAGATGAACTGGTTTTATGAAAAGCGATTTGCCCTTGGGTGTGTTTCTGCATTCTAGAATAGCCCGGACCTCAAGCTGTACCTTAGTGTCTGTGGTTTTATCTGAGTTTGCTTTATCAAGTAACTATGGAGAATGTTACCCCTTTTGCTAATGAGAAAGTTGTGTTTTGTATTCTGATATAGAAATATGGACCAAAAAACTAATTCTCTCACAAAAAGTATAACTCTATATGTACAGTTGCCACTTGCTGTGAAATGTGTCTAAGTAAAATCATGTGTTATTGCTTCTTCTCTGTAGAACCCCCAAAACTGTTAACCGCCTCTCTGGCCAGGTTCACATTTGCTGGAGTCAAAGAATGAAGCTGACGAAGAGCAGGGTGGCAAGGCAACCAGTAAACTTAATTGAAAGATAGAACAGTGCCTGTGTCGGAGAGGAGTTTTTAAGGGAAGGTACCACTGAGGCTCTTTGTTCTAGGGGCACCTATGTCTTGGAAGGGCTTCTGAATTGATCTCTCACGTAAATTAAGAATCATCTGGATGAAGTTGGTACATTGATTTAAGTACACATAGGAGACTCTGGTGGATGGAGTGAATTGGAATATTCTGATGCACAAAAAGCCCACTAGCAGGGAAAAAAAGACTGAAAAGGTTTTGAGAAGAGGGAGAAGAGCATGCTGGATGGGACAGGGAGTGGGGTCTGACTAGCATCTTGGAGAGTCAGTGTCTACTGGGGTCTGCTCAAGAACGTGGTCGTCATCCTGGGTCTCATTTTCTCTGCAAGCCTGTTTCCCTGTGTCACTAGTGCTGTAGTCCCTCACTGCCTGCTTACTTTCTACCTCCTGTCTCAGTCCCCTTTAGGGGTTTGAGAGCCCAACTGCCCCTAGGGGATGGGGACAACAACCTTCTAGGGACCTCCAGCTGACATGGGGTGGCATTTTGGCAAAAGTCTGGATCTTTGATCTCTATCTAGTAGTTCCTGGTAGAAGTCAGGCGGGGCGTCCATTTCTGGTTCTAAAGTCAGTATCATATGTAACCTTAGAGTCTCTAGGTGAGAAGAAACTGTAAATCTATCAGACAAGGCCCAGATACCTGTAATTATATTGTTGTCAGAGGTCTAAGAAAAGGCAATAGCCAAGTAAATTTCAATCATGAACTAAATGGTGTTGAGATCAGTACCTTAGTAGCAGTGCAGCCATATTGCCTGGTTATAGATTTCTTGAGTGTCTGCTTCTATGTGCCCTGAGTTGTTTATGCATCAGGTACTTCAGGTTTTATTGATAACAGCACATACACCTTCCTGACTTGCTAATAATTTAGAGCCAAACTGTTATCTAGAACCACACTAGAGGCCAAAAACATAACCCTGTGTTTGATTCTCAGCACCACATAAGTTGGGTATGGTGGCTTGCACCTGTAATCCCAGCACTTGAAAGGCTGAGGCAGGAGGATTACCATGAGTTGGAGGCCAGCATAGGCTACATAGTTCAGGACCAGCCTGCACTGCTGAGTGAGACCTTGTTTCCAAAAATAGACAGACAAGCAGATAGATAGATGACCCGCCTGGCCTTGTGAGCAAGACCTTGTCTCAAAAATAAGACCACACTGGCCATTGAGTCTGAGGACTCTCTTAGACTGAAGGGCACACCCTGTCTTAGTTGTCAGCTCTTGCAAAGCTGCAGTTACGTTTCTCAGGATCACCTCATAATTAACCCTATCCAAGGAGCAACAAGGCCAGTGGCCATTTCACCCTTGGCCAAAATTAATCCAGTTGCCCTTTTACAGCATTGAAGGGTGATAGTGTATATCGTTGGTTCCAAGCCCTGTAAAGCTACATTTTTAAAAAAAGTTCATTGTCCCATGAGCTGGGCCTTACCTATATGAGCATATGCTATTATCTGATTCTAGTGAAAGGGTTTGGGTTATTGTGGTAAAGAATTTGTGCTGAGCTTGCATGGGAGTAGGTATCCTGGTGAGGAACAGGCCCAGTGAATGGTGGTCAAGTTGAACCAGGAACTAAGGGAAGGACCTCAAGGGGGTTGCTAAGTGAGATGGCAGTGAAAGGACAAGGGATCACCTTGGTACCATAAGTTGCTAGGGCTAGTTGTCCATGGACTTTAGGGTCTCAGTATATTGTCTGGCATATAATTTTACTGTTTCCTTGCCAAGCTGCAGAAGTCTTTTCCTAGAAAAGCATTTTTCCTGATGAGTGACCTAGTGTTCCAGGGCACCAGTAGATGTGATTGGGCTTATGGACATAAGGATTGAAGGTTGGAGTAGCGAGGGGAATGTTAGTGTGTGAAAGTTCCTCCCAGGTAGGTTGAAGGGTTGGAGAAGAAACAGGATGGACCTCATTAGGACTAAACCCCCTGGGTCCAATAGAGGTTGGTGCAGGCACTCCTCTGTTCAGAGGTAGGGCGGGGGTGGTGACGTATTGATTGAAATGTGCTTGAACAGACATTTCAGGTTATCCAGTGGTTGGCTTTCAGGATTGTGGGGTCTTTGGGGAGCTTCCCCCAAGGTTTGACTTGGGATTGATGGATCCAGCTCCAGTTCCTGGAACTGGGATGACAGAAGCGTAGTCTCTTGCACATGAACACACAGTGCCATCACCCACTTTTTAAAATCTCACTTGAGAGTCCTTTGGACAAATGACAAAACCAAGAACAGAATGAGCAGAACACTGATTTCCTTTGTACATTTCATCCCTCATACACCGTCTGCAACTTATCTTGAACTTTCTGCTGCAAACATGTACTTGATTTCTTTTTCTATTCCAAGTAGGACAAATCCTATACAGAAATCCTTTATCCAAAATACTCTCTTCTTTTTATTCTTTTATTAAACAATCCTCATATCCATATCTTTCTTTGTATCTTCTACCTATTATTTTCTGCTGCTCTCCATTTTTAGTTATCTTCATGAGCATGTAGTACTAGAAAGTCTTGTTTGAAATCTGTACGTACTGAGCTCTAAAGCTTGAGCTGAAGCATTTGGTTCAACCTGTTGCAGTTATGTCCTTGCAATCACTACCAGGTCTCAGTAACATTTGTGAGAAAAATAGCCTTGCGTTTTGCCATTTTCTACATAGACACTACCACCAGTGAGCAGGTCATATCTGACTTAACAAGGGTCTGGCCTCGCAGGTCCCTGTAAGCACAGGTGGCAAGGCTAAGTCAGTTTAACAATATCAAGACAATCATGACCAACCAGCATTATCTTCTTCCTAGTCAGAAAAATCATGTCCAGGATAAAGAAACAGAGGAGCAGAATTGAGATGAGATCCTTCAGATTCTAACAGAAAAGTTACTTGAAGAATGTAGACAGCAGAAATGCCAAAGTAATCTGAGGGGATTCTTTTACTAAAAGAACTGAAACAGCTGTTGCTCTGGTACATCTCGGCTACCGCTGGGCTAGGTAGGTGCCTTGATGAGTATCTTACAGGCCTTTGAGTAAGTCTCGGGCCTGGGTAAGGACACTTAAATACATGCCTTGATGCCATCAGGCTGTGGCAGTCCCACAGGTTGTAGCTTTGAGGATAGAGGATTTTAATCATAGATCTGCTGTTGTTAACTGTTTCCAGGAAAGGAGAATTTGATCATTATTTCAGAAATTCATATAGAGGCATAGCTATTAAGGTATGGAAAGCCATTGCTGATAGCCCTTTGAGCCTGGGAAAACAGTTGCCTTTTGTTGTCAGTTAAGGCCTTGTTGGCCCATCTGAAATAGCTCTATGCCCTGGGGTTATAGTGAATTCCTTGAGACAGTAATTAAGCCTTAGACTTCGGGACTCAGTATCCTCTGAGGAAATTTAAAGTCTGAACAAAATGGTGAGGGGTCTCTGCTAGAGGAGAACGACTAGGTTATCCACACGTGGTATAATGCCAGCACAGAAGGGCCCTCTGCAAGTGGATCCAGACCATGTGAGCGCCTGTCAAAGCTGGTCTGTGTATGTAGGCCCTTGAGAAGTTTATAAGCCCCATTTTAAATCACGGGAACTTCTAAAAAATCAGTGGGAAATGAGAACCCATTTTAGGTGTCTGTCTCAACCAACCCAATGAAGTGGGAAGTGTGGAGAGGACACCTCGTGGGGAGGAATTTTAGGCAAAGGGACAGGAAGTGGGGGGAGGGCAGTCCCAAAAAGAATTCCCACTTGGCCCTTTGTTTAGCTATGTATATGTATATGAGCAGGTGAGGGGGATTGTCCCCCAAACTGGTTTAAGCCTCTACTTCTGGGACTTCTCCCCCACCCCTAGTTCTCTCACCCTGTTGTCATGGTAATTAGTTTCCATGTTATTCCCCCTCAGGTCATCTGCTAGGAGAGCCTTCCCTGTGGCTGTGAACTCTCCATTTCTGGGGGAACCCATCCCTCACTGCCTGCAGATCGACTATCTCCTGTCACACCTCTATTAAAATTTTATTTTTTTCTTTCTGCCTGGGAGATTTCCCATCCCACCCCTCTTTCCTTTCTTGTAAAATCACTTGCAGAGAGTTTCCAAGAGGGGCCCAGAGAGCTCCTCTGGGTCACTCTGATGAAGATACCCCTGGGACCACCTCCGGGATTGCCCTCCCTTCCGCCAACTGCGAGAGACACCCAAAAGTAAAGAAAAGAGGGATTTCCGCGGAGAGCACTGCTATCTGGGAGCCCTCAGGTGACCCTCAAGGAGATGCCTTAACCAGGTCACATCAGTTACCCTTTGGTTTCCCTTGAACTGCACTCATCCAGCGATCCATCTTTGAAATGTGAATGCCTTTACTTTAGGTCCCACATTCCCAGCAAAACTGGGAGATCAGAAAGGGAGGGAGACACGAACCTACCACAAGAGACTTAATGAGAGGTGTCCATGCTAATCATGTTTAAGCTGCCAGCGCGCGCCCTCTAGTGGAGTGAACTGTCCCTGGCGAGGAGCCCCACCCCTTCCCCCAAATCAGTTACTACTTGTCCTTTGTCGCATCCCTATAATTTGTTAAATCTCTCATCTGGCCATGTTCCTCTTTGCCAAGAGCAGAAGAATGAAGCCTTCAGGATCTTTAGCCCTGTCCTGAGTTGATTCAAAATGTTTACCTTTCACAAGGAAAAGCTAGAAGTTGCATAATGCCAGATACAATGAATAAAGTGGTGAAGATACACTAATGTTTTTGTGAGGCTGCCTTCTGTTAGATGTTTAAAGGCAGTGCATTCACCATATTTTTAATTATATCTCTTAAAAACACAAAAGATGGCTTCTACAGGTGCTTTAGAAAGTAGGATTAGTGTGTTCAAAGTGAGGGGTATTAATATTTTATTTATATATCACCTCCCTTTCTTCTTCCCACCCTTTCATCCACCTCTTTCCCTTTCCACAAAGTCCATCTTCTTATTTTCTTCCATATCTCTTACTTTTTATGGTTTTTCTCATATTAGAGAAACCAAACTGACTGGGCCTGATTCATTTCACTGAGCATAATGATCTCAAGGTGCACTCATTTCTGACTATAGATGATTCAGATTTGTCATTCTTCATGGCAGAATAATATTCCATTGTGTATATATACCACATCACCTTTAGTTATCTATACTTGGGTATGTTGGGTTCTTTAATATCTGGCTATTATAAATTGTGCTGCTGTAAACATGGGTATGTATGTAGCACTCTTACATGATGCTTTAACTCTTTTGGGAATATACCCAGAAGAGGTATAGCTGGATCAGGTGGAATATTGATTTTCAGTTTTTTGAGGATTCTTCCTACTGTTTTCCATAGTGGTTGCACCAGTTTATAGTCCCACCCCACCCACCCCACCCCCAAGCAATGTAGGAGGGTTCCTTTTTTACCATAGGCTTGCCAGAATTTGTTGTTTGAGATCTTAATGGAGACCATTCTAACTGGTGTTAGATGGAACTTTGGTGTTATTTTCATTGCATTTCTCTGATGCATAAAGATGTTGAGATGTTGAACATTTTTCATGTATTTATTGGCCACTTGGACTTCTTCTGAGAACTGTTTATTTCAGATTTTCATTTTCTGATTTGGTCCTTTATATTGGAGAGTTTAATTTTTTTCAGTTCTTTGTATATTCTTGATAATAGTCCTCTGTCTGAGGAATAACTGGCAAATATTTTTTCCCATCCCATGGGTGCTCTCTTCACTCTGTTGATTGTTTCCTTTGCTATGCAGAAGCTTTTTAATTTCATATAATCCCAATTGTGATTCTTGGTGTTACCTCTTGTGTTTTGGGTGTTTTCATGAGACAGTCCTTTCCTACACCTATATCTCCAAGGGTTTTTGCCTACTTCTTTCAACAAGTTCGGTGTTTCCATTTTAATGTCTAAGTCTTTGATCCATTTTGATTTGAAATTGGTGCATGCTGAAAATTGTGGGTCTAGTTTCTTTTGCATGTGGTTAGCCAATTTTCCCATCATCATTTGTTAAAGTGATTATCTTTATTCCAGTGTATTGTATTTTTTGTTCCCTTTGTAGAAGATCAAATGACAGAAGGTACTCAGGGATGTTTCTGTATTCTCAATTCTATTCCATCGATCCACTCATCTGGGTTTTTTTTTTTTTTTTGCCAATACCATGTCATTTTTTATCACTGTTTCCGTGTAATATAATTTGATATCTGGTATTACCAGGTTTCCTGTTTTGTTTTGTTACTTAGGATTGTTTTAGCTATTCCGGGCCTCTTGTAGTTTCATATAAATTTTTGGATTTTTTTTTTGAGACAAAGTCTTACTCTATAGTCCAGGCTGGTCCTGAACTCACTATGGAGCCCAGGATGACCTAAAATTCATGGCAATACTCCTGACTCAGCCTCCCACGTGTACCACGCAAGGTCATTTTATATTGTGCTAGGGTACTGAACCCAGTACCCTGAGCTTGCGAGGCAAGTGCTTTAATCACTGAGCTATTCCTCCAATCTCCAGCAGTTTTTTTCCTAGTTCTGTGAAAAATGCTGTTGGTATCTTCCTTGAGATTGCATTGAATCTGTGTATCAGTTTAGGTAGTATGGTCATTTTGACTATGTTGATTCTGCCTATCCAGGAACAGGGGATGTCTTTCCATTTTCTAAAATTTTCTTGGATCTTTTTTCAGAGTACTATGATTCTCAATGTAGAGGTCCTTCACTTGCTTTCTTAGGTTGATTATTAGGTATTTAACTTTTTTTGAGGCAGCTATGCCTGATGTTATTTTTCTGATCTCTTTCTCTGTGTTTTCATTGTTGCTGTAGATGAATGCTTTGGATTTTTGTGTATTGATTTTATATCCTGAAACTGGGCTGAATTTGTTTATTAGGTCTAGAGACTTCTGGTAGAGTTTTTAGGGTCCTCTAAAAACTTGGCTATTCACAGAAATCAACTCACCTATTTGCTTTTTGTTTTGTTTCCTTTCCTATGAGTTCCATTATTTCAGGGCCCATGCCATTAGTTTCTGGGGTCTCAGGCATTTCTCTGTGTGTTCTGTTGCCTTCTGTTAAGGCCTAGCTGAGAGGTTTCTTTGAATGGATATGAAGCGGGGGGGGGGGGGGGGGGGGGGGGGGGGGGGGTAGTGAGGGGAGCCAAAAGTCCTCTGAGTTTTTCTGCTGCGAGTAGCAGTGACGGGGAACCTAACAGTCTGATGTCCTCTGAGGTGTCTTGTTCTTCCCTAGCCCTCTCAGCAAAGCCCTCCCACCTGTTCTGACTTCCCTCCCCTGAGAACGGGGCTCTTGTGCTCCCACTACCACCTGAGCTTTTCAAGAGATTGGTGGCCTTTTTTCACTCTGTCTGTCTCTTGTGCCAGTTTCTTCCTTGGAACTGTTTAAGAATGACCCCCAAAACTCTGATACTGCCCATCTGAGGTTTCTTTTACACTAAGTGGTTCAGGCTCAGTCTCTTTTTTCAAAAATGGCTCCTGCTTACATCATTTCCTGTTATGGCTGCTGAGTGTTACTTCTCTTGAGTGGGTCTAGGCTCCAAGGGGCCTTTTCTAGGGGCTGCTCAAAATGTGTTTGCTGTTAATACCACCCGCAGGCTTATGCCTGGAGGCTGGGGCTACCACCTGCTGTCAGTTCCCACTTCTCCTGGAACTGCTCTTAGGCTGCGGGCCTAACTATCTGAGGCTGCGGGCTCCAGGCCAACCTTTGTCTGTGGGTGATGGAGGCTTACAGCTGTTCACAGCTGGCCTGGGGCAGCTTCCTGGGCTGTTGTTTTCTTCTACTTCTTATGAATCTGTGGGGTTTCTAACCTTCCTGTGTCCTCTTTTCAGTTGATGGGACGCTCCTCCCTCTCCTAGCTAGCTGAATGGGCAGGTTTTTTTTTTTTTAATCTACAATGTTGACTTTTTAAGTGAGTCTACTAAGAAACGAGCAATTCTGTTACTCAGCTGCCATCTTGCTCAGAAGTCCTCTACTATAATAATTTAAAATTTTAAAATATTCATCACATAATTTGACCATCTGTGTAGCCATAATTTTAGGCTATTTTTTATTCTCCATCCATCACTGAATTACTTTGTCTTAGCATTTTCTTTCCATTTTCTTTTCCAGCAACCCTAAACAGTGACACCCTAATAACATAGTCTATTCCAAGATAGCTTCTCCAGCATACAGCAGAACATTGCATAACGAGTCACATTTGGGGCAATTACAAACTCTTCTAATTTTCTTGAGACTTAGCTCATCACTTCTCAGCACTTTCATTCATCTTTTCCCCTCCTATTTTATTGATAATGTATAAGTGTAAAATTTAAAGTTTACAGTGATCTTGAGCATTTTGTTCACATACATATCTTGACAAGGTTACAAGACCTTCCCCTTTCTCCTTTCAACCCTCCCCATACCCCCCCTCCCAGTTTCCATTATTTTCCACTTTAAGTTCCATGAGATAATTGTGATCTGGTTTTCTCATATCAGAGAGACCATTTGCTATCTCACCTTCTGCCTTTGGCTCACTTTACGGAGCATGATGGTCTCAAGGTGCCTCCATTTGCCTACAGAAGCCTCTAACCTGTCTGACTTTATAGCTGCATAGTATTCCACTGTGTATAAATACCACAGTTTGTGTATCCATTGGTCTGTTGATGGGTATTTTGGTGTCTCCCACATTTTAGCTGTTGTTAATTGTGCTGCTGTGAACATGTGTAAACATATATCTCTGTTATGTGTTGTTTTTAACTCTTTTGGGAATATTCCCAGAAGAGGTGTTGCTGGATCAAAGGAGATACTTATTTCCAATCTTTTGAGAGATCTCCATACTGCTTTTCATAGTGGTTGTACCAAATTACATTCCCACCAGCAGTGCGGGGGGTTCCTTTCTCCCCACGGCCTCTCCAGCACTGATGGCTGTTTTGAGTTCTTGGTATAGGCCAATCTCTCTGGAGTTAGATGGTATCTTATTGATGTTTTGATTTGCATTTCTCTTATGGTTAGGGATGTTGAACATCTTTTCATATATTTATTGGCCACTTGAACTTCTTCAGTGAACTGCCTCTTTCATTTGCCCATTTTTCAATAGAGTCCTTGGTTTTAGGGGGCTTACATTTCTTCAGTTCCCTGTATGTACTGTTTATGAGCCTCCTATCTGAGGTGTTGGTGTTGAATATTTTTCCCAGTCTGTGGGTTCTCTTTTTACAGTGTTGATAATTTCCTTTGCTGTGCAGAAACTTTTTAATTTGACATGATCCAGTTTATTAATAATGGGGACAATTTCTTTGGCTTTTGGTGACTTATTAAGAAAGTCTTTGCCTACACCTATGTCTTTTAGATATTACTTTCATTCATATTTGATTTGATTTTTTTTTCCTTCTTTTTTTGAGGTAGAGTCTCACTCTGTAGCCCAGGCTGGTTCTGAACTATTTAGCCCAGGCTTCGCTTTGGACTCACAGCAATCCTCCTCCCTACTGCCTTGGTCTCCCAAGTGCTGGGATTACAGGCATACACCACCATGCCTGGCTTTATGTGGTGCCAGGGCATTGAACTCAGGGCCTTGCGCTTGCAAGGCAAGTTTTTAAAGCCCACTGATTCTTTTTCTATCCCCCTCAGCCATTGCTCCAAATCAGTGGCACTCTCAACTATGATCTGGTCACCTTCTTAACCTAGAAACGTCATTAAAATCACATCTGAAAACTGCATTCCTCTACCTCCTGTGTCAATGAAAAAGATGTTCTAAACCTTCACTTTTGTGTCTGTGACATAGCTAAGTGGGTAGAGCACTTGCCTAGCAAGCACAAGGCCCTGGGTTCAATTCTTTAGCACCACATTAATCTAGGTATGGTGGTACACACCTGTAATTCCAGCACTTGCAGGGTTGAAGCAGGAGGATTGCCATGAGTTTGATGCCAGCCTGGACTAAATATTGAGTTTGAAACCAGCCTGGACTACAGAGCAAGACCTTGTCTGAAAAACAACAAAAACAAAAAACCCAAACCAACAACAGTTTTGTACCTGTGCTTGTAATTCCCACTGATTTCTCACATGTTGCTCCAATTATCTCTTTTCCTTTGCCTACTCCCTTTCACACATTTCCTCTCAGTCTGTAAAGATGTTCGAAGTATTAAAAAACAATGTCAAAGAATGAAATCATGGATGAAGGAGGCAAGGTGTAGAACAACAGATATTTATTTAGAAACAAAGGATAGAGGGTGTGAGTGACCGTTGAAGAGATTATGTCAACCTGAGGAAATCGGGATCCACACGTGGATTAGGGTTTGGGAACCACTCCTAGATTGGGAATTGAGAACCAGCCTGGATTACAGTGTGAGTGATTTGTGAGCTAGCGAATGAGAGAAGAGCACCCACCCGGATGGGCGAGGCCCAACTGGGAACTCCAATGGTATAAAACGAAGATGGAAGATTGTTACAGCTTCTTCCTCTTGGAAAGTTCTTGCCTTTGCAATTGCCTGCAGACACCAACTTGCTACATGCTCCAGATCTTCATCCCAGATTTATTCTAGTCTCAGTTGGTGCCCGTTTGTCCATTGCTGCTCTTCAGTCTCCAATTTTCAGGTTTCAGTCTTCACCCTTGTTCTTTCAACAACCGAGATCTGCAATAGACTCACCTCACCAGCTGTCCTGCAGTCTCAGACAGCAGATCTACTTCACAGCTGAGCAGCCATCTTGGACGATCTCTATCCTCAGATTTGTAAGCCTTCCTAATACATATTTTCTGTTATAAAATCTGTAAATTCTGCCTTTTGAAAGAACCCAAACAAATACAGAGGGGTAAAAGCTCTCATTACCTACAAGGGGGTCTTGAGGGGGTTGTCCCTATTCTTAGAATTTTTATGTCTTATCTTCCATTTTTTCTAGTTATTTTCATGTTACATGTGTAGTATTCCAGTCCATTTGTTCAAGCTTTCTTACATACTTTCAGGGTATTTTAAAAAGTTTTCATAAAAGTACTGTGCATTTTAAGATTTATGCTCAGGTACTCTGTATTGGGGTCATCCTACCTTTCATATGTCAGGAACCATCACGGCCTGGTGGTGCAAAGCCTAGGTACTGGGGCAGAGGTGCCTGAGTGGATACTGTGCTCTCACTTTGACCACAGTGGAATTACTTTGCCTCTGCATGACTCCGTTACCTTACTTATAAATGGAGATGGTGAAGGCATATGCCGCGCAGGGTTGTAATAGGTGGTAATATAAGCAAATCCCTGGCCCAGTGCCTAACTTACATAAGTACTCCAGGTGTAGTGTCATTATACAGTCCTCCTTGTGCATTCTGTTGTATCCTTTAGGTTTTTTTTAAAGTTACTTCTAGGAGGTTTATCTGCATAAGTTTTCTTTCCAATATGATCGTGTCTGCAATTAGTGCTAGTGTCACATGCTTCACAGAAGCTACACAGATCATATTTAATTCCACTGATGAGGCTTCAAGTACCGTATTAAGTATTTGAGCAGCTCCTTAGCATGATACTGACTTTGGATACAGATACATTTATGATGTTGAGACATGGTGTTACCCTTTTTAACTCTTCCAAAGAACGTGTGCTGAATATTGACTGAGAGCTTTCTAGCACCTGTGGAATCAGAAGCAAATGATGGCTCGCTGTAGACACCTCCCTCGACCTCATCGCAGGATTGATTACATCATTAGGTGTCCTGCTATCAAGCATCTGTTTCCATGTTTAAGTCTATTGGCTTGCTGCCAAATTTACATTGGTAACACAAGTTTTACAGTAATACTCTTTTGTGAGACAGGCTTTTTATTTTTACTTGTGGTAATTTTGATCATACTAGCTTAACAAAGGAAGTTTTTCTTTTGGTTCTCCTACTAGGTACTGGAATCACCTGCTCTTTAAAGGTTCACTAACTTTGTCTTATAAAATCAAATATTCTTATTGGTAATTTATAAGGGTAACATTGACTAATTTAAAAAATTTTTTGCCATTTTTGTCTTATGAAAATCTTTGTTTAGATTTTCAAACTTCTCTGGAGCCAAATTTTGAAAAATTTCCTGCAGAATTGAACAAAAAAGCCTTATTGTCCTTTTATTTCTCTATGGTTATTTCTATTATTTCTTAATTTGCACTTGTTTTTTCATAGCTAGTTTAGCCAGTAGCTTATTTTGTCTTTTTTAAAGAAAATTATGTATTTTATTTTTAAAATAAGTTCTATTACTTTTCTGCTTTTCAGGAGCTGTTAAGCCACTTATACCTCTAGGCAGAGATAACAATCTCCTCAGTCATGACCAGGATGATAGTGCAGAGCACCTGGTGAGGATGTCAGCTTCCCAGATGTCACTAATATCCTCTAAAGTGGGGTGGTCAACCAGTCCCAGACCATGGCCTGGGAAGGACCAGGCAGCCAGAACAGACCAGTGGCAAGTAAGAGGTGATGCAGCACAGTTCCACCTCCTGTCAGCACACTGCTATGCCACTGCTGACTGACAGGAGACAGGGCTTAACTCCCTGCTGCCCTCCCGCTGCTGTCTGCCTTGTCAAAACCAAACTCCAGCAACCTACTCCGTAACTGCGCTGCCCCTCACCCAGAAGGGTTTTCCAACTAAACCCACCCCTGGTGTCAAAAAGGATGGTTTAGTTGAAGATCATTCTACCAAGGACGGGATAGAGTGGTACATGGTTTGAAGTAGGTGGTTGGAGGACAGCTTTGAAGCGGCAGTAGGAGCAGCAGGAGAGCCTTTGGCCCAGTCCTTCCACGGCCACCAGTACTGGTCCCCAGCCTGGGGATAAAGAATAGAAGACAATATGTTCACAGCCCAAGAGTTTGGGAAAGGAATATTACAATGTCAGGAATCTCCAAATTGGGGCCGAGGTCATAGTTTGGCCATTAGAGCCCTTGTGCAAGGCCCTGGGTTCAATCTCCCAGTACCACAAAAAAAGTCAGCCAGTGTGGTGGTACTGTTGCATGCACGCAGTCAGAAAAAAAAAAATCAACAAAACAAAAAAACCAAACAAACTTACAAGTCCGCTGTCAAACTTTAGTAGGAGCTATGGGACTCTCCAGTCACTTGGCAACTGTAAAACTATTTTTGATACAAATTCAGCTCAACATTGGAACCTACTGCCCCCTGCTGACATTCTATCAAACTGCAAATTCTTCCTTTTCAAAGTATAGAATCCAAATTCTAAATGTAAGTATACATATTTTGTGTATCCAAGTCTCCTTCGCTGTCCATTTATCTCTTCCTATGGACAAACCAGAGATCTCTGTGTTACAGCTACACACTCCGAACGTGAACTTGACACATTTTAAGAACGAGGGTGTGACTCAGAGTTAAACTCCTACTTGCCTGGCAAGTGGGAGACCTGGGCTCAGTAGTCAGCATCACAAATCACAGATGTATACAAGATTAGAATTAAGTTCATAGTTTATTATTTCAATGACCTGTGGAGCTAATGATTTTAATACCTATTTTACATTAATACAGCTGCTTTCCTTCCTTTGAAGTAAATATATCCAGTATATCATTCTTAACCTTTCTCTTCCAAGTTTTGTCCCATTGTTCTAGGTATATTCCTTGCTAGATTAATTTTTTCCAATTTGAACTTTATTTTGTAAACTCTGTCCTTATACTTGCAAAATCCAATAGGAGTATTTCCTTGTCTTGCCAGAGAATGCTAGCTAATCTTTGCATTTCTGGCATAGTCTGTGTTCTTAAATGTTCCGTACCTCCCCCGTCAGGCTTTAGTTACAGGGCGAACAGCAGAGTAGGAGGGGCTTCTGTCTTGGAAGCATGAGCTGGGAGGCCTCTGCAGCACCTTACCGCATGGAAAAGCGGCTAGGTCTTCCCAGGAAGAGTGAGCAACCAAGATCTAGGAGTCCTGCCGTGAGAGCAGACCAGCATCCTCAGAGCATCCGTCCAGATTTCCCATTGCATGTCTCAGTGCTTCCCGAGTGTCCCAACCAGGGCCTTTCACAAATTCATAAAGGTTTTGGCAAACATTAAAGCCTCTGAGACTGCAACTTGAATGTGTGTAAGTCTCCCCCCTTCACTGAGAACTGTCATACTCGGCATGAACACTTTGATCACAGCCGCCAATCTCATTATCTATGTAAATTCTCAGTACGATCTAGCAGTAACTAGCTAACTCTGCTGCTCTTAAATGTTATTCCCACCCTTTTCAAATGGTAGCATCACTGAATCTCCTAGAAAATGCCCCTGCTTGTAGTCACTTTTCCATTACTACTGTGTCTGGGGTCTCCAAGACCACCCCCAAGTTAAATGATGTGCTGGAAGAGTCATAGACTGGGCACACAATCACACCTCTATGGTTATTATAAAGAAACACGCAGCAAAATCATCAGGGTAAAGAGAACATGTGAGAAGTCCAGGTGAAAACAGGCATAAGGTCCAAGAGACCTCTGAAGTCAAGCAGGATGGCTTAATTCCTACAGTAGTGATGGTGCTAGTACTGCTCCCCAGGGAAGCTTGCTTGACTGAACCCAGGAGGCCAGAATTTAGGGTCAGTCACATGGGTACATTCTGCCTACGATGGCCCAGAATTACAGATACCCGGAAAGCAAGCCAGTGTTCAACACAAATCTTAACAGTTTGTACCGACATTTCAGCACATTAACCAGCTCTATTAGGAAATGGTAGAAATAATCCTGAAATCGAGTTTGCTGGACACCAGTCAATGGGCAACCTTTGCTAGCCGACCTGAAGACAGCAGTTCAGGGCCTGGTGTGTTAACTCTTTTATCTGCATACCATGTGAGATTTTTTCTTCCTTCAGTGAATTGCCTAGGCTGCTTTATTGCTACAAATGCTTATATACACAGGGACAGTTTCCAACTCTTACAACAGCTCCTTTTATTTACATCAAGGAATAAAATCTCTTCTTAAGACCTTTCAAAGATGCACAGATTAAAAAGCAAGCTGCCTTCTGTAATCATTCAAATGTGTGAGATACATTTAACTGAGTTATGACCTGGAGCTGAGGACTGTACCAGCCACTTACCAGTCAGAATAATGTCTTCTTTACCCTTTGGGTGCGCCAGCTCCTTATCTCTAAACTACTGCCTGTTTCTTCTAATCTCATTCCTTGTCCATCTGTGCTAATCGCTGTCCTCCTAGAAGCAGACACCAACACCAAAAAGGAATCCACTGTGCAAGAGGTTTATTAGGGACAGTGTTGGTGAGAGGAAACAGGTTGGGAGCTTGGAGACGACCAGACCACAGTGCAAGTACACCACCAGGTGAATCAGAGCAGAAGGCAGGCGGTGTGGTAGTGACGGACACTGAATGCAATCCCTCGGGAGCTCGGCATGTCAGAGTCCTCCAGCCAAAGCCCGTGAGGACTCAGTGTTCCTGTCATGGCCAGTGGGTAGTTGGCTGGCTACACAGCGTGTGGCAGCGGATTTTCCACAGAACGAGAAAGATGCCTTCCCATGCTGATAAATGAGGTGGGTAAGATTAAAACACACCTGAAAAAGATTTATTATCAGACAAAATACTCAGCACCAAAAGCATATCGTAATACTTGTTAAGTTTCTCTTAAAGTTATAAATGCTTTAAAATAAAACACTTATGGACAATGATAATACAAATCTCAAACTGAACAGTGTCCTATGGGGGCTGAATTCTGGAAAAAACAACAACAACAAAAACTTTCCCTCAACAGTTTGGTGCGCTTAAACCAGCACACAGCATGTGAGTATGACAGCCAGAGCAGTTATACAATGACAAAGCAGTATTTCTAAATGCTCATAATTCAAGACATCTTCTAAAATATATTTAATATTTTCTAAAAATCATTTTACATGTTATTCCAGATTATGTACACTCACATGTAAAGAAGGGAAGATGTCCTCTTAATTTTTATCAATCTTATCCTCATAAATAACACTGGCTGTCTAAAGCAAATCTAAGCCAATTACTCTGGCAGTTCTTTCCAACAAACATGTTTTTAACTAATAATCCATACTAAACAATTTTTAGGATTAAACAATTCCTGTGCCCCCAAAATATTGTTCTATCATAGTGATCGGGTTCAGCCTTTGCACAAATTTTATAACTCATTGGGTATTAGTAACAGAAGCAACTTGGAATAAATAATAAAGCAAAATATTTAATGTGAAAGAAACATAAAATTTATTTTTCAAAAATGTAGGAGATACCATCTTTATTTACAGGGTAATAAAAAAATAATAAACTCAACTAGATATAATACATGTCACAAATTTTACAGATTGGAGGCCAGCCCAAATGGAAGGCTGAATTGGTAGAACAGTGATTACATAATAAGAATGTGAAATAATATGCAATTCATATGTGAATCCATATATTTTTGTTTCTGAATATGGAAACAAAGAAGTCCACTGTGGTAGGAAAATAAGCACCATGGCCACGTTGTGCTAATTTCCAATAACTGTTCAGTTGTAAGACCAAGACTCACAAAACTTTTGTCTTTCATAAATCTAATTTAGCAACTGTCCACAATTTAAATGTCATATTTCTATCACATTCATATCCCAAATACCCAAATACTATGGAGAATTTTAAAGGTTAACTGTAAATAGATACATCCACCTGTAACCCTCACGTTCTACTGAACCATTTTTTCCAAGTGCTGTTGTGTACATGTACGTTTTTCATTCACTTTTTCACGTCAGTGGCTTTGTGACAGGTCCCTCCTTATCTGTTTGGATTTGTCCTGAAAGCTTCAGTGTTACATAGGTTTGACCTTTATAACTGTAAAAATGTAAGAAGTAGCTCTCAGGCCTTTGGGAAAATCCGTAACGCTTTAGTTCTTTCTAAAGATCATATATCCTAAACTGAAGCTGCAATCAAGTATCTTCTCCTATCTGCCAGTAACTTACAGAATCAGAGCAGCAGTGTGCCTTCAAGCAGGAGTAAAAGGAATCAAAAGGAGACTGACCTGTGGAATCCTAAAGTAATTTTTATTCTGCTCATCAGCCCTTGAAAGGAATTTATTGACATCACAATTATTTCATACAGTCCTTCAAATTATAGAGTAACCTCACAAAAACACCAATTAAAGGTTCTAAAAAAACTTGGTAGAGTTATATATTTCTTAAAAATTGAAGAACTATAGCTTATATTTTCTAAGGATTCAGTCAGTAGATAAAGGATATTTTCTGTAAAAAGGCCACGGTCATCCCATACGTGTTATGTTTTAAGAAGATAACACTGTTTCACATTATAGCAAAATGTTTTCAGGTCTGCTATGGTGGAATTTTTCTTTACTAAACGAATATACTGGCTAAAATTCAGTTTTCAGATCTCATGTCATGCATGGAATATGTGTTTAGCCTTGAGAGAATGCACAAGGAAAGACCAAAATCTATTTCTTTGAAGAAATGTACCCTGTCAGGTTCAAGCAACAGATAACTTGCTTATTCATCTGTACAGCTAAATACTAACTTTTGCTTAGAGGTTCTGTTACACTACAAAGTATTTTGTCAGTAACAACAAACACTACGAAGTGCACTTCTAGTTACAAACTAACATGGTGATATACAGATACACATAACCACCCAAAACCATAAATGAGCAACAGTTAAAACATTGTATTTATAAATAGCAAAATCATGGACTAAAGTATATACATTTTATAGATTTAGATTTAAACAAATATATAGTGCATTTGAGAAGGACAAATGCATTTTATTAGCATAATACTTGTATACTAAAGTGAAGATACTGATCATATTTTAAATCTTGCAGGTTTTCTTCCATTTAATACTCCCTTAAATGTCTATGCTTCAAGACAGTGACATCAGCAGAAATTACTGCCTCTTTTAATGTAACGTGCTGACTTCTCCCAGGATCTAGTGGGGCCTATAGCGAGGAAGCTCAGGGTAAGGGAACTTGAGAATATGGAGCTTGCTTACAAAAATCACTTCAGTCAAACATGTACTGGTAAGAAAACCAAACTGAAATGTCACTCGATCAAATAGCTCCACTTCATCTTGTCTCCCGGGGCCCCAGCTTTTTAGATGATTGGCAAACCTGGTACTTACGAGAAAACTAACGTTTAGATCCAATATATTTCACGACATAGTAAAAAACATGAGCCTTTCCTGACAGAAAAATGCATCTTTAAATGTCAGAGCTATTACAAGACAAATTTTATAAACAACTCTAAACATATAAAACTGTTTTTCAAGAATCCCAGAAAATAAACATCTGAGACTAAACATTAATAGTGTAATACTCCAATACTGTGTATATAGATCAACATAATTGACAACAGGGATTTTACACTCATTTCCATTTAAAAACCAAAAGTAAACTGTACAGTAACTTTTCATAAAGCACTGAAAGAAACCAGAAGGCGAACCAATTACAATAAATGATCATAATGAATTAAGGTATCAGGATGCACAACAAATGTGTTTTAAAAACCTAAAGCCATTTAATAAAAAAAAAAAAAATTAAGTCAAGCCTACATGTCTGCCTGTATTGTACAGACCCAATTCAATTCACTGAGTCAGTTCAGTCCTGTGAAACACCACGATTAACATTCTGGAGTATATAATAGGAATTCACTTACTCTCTTGAATATAATGACTATTTGTTAATAAAAATTCCAGTTAGCACTCTCCTGTTACTAAATAGAAAAGGAACCAACTAAACACTAGTGCTTATTTTGGTACTGAAGAGTCTAGTAATATTGTATCCCTTTGGGAAACACATGCTTTGGTGCCTCTAACTTCAGGAAAATCAAAATTGCTTTACATGCAATAGCTAATTATGGTGTACCACAGAAAACAGGGGTTTATGCATATAGAACTGTTCACATGAAGCCCTGAGGTACCTGCCTTTCTTTAAGCAATAAATAGCCTCTCTTGATCTAGTCTGTGTCACCATCTTCCCTAGTGCCCCACATTCAAAATAGTCTGATTAATGGCCTTGTCTGGTGAGACAGTCAACTTAGTAAGATTTTTTATGATACAGACTGTGCATGTCATCTAATTTTGGAGTGCTGTCATCTAGTGGAGTGTCACTTGCAGTTCCCATGTCTCCATTTTCCTGTGCATCAGTTGCTACCTTCTTGTTATATCCTGAAAGACATGAAAAGAAAAAAAGCAGATAATTTCTGATTTTAAAATGTACTCATTTTACTGAGCAAAAAACCAAAGGAATGTACACTGTAATTAGTAGCACTAAGATGAGGAAAATGACAGGGTCTTAATCAGGTTAGCAATTCCTAAGAAGGGAATGTTTCCTCTTAGAGTGGGTATCAAACATCATGCAGATTTAAAAATACACTGAACTAAAACTTCTATAAAATTTCCATCACATTTTCAATAAAACACATAACTGACACATAAGAATTATAAAATTCAACCAACTATAGATAAATACAAATATCTTCTAAATTGTGAGTATTTTTTATATTTTTTCTTTCATGCTATTTTAACTTCAGTTCACTAAGGACATATTTTTTGATTGCTAAATATCTGGTTTGCTCGTAAGATAATGTTCAGCTAAAAACAACTAATTTTTGTTAACCCTACAAAATAGATTAATAGGCTTGTAAGTAAGTGTTGGCTATGTCACTTGTTTAGTGAGCTATAAGAATGCACATGTGCTAAGCGATGACCAAGAGATAAACTTCTCTGTGATTTGGCTCAGCTAATAGAGATATGTCACATGAGAACACATTTTGGTTATTTCAGTTACATTTTAAGGTGACAGCGAACGCTGGCCTTAGCTGCAAAGAAAGAAAGGAAGATTCCTTCTAATCCTGACAGAAAACATTAAAAAGGGTAAATGGCTATGAAGCCAGTGGGAGCAAAACTCAACAGTGTGCAGGTCTGATATGCTGCCACAATGCTTCAGGTAAGATGCATAGAGAGAGCCATAATTACCACTGATGCCTGTATATATATAATACACCAAATTGTTAACAGTCCATCAGCTCACCAAAAACTGCTCTAATACTCTTAACACACATTAAAGACTCCATAGAGCTGTTTATATGGGTTAGTTGTGATGTTTACTATGTTAGTAATTAGTAACTGAGGAATCTCAAATAATTATATTATTCTGTTAAAAATGACAAAAAACTAATATTTAATGGCAACTCTTATTTTCCAAAATAATTTTAGCCAGAATAATTTTGCTATCTTCATATTTTTAGCTTTATGGAACTGCTGGATTTTCATCTCAACTTTTGCTCATTCTGCTACAAGTATATGAAGAAAAGTTTACCCTCACACAGCCATGTAGTAGGGAAGGGGAACAAGTATTTTAACTGCGCTTTCAATGAACTGTCGTTATTCTTCTTTGATGTTACATTAAAGTCTATTTGCCTATATTGTATTTTGAGTGGATCTTTTATTCGTAAAGTCACAAACTGGTCACTTGGTCATTTAAAAAATGATAGATGATTCAGCAGCAATTCTAAAAGCTGACACGTTTCATTTTACCATATCAAAAAATCACATTAATACCATGATCAATTTTATTAGAGCCTTAACTCCTTGGAAGCATTCAAGCTTACAGTGATTGCCACATATTTCATAATTCTAATTTTTACTTGAGAATTCACATTTTTATCAATGACGATAAATAATTTCATTTGTCTTCCTTGAAGATAACTTTGATTTTAAGATAATGGTTGCCAAATAATCTGAATAACCATAATTTGTAACTTTCCAAGTAAAATTTATCTTTCATAAAACAATTGCTAGTGCACATTAAAACATCAATTAAGTACTTCCTTTGAGACCCCAGCATCTCCATGCAATATGCAGGATAAATGCTTTATGCATATTTATATCTACGAAACAAAATATTAAAATGCAAAGCTCTGAAGAGTCAATATTTAATGAAGTCTTCATAGTTTCACTGCAAATGATATTTTACTTTAAAAAATCTTACTGTTTCATCAAGGACATTTTAAATGAAACTAACATTTCCTCCTTTCACTATGAGAAGATGACAAGAAAAAGGGACACAAGCAGAGTTAAGTATAACCGCCTTACTGTGTGCTACAGTGCCAGCAGTTTTACCTCAATTATGTTTTTTACCACAATATAAAGACCAAAACATAAATTATGACCACATATTATTATGAAAAACTTTTGTCCTCATAGACTCCATGACAGATCTCAGGACTCTCAATGATTCACTGATTAGAATTTGAGAACTACCACTCTATGTAAAACAAGAGTGCGAGAATTTTCCTTAAAGTGTGTAAATGATAGTAATAGAACCAAAACAAGGATCATGTATGCTGATTCAAGTAATAACCATAAACCAAGAGTCTTAACAGTTTTGTCAGATGTAGTCTATGTATTGGGATATGGAAAGGGCATGATGCATTTTGCAACAGATGGTGCTGCTTCATTTTTAGAAGTGCTAGAGTCATTCACATCTATGTAACTATTATGTCATTTGACACGTGACAGTTCTAGCTTCATTCCAAAAAAAAAGAAAAAGAACAAATTGCTTGAGTTTTGGAGGTTTTACAAACTGAAGATGGAAGACCAAACTGCATTTTTATCACATTTCACTGTTTTACTTCCATATAGGGAAGAACATGCATCAAGCCTGTGAGAAGTTGCATAGTTTACAGTGACAATACTTTAGAAGAACATCAGTGCCAATGGTAGTTCATGAAATTTCACCTTGGTCATTTTGGTCTCAACAACACTCCCAGTCGGGAAGCCCAATGAGGTTGATGATGACAAAATAAAGGCACTGATTGAATCAAGCCACATTACATGATATGAGAGGTCACAGAAACACTGAATATCCATCATTCAAGCATTCGTGATCAATTGAAGAAGCTGGGATACATACACAAGCTTGACTGACAAAACGTCAGTTGTCAATTAAGTTCCTCATGAACTCAAAGAAGTTCATTTGACAGGGCATATAACATCTTCAATATGCTCATTAAACATGAGGAAAACAATTCTTTAGAGAAGCAACTGATAAATAGTGATGAGAATGGACTGTTTGCAAAAATGTGCAAAGGGTTTTGGTCCCAAAGTGATGATTCACCTCAAAAGACACTGAAAGCAGACATTCATCAGTGGAAGGTTATGCACTCAGGGTGGTGGGATTTTAAAGGTGCTTGGTTGAATTCAAATGTATACTGTTGGCAACTGGATAGTCTGAATGAATCCATCATCCAGAAACGTCCAGAGCTTATTAATTGTCAAGGAGTTGTATTCCATCATGACAGCACAAGACCACACACAAGTCTGATCACGAATCAAAAAATTGTTTGAGCTTGGATGGGATGTGCTGCCACACCCACCAGATTCACCTGATCTTGCCCCATCAGACTTCCACTTGTTTCCTTCTCTTCAAAACTCCTTGACAGTATAATGTTCAATTCAGGTGAGGCTGTAAATCAGCACCTTGTTCAGTTTTTCTCTGATAAAGACAGATTCTCTATGAACAAGGAATTATGAAGCTCACTAAAAGATGGCAAACGGATATCAAGCAAAACAGACAATATATCACTGACTGATGTTTGTTCTTTATGTAAATAAGCGACCTTTGAAAAACAAAGAAAATGTCATCACTTTTCCAGCAACACAATTTTTTGTATTGCAAGAGATGATCAAGTCAAGAGTACATTACAATATATTTACTCTAATGGCCATGTTCATCTTTGTTTCAGGCAAGATTATTTATTATTCAAGAATTTTATGAGCCCAAAATTATTCTACAAAACATGGTGTAAATGAAATTTGAGCATAGCTACAATAAAACTGTAAGAGAAAGCTATTCATTTGACTTCCTAATCACTAAAACAATGTTACCAAAGAACAAGTGAAGATTTTACATTTTAAAATTACTAATGAATATATTCACAATATTATTTACAGTGATTTTTTACCTCATAAGACTTTACCTTGTAAGACTTTGATTTCTCCACTTGTGTCTTTGCAATTAGCACCAGCATTACCACCTGCCTCTAACTCATCAAGATACAAACGGTAACGATGTCCACTCTCATCTTCATATTCTACATTTTCATCATCAGAATCCACTTCAGGAGCCACATAAACTACTTCAAATTCAATCTCTCCTCTCTAAAAGAGTGAACAAAAATGAGGATGTCACTGTAATCACAATTAAAACAAGATTTCCAAAATCTTTGGGAAGATTGAGTGGTAGAAAATTCAGACATAGGGCCTTTCTAGATAACAAGTACTGAACTACAGCATCTCAAGGTAAAATAAGTGACATGATGTTCAGATGATCCCATGAATTCTCCATAGAGGTAACTTCCTTTAATTACAGATCATAATATTTTTGCTAACAGACCTAAAAAAGGATGTTTAATTATTGAATCCACAGAATTTTAGAATAAGTGTTCAGTTTAAATGTTATTTTAATAACCTAGTACTTTATATAACTATTTAGCAAAACCATCCAAAAGTCAGGTAAAAAACTCACACTTAAGATGATCACGCAAACTTTCCTTATTAATTCAAGATAGCCCTACAATAACAATTTCCTACTGAATAAATGATGAACCTCTTCATAACTTTCACTAGTACCGACATAGTGTTAACCCAGATATTCTGCCTAGTAATACATACAGTAGATCAAAATACAGTGCATGCTTAAATTCTAAAAATTTATTACAGTAAAAGACACAATGCCATTAATCCTCGTCTATAAATTTCCCCTTGCTTTGAACACTCATCCTATCACTGCTACTTTCTGAAACAGTTCTGGAAGACTTCTGTATCTTTATGAGGTGTGACCAAAATTACAGTGAACACTCCTGTTGAGGGCCATCTGGCAGAAAGGCAGGCTAGTGAAACATTAGTGTGTCCTTGTCCACCTTACTCTCCAGATACGGTTCCTTATTACTTCTGGCTCTTCCTCAAAGGCAAAATGACCAAGAAAGGTAAACGATTTGAATCCATTCAGGAAATCAAGGAACCCATAACAGGAGTAACCAAAAGCAATCATGAAAAGACTTCCAGAAAGCAGCAAAAATGCTAAGTGTATTCAAACAGAGAAGAATTAATGACAGTGTGTCTTTTATTTTTAATTTGACAATCACCAAATTTTTCAAACACATCTTGTAGTTACTATATTTACTGTACAAAAGTATGATTTTTAATAATCAAAATAACTACTGTAGTCTTTTACATGAGCTAGAAACAGCAATGAGTAGTGGAGAGAACAGATTATTTCATTACTATGATGAGAAAGTACACATTCAAGTACAAAGTTATAGGTCATATTTTATGCTAAAAAATTTCAAGCTATTACTGTCATTTAACAAAAGACTACAATTAGATGTAACTACAATAGACATAAGCCTGGTATTTGCAACTCTGAAAATCACAGCCTGTGTTTTGAAAAAACAAAGTGTACAATTTTTGACTGCTACCCTTTATTTATTTTTTGTTTTGAGACAAGGTCTCACTCTGTAGTTCAGGCTGGTCCCAAACTCACTATATAGCCCAGTCTGGCCTCGAACTCACAGTAATCCTCCTGCCTCAGACTCCTGAGTGCTGGGATTACAGATGTGTGTCACCACACCTGGTTCTGACTGCTACCCTTCTTTCCCAGCTTAAAGTATCAGGAAAGTTACAGCTGATAGTTTATAAAATGTGCCTTATGACTTAAAACTTATGACTACCTGTGTACCTTTGGCACAGCTGACGTTTATCCTACTCTTGTGCTATTAGACAAGTCATGTTATGTTGAGAAAACACTAACTTAAAAGGCTCTAGTAGCATTCCTAGATCTCACACACAGAAATATTCTTAAAATTCCATTTGGACAGACAGATGAATAACAGTGGTCTTCAGTGTAGTTTTCGGTGATAGATCGTTTGGTAGACAGATTTCAGGCTTGATGTGGGGAAGCGCTTTCTAAAACTAAATAGTGTTCAATAATGGAATAGACTGCTTTGTCATCATTGAGTCTTCCCTTTCATGCAATTATTTCAATCTCAAATGGGGGGGGGGGACAGTAAATATACTGGATAACACTCAGAGATGTATTCTAATCCTAAAATTTATTTGCTCTGCAACCTTGAACAAATCTTTTAATCTCTAAGACTCTCAGTTTACTCATTCTAAGTAAGTGTTGTGTTAGATGATTTTTAAGATCCTTGCAGTTCAATATATTTCAAAATCAATATATTTCTAGCATTCTCTTTTTTATGACATCTAATATTAATGATGTGGCTAAGCATCATATTTGATTTGAGTATCAACACACACAGTCCCTACAGCTCTACTTTAATCTCTACCAGAGAGATAACCACACAGAGGAAATGAGTGACTTGTTTAAGTATGCAGACACAGAAAAGAGTAAATAAAATGGTTCTCTTTCAATAAATCTGACAAAAGTCATTTAAAAGTCCAAAATCAAAGGAAACAAGTATCTACCAATAAATACTTTACTACTTTTGAGAAATTTCATTGGGACATATAAACTATTCTTAATTACATAAAAAAATTTACCTGCTGGGAAAGTATTGTCACAGCTTCTTTATGTTTTGTGTCCCTAAGATTAACTCCATTGACTGCTAAAATAGCATCCCCAACATGTAGCCCTCCACATCTGTCAGCAGGTTGTCCTGGATGGATCTCAGAAATGAGGATTGGAACACCGTGTTCTTTTCCACCCTAAGAGCAACAATAAAAGCAAGGCATTAAAATAGCCAACCCTAGTACACTACAGCCACAGTCTACCTTAGAGATAAAACATTTTCTTAAAACTATCTTTCATTCTTTCATTAAGAATATACTGTCCCTGTAAATACTGGGTGACATTTTATTTACTACATAGGTCACAATAAATAAATGAGTATCAAAGAATTACCTCCTGGTTAAAGGATCAATAACACCCTCAAACATGTTTCAGAAATAAAAACACACAATGCCATAATTTCAAAGAAATTGTAAGGCTAAACTCTTAAACATGAATAAAAATATTTATGGATTTAGTAGTCCACAGCATTCTTTTATCAACCCTAAATGCATACACATATACCAAAAACTTAGAAGACTTTAAGATGAATTTTCAGAAGGTTAGAATGTTAAAAAAATATGTAATACAGAACTGAATATATTAATTAGTATTAATCACTTTCTAGTATATCACAGTGTTATTTCTCCATCTATAATTTATATATCTTGGCAGCAAAAATTTTAAAAAAGGTATTTAATAAAGATAGATGAAGTTTTTATCATGGGAGATTTCTACACTAAGCAATATCAAAACATGAACTTATGTAGTACCTAAGTATTAAATGAAAATTAAAGTCATCTTATTTAATAAAGCACAGAGGCTAAAACAGCCTCCCAAATCATTATAGATTGCTCTAAGAATGCTGTCCAAGATGACTGTTTGAAAAGTATCAAATTAACAAAAGAAGATGTAGTATTTAATTTAGAGACAGTGAAATCTGACAGCTAAGAAAAACATGAGATAGATAACATACCAAAGGCAGAATAACAATACAATTTGTGGCTCTTTATCACGGAAGATAACAGCCCCATCTAGTCTCAAAGGCTCCTTGAAGTGGCACCGTATATGGTACAAAACTGTGTCCTAAATTATAATGAAAATGCTAAACTATGTTTATTCAAGGGACACTTGTTACTAGAAAGAAGTATTTACACAACAGTGTTGATAATTAAATGTTGGATAAATTTATTTAGAAGTTATATCCAGAATACTTTGTTCCCCAAAACTATGTCCCACAAAGGTGCATGATTATATTTGACAACTGTACAAAAGGAAACTGGAAGCACTACTTCTTACGGTAATTGAAATGCCAAGGCCTTCATGATCTTCCTTAAGCAGGAGGACTTTTCTAATTGGACCCACTCCTTGGCTTTTCTTTAAAGAGTCTTGATCCTTAGTGGCGGGAAAAAAGAAAAGAAAAATTATTATTACTTAATATAACAGAGAAAGTGCACTCATGCTACATAACTTATTTTTAGAAATCTTTATTCATTTTTTGGTATAGATACAAAACAGTGTTAAAGTAATTAATAGATTAAGTGAAAACAGTAATATGATAAAATTTATAGATTATTTTCTCACTGTTATATCAATAATATTTTTTTAAAAAGTTGATACATCTCTTGAAATTACAGGGGATTCATTACAAAAGTAAATTATTGCTAGAAATTACTAAACAATTATCAAGGAGTAAAAGTGGGTAACTATTTTCATTGGAATGTAACTTACTTTTTTTGAGACAGGGTCTCGCTCTGTAGTCCAGGCTGGTCCTGAACTCACTATGTAGCCCAGCCTGGCCTTGGACTCACAGCAATCCTCCTGTCTCAGCCTCCTGAGTGCTGGGATTATAGGCATCTGCCACCATGCCTAGCTGATATGGTGCTGGGGAATGGAACTCAGATATCACTGAGCTATTCCTCCAGCCATGGGAATGTATCTTAAAAGACACTAATTTCAACTTGTTTGTAGAACTGAAGAACAAATTTGCAATTTGATTTTAACTACTTGTTTGTTTCTAGTGCCTTGGAGTTGCCTCCTTACATACAAGGATCTTATTCCATTAATAATTCTTTCTCTAGCATATTTATTCTCTTTCTCTATGAAATCCTTTCCTATTTAGTAGATAAACAAATTCTAAGCATCTTCCAGCTCTAAAATACTGACCACATGTACAAAACAAAATAAAGCCCCTCGAATCTCCTGTATCTTCTTTAGCTGCTACCTTTTTCCTTATTAACCTTTTCCCTCTGTGGTACTTTGGTAACCATACTGCTATATCCAATCAGCACCTTTTAGTCACCACCCTGGTAAAATTAACGTGTGGCTTATGTTGGTCACTGTTCCTTGCTGACACATGCTCTTTCCCTTGGTTTCTACTACCCTGCGCTCTTGGATGCCTTTATCTTCTTGATAACCTCCTTTCGGTCTTCTTTGATCATCTATTTTCTTCCTTTACACTACATAAATTCCCATCCCTGACTTAATGTTATTTTCACTTTATACATATTTTCCCTGATGATTTGATTAATTAAATGGCCTCAGTTCTAAGAGGTGAATGGTTTCTATAATACTAATTTCTTCAACTCAGGACTTCTCTCCTGAATTCTGTTCATATATTGAACTGTACAGACACCTTCGATGTATTGCTGGGAGTCCCACACTACATGTCTAAGGCTAGTATCATTTTTTTTCCCTCTCAAATTTCTTTTTCCTCTATTTCCTTTATCAATGAAAGAAAGATCACTCTTGGATGGCCAAACCAAAACTCATTCACTTATTTAACCAAGGGGAGTCAAGGACTTAACGCTCAAGTCCTGCAACTTCTACCAATGCTGTTCTTGAATGTTATTCCCGTACCTTTGCTTTTTCTCTTTAGATTATCATAGTATCTTTCTGACTGGGCTCAATTGACATACTGCTATACTATTATGCCCACCATCCTATTTGAAAGTCCTATAATTATTAGGCTAAAATAGAAATTCCTTTATTTAGTACAAAATAACCTTTGTCATCTGGTCACTGCCTAAAATTTCAGCCTTATATTTAGCTACTTTACAAGCACGCTTTTATCTCAGGCACACCTGACACCACCTATTTTGTGTTCCTAATTTCTCCATTTCCCAAATCCTCTGAACTAGGAGTTCATGGAGACCACAAGAGTCCTAGAGCATGTGGTGGCATCAATGTCTACTACAATTCCTATTTCCTCCACCAAATTTAGATAGTTACCAACTTCTCTTATAATAATTTTTGCAGAGGTCATTAATATTTAAGGTCATACTTTATCTGATAGTAAGAGGTGAACCATCAGGAAAGGATTAGATATGCTTTCATAAATTAAGATCTGTATTAAGCATCTGTTGTAACAGAATTTAATAAAAATTTATGCAGACATCAAGGAATGTTACTATATAATGGTGACTTTGTGAACAGATAACTGGACACAGAACTCACGTTCAAACAGGCATAAATATTATTTTAGATTTTACATTTGAATTTAGTTAACAAAATTTCCCATTAAGAACTTTCCCCAAGTATTTGTCAATCTATAAAAATGATGATATACTTCCAGCTAAGCTTAAAACAAATTTAGGTATGCTCAATCATGATCTAGGAAAATTGAAGTATGATACAAAGTACTAGCAACATGAGTTTGCTAGCAATCATTCACTGTTACCAGAAATATCACTCTCAAAGAATTAGTAAGTATATAAATAACAACCAAAACTCCTTTGAGTTTTGAAACTTTACATACACATTTAAGTAAGTTGAACCTCATTTTCACTCTTTATGTAAAGGTTGCAAATCCTACTAGAAGCAAAGAAAAGAACAGGAGACAGACGTGATTAACAAGAAGGAAGAAGTCACTCAGGAAGCAGCAAGAAAGCAACGTACATGTCCTGGTGGTGCCTGCATGGGTCGCTTCAGGTCGTTGCGTCCTCTGCAGGCTCGAATGACAGTTTTATGGCGATGCAAATGTATTTCAGCTTCTAACTGGTTCCAAAGTTTGTCATGTGCTGGCCCCTTCATATCTCGTCCTAGTAACTGTATTTGTTGGACCCTTCAAATTAGTTTTTAATTATGGTTAGTACAGAAAATATTCAGAAGTACTGAGCATAAGTATAATGTCATTTGTATGAATTTCAATTGGTAATAAAAATACTCGAGAGCTTCCTTATGTCTCTCAGATTTATAAAAATACTAAACCTTCGAAGAAGACAGAAATCTTCCAGGGAAAACCAGTAAAAAAATTATTTTGTAAAAAGAATGAATAAATAAAAGAATAAAAACTTTTATTCATATACCTAATTCAAATATACCTAAAAATTTTTTTGTAATATACAATAAAGTTAACTAATTGAACTCAGATACTACAGCATCAAATATCAGTTTCAGATGACAGTGACTGTACAAAAGCATACTTTCCAATGAGTTTCTTTATATAAAATGATTATTTTAAATGTTGTAAATAGTGGAAAATGTGTACCTCAAGATAACATAAAAACTAAATATTTTGCTTCATTTAAGTTTTCAATGCAATTTTAACAAAATGCATAAAATGATTGAGTACTTATAATCAATCACCACAGTTTGTGAATAATATACAAACAAAATTAGTAGAACTTACATTTTTAAGAAGAAATCATTGTCATTAACTTAAGCCTGTCTTTTTTTTTTTTTTCCCAAGGACAAGGACGACAGGGTTTCGGCGACCACAGAAAGAATTCCTTATGGAAGTTCTGCTGATGGGGGACCAAAATCCACCAGTTATGGTGTCAAGGGAGAAAATACCCAGAAAGTGCTTCTCTGCAGAGTTGCTGACATTGCACAGTAAGTTACTACTAGGGCTGTGCGTACCTGTGGCTGCACCACACTTACTCCGTACGGATAAATCTACAATATTTACTGCTGTCAATGAAGAGAAGTAGGGTATAACTAATGGTAAAATAATTCTGGGAGTAAAAAGGTTTCATTTATAGGCCATCCAACCTCATCAGACATTCAACTTATCTCCTAAGAACACAAGCACACCCATTTTCACACACCTGCCTGCCAGTTCCTTATCCAAGTACTTGGCCGCCAGTCTGGCCCCGTACACTTCAGCCTGAAGAACAGCTATGTGCCTGCGAAGCGCCTCATTCTCTTTTCTCAGCAGCTTCACTTCGGCTTCAAGTTGAGCTTCTTTTACTTTTTCTTTTTTGTTTGCTTCAAGCTCTCTCTCCTATTGTAATTTACCAGAAACAGATAATTTAATAAAAATTCCTTTATGATTCTTTCACAGTAGACCATGCTCCCTCATATACACACAAACATAGTCTACAATACCAACAAAGAAAGCAAAGGATAAACATTGCCACTTCATCTGTAAGATGGAACACAAAGATTTTGATCTGGTTCTTTTAAAATTATTATATATCTTCTTGGTGCCACTTTCCTAGATAAGGCACCTACATCCCATGATGTACCCTGATACCAAGGGTAGCAAGAAAAGTAGTTTTTTCTAAGTAGTTAATAGAATCTGCTACTTACTTCCTAAAAAGGACTTAAAAAAACTAGACTAATCTAAAAATAATCACATTGGTGGCTGTTTTTAAACATTTAACTAACTTTAACAATTCTGTAAAGCAAGTCAAAAATCATTCAGTTATATAAAGATTCATTTTATAGCTAATTTATCACAGAGGACTACAAGAAACTTACAACACTTAAATTAGCATCTCATGGAGAACTGATGGTAACATGCGTTACAACATGAAGAAATTTCTACAAATAACTATGTCTGTGGTGTACATTAGCACCAAACTTATTGAGATGGCTCATCTCTGTCTATGTGTTAGAATAGATCAGTGGGCAGAGAAGTGTACTCTAAGGAAAACACTGGCCTCTCTTGGCATCTTAAGTAAAATGTTCACTTAATTTTAGCTGTCATTAGAAGGACATCATTTGCACTCTACTTGGCAGATAATCCACCCATGTCAATCTACGGTTGTTAGCCGGAGAATATAATTTCAACATCTATGACAAATTCATAGGTGAGAAAGCTCAATTTACTGTAAATTATAACAAACAGTTTATGTTCCTACATACTGAAGATTATTAACATAAATGCTTTCAGGATCCATGCACAAAACAGATAAGCAGCTTCAAGACAATACAGTGCACAATGAAAAGGTACAAAGTCCAGCCCAGAGGCAATCAATTTCCAAATCAATATGCACACTAATGTGTGGCCACACAAAACTCTTCTGATAATTCAATACAGACCCCAACACTTCAAGCTTGCATTTATCCTGGACATTCCTGTGTAGAATACACAAATCCTACAAAATATACATCTGTTGAGATGTGCAAGACATTGTTCACTGAACTATGATGTCCCATTTATGAGGACATAAAAACCTACCTCAGCACCAAAAATAACATTAATTTTGAGGAAATTATAAATAGTGTTATTTTTATTTTAGGAGCACTAGTTAAGTAATTATTTCTGTTTTTATTCTGGATATTAAGAAGCTTCAAAACTACCTGCTTTGGTTTACTGCTTTATTGGGCATCAAATCATTATATAGTCAAACACAAGGTAGGGCATGTCATAATCCTAAAAATATACATGAATTAAAATACGTGTGTGCTGGGGATGTAACTCAGTGGTAGAAGCACTTGCCTAGCATGCGCAAGGCCCTGGCATCACATAAAAAATTAGCTGCACATGGTGGTACACATTTGTAATCCCAGCACTTGGGAGGCTGAGGCAAGAGGTTTGGTGAGGGTTCAAGGCCGGCCTGGGTTACATAGTGAGGTCAGGACCAGGCTGGACTATGGAGCAAGACTCTGTCTCAAAAAAAAAAAAAATAATTAAAAAATAAAATATATACGTAAACATATATAAGACACTAGAACTAATAAAACCTAATAAATACTATATATATCATTGATTAAAAATGACATGATAAAATGTTTCCCTTTTTTAAAAAATTACAGTAAAAGATACACTGCCATTAATTCCCTTCCAAAATACTCCCTGTCACCTCAGACCCAATTATCATTCTTGCCACTTTTTACACTTGATCTCAGCCAAAAGGTCGAGAAGCGATCATCTGCCACTTTTTAAAAGCAATTCGGAAAGTCCTTTTTCGTGAGTTCCTTTTGTTGCACTGTCATGACTGCCTTGACATCCTGAACTGAGTCAGAACACTTGCCTGTCAGGGCTGTTTTAACTTTATGGAAGAGTGAGAAGTTGGAAGGTGCCTTATATGGAGAATAAAGTGGATGAAGTAATGTTTTTGCAAGCTTGCCTTTCTGCTGGATGCCAATCAACAGCACTAGTCACCACATTTTTGATAATATCTTGTAAAGACACAAAGTCTTTCAGCACTGGTTCAGAAAGTGAAAAGAATGATGAGATTAGAGTGCTCAAAGTAAGAGGAGGTATTTTGAAGGGCACTTGTGGCAATGTTTCTTTTATGTAATATCTATTTTTAACTTAAACATTCATCAGATATTTCAACCATATCTTTTTTTTCTTTTCCTTTTTCCTTTTTTTTTTTTTTTTTTTGAGACAGGGTGTTGCTTTGTAGACCAGGCTGGCCTTGAATACACAGTATCCTCCTACCTCAGCCTCCCAAGTGCTGCTTTTTTATTTCACCCTTGTTTTGTAAGTGACATAAAAGGAAGACTGGCTGGCTTTTTCAACTTCTATAAAGAAAAATATAACCCTTAAATATAGTTTCCAGACTTCTTTAAAGGATGTAAAAAATTAATAAGTTAGAATACTCCTTTTATAACAACTCTAGAATTATATCTTTTGATGACATTTATTGGTGCCATTTTAAGTGTTCCTCGAACACCAAGATTTCTTTGGCTTGTGGTCTATATGAACTGGATGGTAAAGATTACCTACTTTCAATTACTTTAATAACCTACTGATACTGTATTAATGGAACCTGAGAAACATAAAGCTATCATTTTGTTTTAATGATTTAAATTTTAAATGAATCTCATATTCTCAGACTTAAAATGATGAAAGCAGGAAATGGATTAAAGAAACTGGTGACAATTACTTCTAGATTTAAAGATAATTTTTTGTTTGCTAGTTAAAGTTAACCTGTTTGCTACTAGATAACAACCAAGAGGTTATTCATTCATTCATTCAATTACTCATTTGCAATGCTGGAGACCGAACCGAGGACCCTGTAAATTATAGGCAGTTGCTTCACTACTGAGCCACATTCCCAGTCTATTTTATATTTAGATAACCACACAATGTATCAAGTAAAACTGTAAGACAAATTGGAACTTGATTAGGTTGAGTAATAAAACAGTATTAAGAATTTATATATTGCTATTTTCTAAAATAATTGCTGGTAATGAATTTTCAAGATCCAACTGTTTTAATGGTCACCCAATTATTCTGAAGAATGCTGAAGAGTCCCAACATAAGCAGTGGATAAAGAAGAAACCAATATGCACATTCGTTTTCTGGGACTAAATTCAAACAGATACTTATAGGCCTGCTTAATATATCTTTAATATTCTTGGGTGGGCAAACCATTTATTCTCTTGATGGAAAAGTTAGAGCAAGCCATAGAGCTCAGAATTGGTCAAAACTTGAGAGGCTCCGCAGATAGTGGCTATGGGTCACAAATAAAAGAAACACCTGTAGCACCGTGCAGAGAGACAATACCAATCAGCAAACCATCCCTGAATTTTCTAAGTATTAGAACTTTAATAAAACTGCCACCAACAATGTTTTTGAATACAAAGAATGACAACATGTAATACGCGAGTAAACAATGGGAACATTTCAACATGACATATTAAAAACAGAAATTATACACTTACCAGTTCTTCCACAGAGGGGACAGACTTAAGATATAAGAAAAAATTTTTGTAATTAGAAAATCATCAAATAAATTTAGTGATATAATCTTTATAAGAAAATTTTCCATATATTGGATATCATTTGGGTAAAGTTCATTAGAATACATACACTGTAAATCCATAACCAACATTTGTGTATAGTATTAGATCAAAATTTTGGTTTTATCAAAATCCGTCAACACTATAGGCTCGGTATTCTTTTTTTTCTACAGTACCCTATTTCAAAACTACTGTTAAAACTTTAGGTAAAATAATTCCTAATGAAACTGTAGACTGTCTTTCAATTAAAAACAAAAAAATTTTTTCCAGTCCTATGGATTGAACACAGGCCTTCACATTGAGCTACATTCTTAGCCCTCTTTCTATTGTTTATTTAAGTCAGGGTTTTACTAAGTTGCTAAATTGCCCAAGTTAGGCTTGAACTATGATTCTCCTGTCTCAGCTCCCAAAGTACTGGGATTACAGAACAGCACCACCAGGCGTAGCTCTCTTTCAATGTTGGCATCAAATATCTCAAAGAAGCACTTATATAATCTGACTTCTAGTTAGTTAAGTAAAACATTACTAATATAGATTCATAGAACTTTAGAATTTAAGAGTACTTTAAAAGAATATACAGAATATAAATGTTCACTGAGTAGCAGAGCAGTTAAAGTGATTGGCGGAGGTTCATGCCTAGAAACCCAGCACTTGGAAGTTCAGGCAGGAGGATTGCCAGCCCAGACTATATAATGAGTTCAGAACCAGCCTACATATAGAGCAAGGCCATCGCAAAACAAAACAAAACACTGAAATAAACTCCTATGTACTAGAAACCAACCAACCAAAATTAATTAAAAATAAGCTTAAAATGTATTCCTGTCATGACTTATTACTGCATCTCCATATAATTAACAAAATGTCTGGTGCACAGTATGCACTCAATACATAAGAGGTTAAACTGAAATGAAGCTAATTTTTTTTCTACTTAAGCCTATATTAAGAGGGTAAGAATTATGGTAAATTCATATAAAGAAACAATATGCAGACATTACAAAATATTCAGTGGCTCAGAAAATGCTTACTGCATACCAATAGCAAAAGAAAGAATGTGCTACTGGCTGGAACCCAGTTTCATTTTCCCTTTCTTATTAACAGAACTCTCATTTTCCTGGAGCTGGCCATGTGTCCAACTAAGAGACTGGCATGCAACTACGGATAGCCAATACAATGTGGGCAGAAATTACTGAATATTTCACGAAGAGTTCCTTAAAGCGTAAGGGAGGTGAGGAGCACCTGTTTTCCACCCTTTAGATTCTTCCTTCTTCATGCCTACAATGCAGACATGAAGAAATCCTAAGGATAGAAAATATGGGCTAAGAGAGAACCTGGGTCCTTGGTATCTATGGAGCTGGCATATAGCTCTGGACCACCTGCTTCAAGTTCTTCTAAGAGAAAGATAACTACTGTTGATTAATGAATCTGTGAAACATGGTGGCTCACAGCTGCAATCCAAACTCTTCAGAAGGCTGAGGTAGGAGGACCAAAGTTGAAAGTCACTCCGGACAACTATTCTAAATGTAAGACTCGGTCTTAAAATAAAACTAAAAAGAAAGCTCAGTGGTAAGAGTACTTGCCTAGGATGAGCAAAATCCCAGCACCAAAAAAAAAGAAAAAGAATACCGAAGTTATTGGGATTTCTGCTTTATGCAGATTAATTTTATCCTAATACAGTATACAGTAGATTGAAAATTCTGTATTATTACAAATCCCTCTTATACATGTTTTTAAACAGAAAAAAATGTATGACTTGCTTACTGATATTATCACTATCATTCAGTGATGAGACGGGAGATGAACATGACGATCGGAAACTTTGTTTCCTACATCTAAATTTTCCACATTGAACTGTCTAACACCTTATAAAAAACCTCACTAAAAATTGTCCTCTACACTCTTAAACTACTTGCAAGTACATATTACTCTTTAAACTACTTACCAATTTTGCCTTAATGGTACCCGAGTCAACACTCTGACCAGTTTTAGCATGCAGCTGAAGTTGAGCAGAGTGCAACTGTAACAGCTGGTCATGGACCTCTTTCTCCAATGTGACTTTCTCTGCCTGTGTCTCAGTCAGTTCAGATCTCAGATCCACCAGCTGTGCCTTATCAAAGAGAAAACATTAGGTAAGCCTAATTTTATTTTCACCCTAGTAATTCGTAAAGAATGACAGACTATCTTTAACGCAAATACACAAATACTAGACGACTATTAACCAAGATATCCGTAACTGACATGAAACCAACAGTACAAGTGAGATATTCCAATGCCAGAATGCTAATCAAACAGTATCTTCTATTAGCACAGAATGCCATTTTTTACTTTGATTACTTTCAAAAGCCTTTTCACTGCTTCACCTTTTTCTTCAAAACTTACAAAAATACCCATGTACGGTATGGCAAGGTGATAATCACTCTGTAGTCATGGTCTATGTTCAAGTGATCCACTAACATTATTAGTATATTAGAGGGGTGGCCAGTAATTGGTGTTCTCTTTTCAATTCAGAGACTGTTAGCCCAAGTCAGCCTGATCACTACCTGGGAAAGTTATTTGGAGTGCTAAGTATCAACTATTGAGAGCAGAGTCAGCCTAAGTGTCAGAGTTAACTTAAAAAGTTTTCATTTATAGTTCAGCAAAACAACTCTCAGGACCACTTACCCATTCAATTAGAAGTTTTTCATTTTTATATAACTGAAAACTTAACAGTTTTATCACTGTGCACAGGATGTGTTCATTGTGGATGGTTATCCCAAAAAGCCAGTACATTTAGAATTAAAAAAAAAAAACCCTTGTTTCCTATGCAACTTAGTATGATTAAAAATCTAACGGCGAAGAACTATCCTGCACAATAAGAAAAAATTATAAGCAATACTTTATAAATATGTGTGCCCGTGAAAAACTTTCAGATCGACTAATATGCCATTTATCAATCTCATTCTTTTAATGGTCATTTGTACTGTTTCTCATTTTTGATTAACAAGATATAATGTGACTTTTGATACATACAAATACACTTCTTAACATATATCCAGGATAGAAATTTCTGGGTTACATGATTTGCAGTTGTCACAAGGGATTGGTTCTGAGACCCACACAGATATCAAAATCCATGTACATTCAAATCCCTTGTAATATATGGCCAGCATTTGCATCTGGCCTACAGACACTTTCCTGTATACTTCCAATCACCACTAGGTTACCTCTAATACCTAAAATAATACAAACACTATGGAAATAGCTGTTGTATTACTTAGGGAATAAAGGCCAGAAAAAGTCTGTACAAACTCAGCACAAACACAACATTTTTCAAATATTTTTGATTCATGGTTGGTTGACTCCACAGATGGAGAACTCAGAAATACAAAGTGCAAACTATGTATGCTAAACGACAGCAACAACCAATCAAGTGATTTTAGCAAATGACATGCTTACCATGTATGGGGGGGGGGGGGGGGAAACCCTATTGCTTCACATCCCATGCCTTCACTTGGAATGCCAGTCTTTTTACTTGCCTTTCTGGTAGGGATATGATAGAATTTTGTTGTGGTTTTAACTCTTCCTGATTCAAAACATGGTTGATCACCATTTCTTATTAACAATCTGAGTATTCTCACTGGTGAAGGGTGAAATGTCTTAGAGCTACATTTGCGGAGTTGTTCCTTTTTTAAAAAATACTAATTTGAAACCCTCAACTCTTGAGTAATTTACTTAGAAAAGTCTCACAAATTTGGACATTTATAGTCTTTATAATTACACTGAATATCAGTTTGAATAGATGTAAAATCTCTGGCTCACATTTTCGTTGCTTGAGTATTCCAAGTATGCCACCCACTGGCTGCTGGTATGAAACACAGGTACTGAGAAATACAATCCTGATCCCTCCCACTCTCCCTAATAAGTGACTGGTTTCCCAAAGTCTTTTCACATTATTTTTAAGTCCAGTATTTTACCAAAATATATCTTAGTGCTAATTATTCTGGGTTCATGTGGGCCCATTCAATGTGCAAGCTGAATCTTGATTTCTTTCAGAATGCTTTAATACTTTAGTGTTTTTAAAGAGTTGGTCACTTTTTGAGGTGAAACAAAAATAACATTTAATAAACTATTTCAAAGTGAATAATTCAGTGTTCATACATTCAAAATGTTCGCAGTCTCTCAAAAGGCGGCTTTGGGTGTGCTAAGCAGCTGTTCCCCATTTTCTCATCTCTCCCCTAGGCTGCTGGTGACCACGGATCTGTATTTTGCCTCCAATTTACCTGTTCCAGACACTTCACACAGATGAAAGCATTTAATATGTGACTTTTGTGTCTGGCTTCTTTCATTTAGTAAGTTTTTCAGGTGCATCTATGTGACAGAATGTATTGGTACTTCACAAATCTTTATTTTTGAATAATATTCCATTGTGTGTATATATGATAATTGGTTTAAGTATTCATCTAATCAACATTTAGCTATCATGGTCCATCCACTGATAAACTTTTAACTACCATGAACATATTTATCTTGTTTTTAATTTAATTTTTCTAAGTATATTTAGGAGTGGAATTGTTGAAGAAAATGGCAATTCTCTGCCTGACTTTTTAAGGCTCTGTCAACCTTTCTTCCACAGTGGCTGAATCAGCTTGTCAGTTTTTTTTTTCCTACCAGCAAAAAAAAAGGATTGGTTGATAGTAGTCTCAATGTTTTGTTTCCTGTTTCAAGACTTCAATTACACTAACATTAATCATTTTTTCTATTTTCAATTGATAATCATCTCTCAAATCCTTTTTGTCATTCATACACACACATATGTACATTCTTTTTCTTGCTGTATTTATTGGATTGTTGGAAAAGTCATGAGTACATAATTTTTTTTAAATCTGAGGATGCTCAATTCCTTTTCTAACTTTCCCCACGTTTTATATATGTGATACATGTTTACTTTGAACTCGAGTATTTTGTGCACATACATATTGCATCAAGGTTACAATTGCATCCACTCCCTTCCTGACCCTCCCACAACTTTTCCCTCTGATCACTATCACCCTTTTTTATACATATCATCTCCTTTTTTCCTTCCTCTCACCCTCCTTTTTCTTTCTCCAGAAAGTCTATCTTCTTACTTTCTTCTGTGTCTCTTGTATTTTTTATGGTTTGCTTTTCTCATATTAGAGAAACCAAATGATACTTAACTTTCAGGGTCTGATTCATTTCACTGGGCATAATGGTCTCAATGTGCATCCATTTTCCTGAAAATGACTCAAATGTGTCATTCTTAATAAACGAATAATACTCCACTGTGTATAAATACCACATGTTCTTTATTCATCTGTACTCAGGCACACTGGCTTCTCCCAAGATTCGCCTACTATCAACTGTGCTGCTATACAAAAGACATTCAGGTTATCATTACACCAATCTTATTTCTTAGGCTAAACTTACATCAAAGACTGAATAAGTGAATCACTATATTAAATGAACTTAAGTCTGTATCACAAAAGTATATAAATACATAAAGCAATAAATATAATGGCATACTTAGTTATTTCAAAAAATTTAAAGAGTTCTTTCCCAAAGAGGAGCAAGAACAAGTAAGATTATTATTACAAATTCAATTACAGAGAATGAAGTTGAGATGTAAAACTTAAGAGTTACAGGTTTAAATAATAGCCGACTGAGTGTTTGGCCAATAGACTAAGGCTATGTGGTCTTTTATCCTTATCACTCAATGACAGCTTCAGGGTAAAGACCCCAAGAACCACTTATTTACCAACTCTTACTGTTTTCAGAATAATATCCCAAATCAAAACCACTGTCTTCAGCCACTCCAATCCAAACCAAATATCTTTATACATCAAAAGTTTCACAAATTTTTATATCTATTCCCCATGTTGAATATAATTATGCTTTGCAAACTAATATACTATTAAAAGTAACAATGGGGGAAAGTTCTACAGATTTTATAGGAAAGGTTGTACTGTTTTAGTGGGATACCAATCAAATAACTGATGTCTATTTTTTGTTACACTTTCTCTTTAGATGTTTCCTTTCCTCTAGGTTCTTCGGTGCTGCTTATCTCTCTAACTCTCTCAAAGATTCTTTCAAGTATTTTCTGCATTGATGGGCTACTGGTAATAAATTTCCTTAGGGATTCTAGGTTCTGAAAATTTTTTACTTCCCTTCAACTTTCAGGGATAATTTTGTTGGACACAACAACCAAGATTAAAACCTGCTGTCTTTTTAAACTTGAAAGATGTTGCTGCAGGCTCTCTTGGCTTTTAAAGTTTGCCTTGAGAAATCTGTGGTAATTCAAATGAGTCTGCCTTGGTAGAATAATGTGTTTTTCTCTTGCTGCTTTTAATATTCTCTCTTTATGCTGTATTTCTGAGATTTTGGTTATGATATGCTGTAGTAAGTCTCATTGCTGGTTGAAGTTATCTGGTGTTCTATAAGCTTCTTTTACCTCAAAATTAATTTTTTTTCCTAGATTTGGGAAAATCTCTTGCATAATTTCAGTGAATAAATGCTTTATACCTTCAGTGCTATCTTCTGTTCTTTCTCTTACATCCATTAATTCTGAGGTTGGTTCTTTTTGAATCATCCATCAGCTATTGTATCCAGTTACATTGCTCATTTCTAATTTTGGAGTCATGCCTAATTACAGCAGTTGTTTCCTCAGTCCTGTCTTCAAGGTCTGAAATTCTGTCCTCACAATGTTCGAGCCAACTTCCCTTGCTTTCTAATATATTTTTCGTATCTTGAATTTCAGCTAGATTTCTTTTCAAAATTTCCACTTCTCTATCAAAATGTTCCTTCATATCTCACATTTCCTTATTTACCTCAGCCAACTTATTGGTGGCTTCTATATGCTCTGAAAGCATAGTATCCATTAGACCCATTATTGTTTAGTAAGTTCCTTGTTAAGCCCGCTGATTAATACTTGAATTTCTTTGAGAATATCTTGCTTGGAGTGGCTGTTTGACTATTTTCTTTTTAACTTCCATCTCTATGAGTTCCACTATTTCAGGGTCCATGACATTAGTTTCTGGGGTCTCAGGCATTTCTGTGTGTGACCTTTTGCCATATTTTCTTCCTGTATTTCTGTTGCTGAGGGACTTCACTTTAAAGGCCTAGCCAAGAGGTTTCTTTGAATGGGTAGGAGGATGTCGGAGGAGCCAAAAATCCTATGAGTTCTGTGCCAGGAGTAAGCAGAGGGGATACCTAACAATCTGATGTACTCTGAGGTATCACAATCACACTCAGCCCCCTTAGCAAAGCTCTCCCACCTGTCCTGGATTCCCTCCCCCCAAAGGGTGGGGCCTCTCTGCCTTCAGATGTGCTCCCACTGAGACCCCAGAACTTTGGCTGCCTTCTTCTCCACTGCACAACTGTGTTTTGTGACATTTCTTCCTAGGCACTGTTTAAAAGTGACCCCAGAAAACATGATGTGCTCCTCTGAGCCTGATTCTACTCTATAAACAGTTCAGTATTGGGCTTTTTTTCTTTTAAATGGCTCCTCCTTACATCACTGCCTATTATGGCTTCTGAGCACTGCTTCTGGCTTAGATTCCAGGAGGTCTTTCCTAGGAGAAGTTTGAATTGCGTGTGCAGTTTTCACCTGCAGGCTCATTTTTTGGAGGCTGGGGCTACTAGCTGCTGTTAATTCCCACTTCTCCTGAATCTGCACATACCTCGATCTGAGGTTCCACACCCTGGCTTTCCTCGATCTTCAGACGCTGGCAGTTCACAGCCAGCTGCTTCCTGGGCTGCTGTTTTCCTCCACTTCTATGTGTCTTTGACATTTCTGACTGTCCCATGGCCTCTCAGTTACTGGGGAGGTCCCTCCTCTCCTAGCTAAGCTGAACAGGGAGCATTTAATTATAATCTCAACTTTTTAAATGAGTCCACGAGGAGACATTGCATAGCTCTGTTACTCAGCTGCAATCCTGACCATAAGTCTCGTGAACACATTTTTACAACAGATGGTGCTAGTTCATTTTTGGAAATACTAGAGTCCCTTGCATCTATATCATTGCTATATGTCATCTAATAGCTGACAGTTCCAGCTTCACTCTAAAAAAAAGAAAACTGAGCAATTAGGTTGAGCTTTGGAGATTTTACAAGTTGAACATAGAAGACGAAACTATGCATGAGCCCACCAAGGTTGACGATGACATAACAAAGGCACTGATTGAGTCAAACCCACGTTACAGAACATGAGAGATTGTGCAAACATTGAACATGCATCATTTAAGCACTCACACCGACCTGAAGAAGCTGAGATATGTAAGCAAGCTTGATATCTGAGTGCCCGTGCACTTAAGTTTATTTGATGGTGCATATGAGTATCTGCAAAATGTTCATGAAACACAAGGAAAACTATCCTTTTTAGGAGCAAGTGATTACTGGAAAGGAGAAGTGGACTGTTTACAATGATGTGAGGCACAAGCAGTTTTGTTCCTGACTTGATGATTTGTGAGGCAGTTGATTACTATCAATGAAACTGAAAGCCAACATTCATCACAGAGGGGTTACACTCTGAGCATGACAGGAATTTAAAGGTGTGTTTTTGAGCTCCTTCCAAGGAACCAATTTATCAATTAAAATGTGTACTATTGGTAACTGGGCAGTTTGAATGAATCCATCATCCAGAAACATTTAGAGCTTGTTAATCATTAAGGAACTGTGTTTCATCGTGACAATACAAGACCATCCACAGGTCTGATTGATCACCTCCCAAAAACTACTGGAACTTGGATGGAATGTATTGCCACAATTACCATACTTAACTGACCTTGCACCATCAGACTTCCATTTGCTTTGCTCTTCAAAATTGTCTATGTGGTATAATGTTCAGTTCAGATGAGGCTACAAATTAGCACCTTGTTCAGTTTGTCACTTATAAAGACAGGTCCTTCTATGAATGAGGCATTACGACACTCACTGAAATACAGGCAAGAGATTATGGAACAAAACTGGCAATATATCAGCAACTGACCTTTGTTCTTTATGTAAATAAATGACTTTTGAAAAACAGAAAAAAGGCACGACTTTTCCAACAACCCAATACTACAATGCCTTTTTCTCTAGTTTGATTTCTCTTCTCCAATAATATTTTCCTAATTCTTTTCAGAGCTCCACATACACATCTTTCTCTAATTTTTTACTTATTATTCTAAGTTTTTCTATGTCTGAACCATGCTTTTTCCTTCACAGTTGTATAATATGAACTTACATTATAAGTTTATAATTTGCCCTTGTTTTTATTCATTGTTTTATAATATGCTTTCTGTGCTACATTATTCTATTATTAATTTTTATTTTAGTACAGTTTTGTAAAAACTAATTATGAAATACTTTGTTATTTATGTTTAACTGCACAGGTTTTCATGTCCATCTGGGGGAGGCTTCCACATAAGGGATGAATCTCTTTCCTAGCTGTACAGTTCAAGGTCCTCTCCTCTGGCTGTGAAGAGAACTATTTAAAGCCATGGCTCTCTGTATTAGTGCACCTACTGTTCTCAAATCTCCCTCCTAAGTATCCAATCTTGAATACAGCCTTTTTCTTCCCTTCACACTTCATATGTCTGCCCTGCTTCATTGGTTTTCTACTTCTAGCAGTGTCTCTTTAGAATTGATTAGACTCTTTCTCAAAAGCAGCTTTTTAAAGAAACTTCTAAAATTCTCAAAGTACAACTCAGTCATTTTTACTCTTGTAGCTTCTTAGTGTAATGCCACTCTGGCATACCTTGAGGCAGTTTTGCTAGCTTTCACTGAGCTGCTCGCTCAAATTTCCCACTCACAGTGATGTTTTCTCTTTTCGGGATATGTTGGTGATTTCTGTGTTTCTGGGCTCCCCTTTTTATTCTTTCTGCTACAAAGACAGTCTTCCACATTGGATCTGTGTGGGGTTTGCTATCCCAAATTAATCCTATTATTGAATGTGTGAGGATACCTTCATATCTACTTCTGCTCAATAGTCTGCCATTAATTTTTATTTTGTGCTTTTGTAATAACTGTCTGTCTTCACAAAAGATGTTTTTGAAAAGTAACCTTCTAAAATTTCCTTCATTATCATATTCCTCAGACAAGAAGTCCTCAGCCACCATTTTCATTATAACAAGCTGTGCAACAAAAATGTAATACTAGCCACACTTGTAACTTAAAATTTCTAGCAGTCATATTTTAAAAAGTAAAAACAGTTTAAATAAACATTTATAATACATTCTATTTAACTCAACATATTTAAACACATACTCAATGTACTACTTACTGAGATCCATTTTTTACACTAAGTATTCTAAATTCATTGTGCAACTTATCTGAATAGCACATCTCAGTCAGAATCAGTCATACTTCAAGCACACACAATAGTCACATCAGGCTAGCAACTACTGATAGTGCCAGCTTATTGTATATAATTCAAAGCAGAAATAAATTTCATCAAGAATTAAATGTTGAAAGAATACTAATACCTGAATCACCATATACAAGAGACATACACAAGATATGAAGTAAAGCAAAACTTCACTTCCATTGTCTTCTCTAAGAGTAAGTAACTGACAGCATTTTGCTTTTGTTTTTGTATTGTTAAGACCAAACCTGGGGCTCCCACTTTAGGCAAATGCTTAACCACTAAGCTAGTCCTAAGTAATAATATATGCAACTCCTTTCACAAATCCTAACTGAAAAAAAACTCATCCATATGATAAAAGTATCCTATAAACTTTCATTCATTTAACAAACTGCCCCCCCCAAAAAAAACCAATCACCTATTCCCCCAAAAAAGTTTAGCACATCTTGAAGACTACTTCTCTATATACAAATATGTATTCCAGAAATACTGGCCTACAACCAACCTTCTTAGTAAAATAAACAAAAATAACCTAAAAGACTGTATAATCTTTGAAACAAAATAGTTAGAAAAAGAAAGCATATTTGTATAATATGTATACTTTAAACAATATGTAGTTTATGTTGAAGTCAACATACCAAGAAATAAATTCAGGTATTTAATCAGTAGCATTTTTTCCTCTTTTTCTATTACACTGACTCTCATTCTGTATTTATCTTATCCTATCTTTGAATTGTTGTCTAGTATATTCCTTTACTTCTTATATTTTCTATAAACTGAAAATCAGATCTATTTTATTAGAGCCATTTTAATCTTTCTAACAAGAACACAGGTATGCTGCATATTTTATTAACAGGCATGTATTATACAGTTGCTTTACTATGCTTTATGTTTTAACCACAGAAACATGATCTGTTAATAAGTAATGCTTCTAGAGTTAAGAAAGAGACATGTCGTATTTAATTAATGTGACAAAACAAAAGTGTAAATCACAATTAAACTCTGAAAAGAGAAATTAGTCAGCTTCAAGGCCTGCAAGGGTTCTATCATGCGGATTCTCAATTGAATGGGAATGATTCTGCACAACTTAAAAATATTTAAAAATTATTTAAAAAGAGAATGTAGGCATCAAAGTTCGAGGTCCAATTTTGTTTTTCTGGGATATATATTTCAAATTACTCTAAATTTAGTAATATTTATTTTCTTGACAGAGAAGTTACTGATAATTTATATCTCAAGATTGGAAATTTCTATACATGTAATTGCTATACTTCTAATAGTACAGAATTTCAGAATGAGCCCTAAAGAACATGAAGACTATAACAATTAATATTTAGATAATGAAACAAAGGTCCATTAAAGCTGCTTGCTGTCTGTGGACTATTCACCTGTTCAGTGGCAAAACCACAGTCGAATCTAATTCTTCTGGCTCCCAGGCCAATACAGTAGAATAATTATCAAACAGGTAGCCAAGCGGGGAAATTCACTTCTGTAGCTGTCATATGGCAAGTATGTATGTTCTAAACATTATCTTTTTTTGCTTGTTGTACTCATTTTTTTTTAACACTTCAGGAAAATGGAAGTAAGGATTTAAACAACTTGTTCAGTATTACACAGCTAATAAGTAATATACATGAAAACAATTTGGTCATAAGATATTGCCTGCACATCTTTCACACTGTGGTCTCACCTAGATTACACATTAACTAGTGTAAAGAGAAAGAGATACAGCTGATTTCTATCTATGACCTTACTTAAATTTTTGAGTGATACATAAAAAGCATTTTAAAGAAAAAAGTTAAAGATTACCTTACTTATATTACATACAGATTTTATCTGGTAGACTATTACATGTGATCATGAAGGTTCATTAACAGAAAAAATTAAAACTAACTATCAAGATTCTCTTTCCCTAACATTTATTAAAGACAAAACAGTATCATTCTAGGTGGGTTTCTGGGCCTTAAAATCCTGGGCTTCACATCACCTAACTCAGTGAACCAACCACAGATAAGTTTTTCTAAGGCAGTGATTCTCAAAATATGGTTCCTAGGCTATCAGTATCATTTGGGATTGAGCTGGGAAAATTCAAGTGTCATGAAGCTTTTCCCCTGTGCTTTTTCCAGAGGTTTCATAGTTTCATGTCTCACATTTAAGTCTTTCACCCACTGTGAATTATTTTTTGGCTATGGCAAGAAATAATGGCTTAAGTTCCTTTGCCTGTTTTCCCAGTACTCTTCATTGAACAGGCTTTCCTCTCCTCACTGTGTGTACTTGCCACCTTTGTCCACAGTTAGTGCACTGTAAATGTGTGGATTTCGTTCTGGAGTCTCTATTCTATTCCACTGGTCTTTATGATTATTTTTATACCAGTACCAGTCTATTCTGAAACAGGTACAGGGATGCTTCCAGCTTTATTCTTTTTCCTCTTGAGATTACTTTGTCTATTCATTCTCTGAGGTACCATACACATTTTAGGATTTTTCTTCTATTTTGTGAAGCGTATCACTGGCACTTTTAAGTGGACTGATAAGCTATCAAAATAATATATAGACTAATTTGGAAAACACGCCATCTTAATAGCATTAATTCTTCCAATCTAAAAACATGGGATATCGTTCCAATGTGTGTGTCCTCTTCAATTCCTTTTGTCAATGTTTTATAATTTTTCAACAAAACCTCAAAAGCACAGCAACAAAAGCAGTACAGACAACAGGCTTAGAGGAAGCTAAAATGCTTCTGCCCAGCAAACAAAATTAAGCAAAGACACAACTTGCTGAGTAGAATAGCTTATTTATAAACTATATATCTGGAAGGAACATCCACAATATATAAGGAAGTCAAATAAAACAACAACAAAAAGTAATATTATTTTAAGTGTGTAAAAGATTCTACAAACACAGCTCAAAAGAGGACAAACAATGGCCAGTAGATATATGAAAAAAAAAAATGCTCAGTTTCAGCGGTCATCAGGGAAACAAAAAATTATCACTTCACTTTGGAGAATGGCTACTGTAAAAAAAAGAAAAAGAAAAGAAAAGAAAAGCACAGGTGATGATGAAGAACGAAAAAAAGTTCCTCTCTGGGGGCTGGGCACGCTGGTGCATGTCTGTAATCCTAGCACTCAGGAGGCTGAGGCAGGACAACTGCAGTACTTTCTAGGTCAGCCTGGGCTACAGAGTGAGCTCAGGACCAACCTGACCTACAGAGCAAGCCCTGTCTCAGAAATAAATAAATAAAAATAAAACAACCACCCCCCCAAAAAACACAAATTTGTATGATCATTATATATATGTAAAAATAGCTACCGCAGTTGTTTTTAAATACTGTCATCATAAATAAATAAGTTTAAGGTGATAGATAAGCTGATTACCCCATCTGATCATTGTATGCACGTGTTGAAACAACACGCTATACCCATAAGTACGAATTACATGTCAGCTATAAATTTAGAAAATTCAAAGTATACCTCACAAGGTAAAAAAAAAAAAATATTACCAGGTACACAAAAAGAGGGATTGTATCCAAATAGCATTATATAATTATACTTACCATATTTGTATTCAATGAAGTCATTACTATTCTATTTCTTATCACATACTTGCTTTTAAAACATCTAAACTTTTCTATACAGACAATTCCTTTCTAATGTAACTCTTAACTACTGGATTTTACTCTGTAGCCCCCAAATTTCTTATTTTTCTACCTTATCTAGACAAATTCTGTCTATACAATTTAAAATATACAACAGCTGCACACTTTTTCCTTTCCTTTCCTAATTTTATTTCTAAACCCTTAGGGATTCAAGTACTAGTTATTTTATCTTAGTCTTCCCCTTTGAAAACCTCAAGTTTTGGGGAAAGGTCAAACTAAAAGACATCAGTGAACATCAAGTTGCACAGTTGGAATTAGATCTGGCTCACTCATTACTTTCAGTATATCATACAAACTTTTCATAAAATTTTAGAAGATTCAAGGTAAAAACCTCAAAAAAAAAGAGATAAAACATCTTTATTGGCACATATTAAGAAGTGAGGCCAAAGATATCATTATGTGAGTTGAAACCAAATTACAAATTCCAAGAATTGAAAACGCACATCTTCTGACACTCATTACAACTCTGGCAATAATGCAAAAGCTGAAGAACCAAGAGCTTCAAATCAAATCACCTCCTAAAATCTCAAAATAGCCCAACTTCCAAGCAAGAGATTGTGACATGCTAGCACTTAAGATTTTCAGAAAAAAAATGCTACCTCCTAAGTCAGAACATGGACTCAGAACACATAACTATAATATCTAAGAACATGCATAATTTATTTCAACTTTAATTTAAAAAAAATAGCACCACCACCTACTCACAAAATAATCCTTTCTTCAAAATCAGATTTTATATTTCACACACACACACACACACACACACACACACACACACACACACACTGTTTAGTTTCCTTAGATCATTTAAAAATATAAGGTATGGTTCTTTTTTTTAAAAGACAGTTATCCTCAATAAGTTGTAAATAAAAAGTAAAGTTCTCATATACTTAAAAGCTTTTTCTTCATCTTTGCTCTTGAAAGATAAATTACTATTTCTAAAAGCCATTAAATGCACTTTCACTAACTTAAGAAACAGCTCTATCCTAGAAATTATCACTAATGAGGAAATCAAGAAGTATTTTCATTTACCTATAAGTGATTACCTTGATTACCTTCATATTAGCACTTTCATTTTCATTCCAATCTTCTCACAATAGATACAAGAAATTAACCCTCTTGGAGAATAGGCACAAATTCTGGATATGCAAATCTGTGCTAATTAAGGCTCATGCATTTTTGTCACGGCTAATAAGAGACAGAAAGAATGATGACCATTAAGCACTAACAGTATGTATATCTGATGCACAGATTAATTTGGCTACAACAGCCACTCGTTTATTACAACTAGTAGCAATGATGATTTCTGAAGAAAACTAATTCTCTAGTTTTGCACATCAGTCATAATCTCATTTTTATCTAAATGATTTAGTCTCAAAATTGCCTCCTTAGAAATTGCTCATTATGTAATGTTTATTATGATTTCTAAATATTGTAATAATGCTCTTATTTTCTGGTATGTTTTTGTGTTGTTTGTTTTGGAATCGCCAGCACTCTCCACACTGACACCTAGAATTAGACTAAAGCAAACGATTAGTCCTTACATGCCCTCAAATCCAGACTTTGGAAAATACAGCAAAGAACAAACACATTAACTTTAATGTTAGAAGTAATTTGAACAATTACGGGGTGCTCTGGAGATATCGTCCCGTAATTTAAGTATCAAGTGTGAATGTAAACCGAGAAAGACAACGAGACGATACTACCATAAATATTCCACTAAATTTTCCTAAAAGCTTTCATCAGATTCCCCTAAACAGTTCATGCCTTACCTCTGTGCAACCACAGACGTTGATATGAGATAGCTTATCTGTCTGAAAACATGCCAATTTGCTTTATCAATATGAACGCAGATCTACAAAACTCAAATGTCAAAAAAGGTAAACTAAGGCATTCTCTTACCAGAGAACCTTTCGTAAGCTTACAAGACCTACAGGAGAGGCTAGTAAGATACCAAGAAGGTGGATGACAGGACCCCAGGAGGTCCACAAGTCCCTCAACATCACCCCCCCAGCTCATCTCACTGTACACGCACGCGCACGAACACACACTCCTTCCTCTCCCTCTCTCTCTCACAATCAGATGCCCCAGTGGGCAGTTCCGTAGGGCTGTTTCGCTGGTGCGTTAAATGGGACCTAACGCCCCCGGGCAGCGTGGGTGTGGAATGTCACTGCTGCCAACCCCCACGACTCACTTCTAGCTTGTGGTTGATTTGGGACACAGTCTGAGCTTTGTGGCAGAGCTGTGCAAAACAGGAGCTCAAGCTAGTCATCTTCTGCCGCCCCTCGTAAGTGATGTCCGCCTGGTCAGGGTCGATCTCCCCCAGAAGCAGATCCACATCCACGAAGGCCTTGTCGAACTCTTTCTCCAGCACCTCCAGCCACCGGAACATGGATACTCCACCGGGCGCGACTCCCACCGCGCAGGAGGCGCCTCCGGGACCCCCTCCGGCGGCTGCCGGGCACGGGCCGCCCGCAGACATGGCGCCGTCTAGGGCCTTCCTGGACTGGGACTGACCCTCGCCGCCCACCCCGCGCTCGAGGAACTGTAGGGACTGTGGGAAGCCCCGCGCCCTGTCGGTCCCCTCCCTCCCGCTCGTGCCTTAACGCCAGCCCGGTGGCCCTACCGCTACAGGAGCCGGGCTGCAGCCGCAGAGACACACGGAAGAGCTGGACAGTCCCTCCGCCTGGGCGCCCCTGGAGCGCATGCGTAGTGGAGAGATGGGCGGGTGCAGCCGCAGGACCCTGTGGGCGGGGCAGAAAGGCGTTTCGGCCTATGAGAGGTCTCGACTTGGGACCAGCCTGCCGGCGGCCATATTGACCATTGGCAAAACCCACGCATCGCACAGGATCTGGAGGTGGTCGTGGCAGCTTCCGTGTTGGAAGGGCCGGAGGAAAGCAGTGTCCACGTCGCAGAAAGGAATGGTTTCCGCCAGTTTGACTTCGCAGTGGGCGGGAGTCATTCCAAAATCGTCCGGGGAAGTTACTGCAGTAACGTCCAAGGCGTTCAACAAGCATGCGCGGAAGTCACGTTATACCTTTTCCTGTTCAGGGTGGGATTAGCGGTTACACCAGCTGTTCCTGGTAAACTGGACCTTAAACTCCGTTCAGAAAATGCCCAACTCTGCCTGTTGAAGCCTCTAACCCTGTTATTCTGAATTAATAGAAGAGATTCCCCCTTGCGATTAGTTGTAGATTGAAGTCTTACGCCCCATCCCTTATTAGACGCTCCATCTTGATTTACTTAATCTTCCAAATTTGCCAAAATTTACTTCACTCAGCAAAACATAAAATGCTTAGCATTAGTACATGGCGCTCACCTTATAGCACCTATTCATTTCCTTTCGTGATACCACCGATTGAAACCAAGGTCTTCGCACTGAGCTACATCTTAAATTCGTGTCTTTCCCTTGTTTTGAGACAGGGTCTTGCCAAATCCCCAAATTGCCCAGGCTAGGATACAATTTGCATCTTCCTGCTTTAGGCCCTCAAGAGCGCTGGGATTGCAGGTATGCACCACCATGTCCTGCTTAAAGCTATATACTTTGAATGGTATAACTATTTCAGAAACTAGTAATGTCTTTACATGTGTCATTTCAGGAAAACAAATTATGAAGATTAATATATTAATACATTGAGTACAGACTGCAGTGAGGCACTGAGAACATAAAAAAAAGACATGACCCTTACTCAAGCTGAGCTCATAGGCTTGTGAAACAAACGCTCACAAGTGCAACCTAAATTTTGTGTACATTTGGGAACATTCTACAACTGCTCTCTTCAGTCCATCTACTCTCTTTTTAAGCTCCTTCCAGTAAAAGGGCAGTCAATCCTGGGAAGTGAAAAAGAAACCGGTTGGAGTAGACTGGTAGGAACTGTCTCTTGCATTGCCCAAGGGAGTATTTAGGAATTTAACTACAGAGTCTACTGTGAACTCTCCTAGGGGCAGATCTTCAAATTAATCCAACTGAAATCTGTACTGTGTATCCTTTGCCAATGCAGCACCAATGAGAACTAAGAAATAAATACAGTTTTACTTTGTACCCTGTGTACTTCCCTGTCGACTGGTTAGTGTAAAACAATAATTAAGTCCCTTTGGCCCCAGCAAGTTTAGCGTGGTCAAGCAAAAGTGACCATGAGATCCTTACATTAAGCTTGAATGGGGACTTTCACACAGGTCATTGGACACAATAAGTAATATAAAAGTAGAATTTACTTCTTTCCCTATTCCTTCCCAAGATTTTCATCTGCAATATCATTGCTAAGGCTATCAAACTCCCAGCCACTTTCTCTACACATATTATGGTTAGCAATGTATTTTTTTTAGGAAGATGATGTTTAAAAATTAGAAATTAGCAGAGAAGGAAGTACAATGGATCACAATAATGTTTTCAATTATTTAGTATTTGTCTGTTTGATATTGTGATATTTATTTCTTTGTCCTCACAAAATACTGTGAGGCAAGTATAGTCACTTTTTCTTAAAAGGTGAATCATAAAGAGCTTCAGTATCTTTTTAAGGTAATACAGCTAGAAAATTACTGAGGAAAGACTTCAATCTAGTTGTACTTTTAGCCAAAGTCTTTGTTGTTAACCATTTGCTATTAGTGTCATATAGAAGATTGAGAAAATCCATTTCTTCTTATTCAAATTATCAATAAAGGGGCTGGAGGAATGGTACAGCAATTAAAGTGCTTGACTTGAAAGCTCAAGACCATGCATTTGATTCCCCAGCACCACATAAAACCAGGTGTGGTGGTGCACGCCTGTAATCCCAGCACTTGGGAAGCTGAGGCACCAGGATTGCTGTGAGCCCAAGGCAGCCTGGATCTCAGAGTGAGTTCAGGTCCAGTCTGGGCTACAGAGTGAGACCCTGTCTCAAAAATAAATAAATAAAATAAAAATTACTAGTGTAGTATGTTGATAAGTCATTTCCAAAAATTAGGAAAATTGTTAACTAAAAAATAATTGTAATTCGTATTTTCTAGTACTTACAACTGTCTAAGGACAACATAAATATAAGCTGTATTTCTTTTAAGCATCTTCAACTTCTTAGTATAAGTGCATTTTAAGCGTTTATGTGTCCAGTGTTGAAATGGGTTCACGAATATCCCTGTTTTCAGGATTGCAGCTCCATTTCTGTTATGACCTTTATAGTTCCAACAAATCATATTTTCTATGTCTCAGGATAGTTTCACATTGTCCCTTCTTATTAACATAGTGTTACATCTCTATGTGCTTACCATCAAGATATAATATCGCTATTTTAAGTGCTCACGAGGAGCCCTAATAATAGTCACTTTCTCACATTGATTGGGGTTTTGCCCTTCTTCAGTTCACAGCAGAACATGGAAGTGAAACAGAAAATTTAATGCTCAAGTGCTGCCATCTGTTGTCAGTACATTTTACCTATGTTCATTGCTTTACCTTTACCTGCTAAAGAATTAGGAATTCTATGTAAACAATTTGTGAGATTTGTTTTCCCAAAGATTAAAAAAAAGATCGCGATACTTCTATTTGCATTTAGATTGGTAGAAACATGTTTCACAAATTATGCTGTGTGATTTTAAAAGTCTGATGTACCTTTACCACTCCTGCTGGAGAGGGTGCACACCTATATCTACAGCACTCAGGAAGCTGAGGCAAGAGAATGCTGAATTTGAGGCCAGCTTGGGCTACACAGTAAGTTCCAGGCCAGCCTTGACCACAGAGTAAGATCCTACCTCAAAAGAAAAAGGATTATTTTATTCTCCAGGATTTTGTCACCAATGAAAACAAAGAGACTGAGGAAACTGGAAAAAGGTAAGACGCTGAAGGTTCCTTTGGTAGGTACAGGTGGTTAGCTGGAAGGATAGTGTATAGTTAAGACACATACAGAGCACTGACTAACTGTAAAGACTCACCTTGAGCAGGAGAGGGAAACTATCATCTATAAACTCTACTGTGTTCCAGGCCCTGCACTAAACTTCACTACTACCAAGAAATAGAAAAAAACATTAAGTGCTGTTGGTAGTGATAAAAAATTGTATGATGAATGAATCAAGTCAAGGAAAAACCACTGCTGCTTTACTTGAGTGATACGAGAAAATCTTGAATATTGCACTTAATGTGTTACTTAAGTTTATTGCACTTATTACTCATATTTGCTAACAATTTGAAGTTTTCAGACAGTCATGCTGAAGAAGTTATTTATTAGTCTTCTTCCCACAGTTATTTGTTAGTTTTATTTTCCTTCTTGTTATTTCTTTGATTATAAATGGGAGAACTATTTGCTCTCTTGTTTTTCAAACTTGAGAATTTTAGTGGAGTAGTTCATAATTAGCTCAGACACCTCTTCTCCTCTTCTCTTCATCCAAGAAATTTTCCTTCTTTCTTCCCATGTGAAAGTATGGGCTCTATCCCCCTTTTTTTTTTTTTTTTTTTTTGCAAATACCCACTACACTAAAGCATTTGACATACTCTTTTGGGGTCCTTTAAATGATGAGTTTTTACTTTATTAATATCTTGCTTTGAACCACATGGGCTAACACAGGTCCTCAATATGGTAGAAATGCACATCTGTTTGTGGAATAAGTTAAATAAGATAACTCAGCATTCTACCTAGGAAATTCTAAAAGCAATCACTTTTCAATTTCAGACATACCTTTGACACATGCTAGAAAACATAGCTAAATGACATAACGTTATAGGAATTAGGGATATCTATAAAATACATAACAATCTTAAAATTCAAAGAATATTTTACCAACTTAGGGAGTATAGTTTAACAATGATCTAGCTTATTTGACTAATAGAACTAGTATAATTTAGGCTTCAAGAATTATTTCATCAATACCACTGTTAAAATTTACTAGATACTATACCTTGTATGATATACCCAACACTAACAACAAAAAAAACCAAAAATTTGTAAAATCCCTTTTAGTATATTTTTATTGCCCTATACTATTAAAGACTAACTAGTTTTCCACTATTACTTGATACATATTCTTTATTTGTCCTTTCCCACAGCTCCAGGTTCTGTTCATCATTATCTGAAACCACCATTTATCAACAGTGGTATCAGAGTTTACCTCTCATTGATTCTTCCTCTTTCATCCACTGTCAACCCCCTGTTTATTTTCCAGATTGCCGGATTTTGCAGATCAAACATAGACTTTCTCTCATCAGCCTCTGTCAATCATATTTCTTGTAGATAAGTTTTAGTAGGCTACCCGAACAGGTACATTGTAACAACTATTCCATGGAAGAAGGTAAGTTGTACACGTCATTTTATTTTGAAAGAACACAGGAGCAAACATTCCTGGTAACTGGAAGAGGGCCCCCTAAAGGAGGTGTTGCTCCTTTCTGAGGAACTTCTTCATGATTTTAATATACAATGTAGTTAAGGTAACCTACCATGATCCTTCAGGTTTAGACTGGCTACATGGAAAGTTGTCCACATGTATAAAGTGCATGTCTAGGGTCTTCACAGTGATTGTACTATTCTGGTTAGGGTGACTTTATACCTGTGCATGTGTGTTCCCAAGATCCTTTGTGTTTAAATATATGAGATGAAATTCATATGTATGAGCTCTTAATGAGCTTGGACCCTGAGCAGGCCACCTCTCAGCTTCCTGCTCCTTCCCTTTCCCTTCCTCTCCTGTCTACTTAGCAGCCTCTCACTAATTAGAATGTGTATAGTCTTCTCAGTTAACAAGTCAGAAAAATGCAAACACACAAAAAGCCATGGTAGTTTGTCTCTCATTAATTGCAACTCATTCAAAACTCACCTGGTTTTTGTGGCCTGGTGAGCAGAGTGAATGAGGGCAAAAAGACTTCTGCAGGGAAAATTTGTCATTGCAAATGGGCGGCTTCCCATACTTGAGCTACCTTCCTCTTTTTAGGGAACTCCCTATCTTATGTGACTTGGTGGGAAACAGTCCTTCTTCCATAAGAAACTGAAAATGTATTGCAATTACTTTTCTGGCTGTGTGACAGCCAGAGTACAGACATGACCTAGGCTCCGCTTACCAGCTTCACCTACCTGACTTTTTTTTCACATGGAGATGTTGAGAGATGCATCAGCAGAATTCTCCTTAGTAGGAAGTACAGATGATAGCAGAGACAGTGACATCTGATTTAAGGAGTGGCTCTCCAACATGGTACTCAATTTCTGCTTCATGGTAGAGGGTTATGATTTAGTGTTCTGCAATGACAGTAGCAATGCTGTCCTTGTTTGAGGTGTGATTTTGCTTGAGTCTGGCTATATATCCCAACTGTGTTCTTGCCCATTTCCGCATCTGGTTCTCTAGACTTTCCTGCAATCCTTGTGTTACCCAGTTTTCATTTGGAAATCCACCCCCGCCCCGCCACCCCCGTTTTTTTGCTTTAATCAGCCAGAATTTATTTTGCAATTAACAACTCAAACTGATATAACTATCATTTACTGAGACACAGAGACTTTACTGTGTTTTGTTTTGTGTTCTTTCAGTACTGGGGAGTGAACTCAGGACCTTCTCACTGAGCTGCACCCCCAGTCCTTTTTTTAATTTTGAGTCAGGGTCTCACTAAGACCCTGAGTTTCTCAAACTGCACTGAAACCTGGGATCCTTCTTCCTCAGCCTCCCAGAGTGTTGGAATTCCAGGCATGTACCACCATGCCCAACTGAAACCATACCCTTTGCCCATGGATTAGACAAGCAGTAATTTTTTTCAGTAGAATGGAAATCATTTATCTTCATTTCATAGAAGAAAAACAAACCACACTTAGGAAGGTTAAGAAGTAGAACTTAGAATCTTCTGTTTTAATTTAAACTTAACATTCTTCATGTGACATTCTCCAGAATGGGAAAATACATTTTCAAAAATCACATTAATTTTATTTTTAAATTTCCTTTAATCTGAGGAGAGATTTCAATTTTCAAAAACAGGTCTTCTGGTTAGCTCTTGACTGATCAGTTTCACAGTCTGAATCATGCCCTGATGATTCTAGCCTCAGTAGTCCTAGGTCAGGAGAATTCAGTTTTCTATATACAGTGGGAAAGAGTGGGTTAATTAAAATGTCGTTAAGATTTCTTCCAGAGCTGACATTCTCTGAAGTTTGCCAAGAGCAAAGCTAGATCCTTGTTTTAATCCCAAAAAAAATCTCTTTATAAAGAGGTTTTTGCAGGTTTACTTAACTAGTGTAAAATGCCTTCCGGGCTACATACAAAACATACGTAATTTCAGAGTTTGGGCCAATTATTTCATGCCCTTTGCTTTTTTTTTTTAAATGGCAGGTTCAGGCTGGTCCTGAAATCACTATGTATCCTGGGCTGTCCTTGAACACACAGCAATCCTCCTGCCTTAGCCTCCCTCGTGCTGGAATTACAGACATGCACCACTACGCCCCACGTAATGTGGTGCTGGGAATCAACCCAGGCCCTTGAGTTTGCTAGGCAAGCGCTCTAACTGCTGAGTTATTCCTGCAGCTCCACCCTTTGCTTTTTAATAAATCAAGGCTGATATCCATTTCATAGAGGTATGTATTTATGTTTATTGCAGGGTTTCTTAACAATGGCACTACTGACATTTTATTTTGTGCAGTGCCCTGTAGGGTGTTTAGCAGCACCCTTGGCCATTAGTCACTAGAGACCAGTAACCCATCTCCTTCTCCCACATTTTTATAACAATCAAAAATGTTTCAGGGAGAAAAGGAGAATAGAGAAAGCAAATCAGAGAAAACCATGGTTTGAGAATCTGAACCAAAAATCTAATCCAACCCAAATTCAAAGTGTATTCCTTGCTCTCTTTCTTATACTGAAAAGCTAAATTCTGGGTCATATTTTGAACAGAGGTGCTTAATGAGTCATTGAATTTTCATACTTGAGAACCACATCCCTGTTTCTTTACTTGGTTTTTTACCCCAAGAAACCTAATAAAGGTAATCAGATAAGGTGTTAAATCTTTTGGAGAAAAAACTGCCTACCTCCTACTCAGGGTCCAACAAAGTCAAAAGCTAGAAATCCGGATTTTACACCCTTAGTCAATATGTGTAACTGTGTACGTCAGCAGAAAGTAAGCAGGAAGCTGAGCACGGGCGGCAGCTCCCACGCCTGTTCCCAACACAACACAATAAACGTGCACAGGAGCCCGTCATTTCCAAAGTAGTACAACAAACAAGTTTCTCAAGAACTCAGGCATCTCTCCTTACTGTTTTTTCCTTGAAGCTTATAGTATCAAGCAGACTTGATACTACAAACGTTTTAGACTATCCAAAAATTGAGTAGTTAGAAAGTTGTTAAGTTAGAGACAATACTCTTGCTAGAAAATTATTCAAACATTTAAGCTCTGTAGTAATATGGAAAAATGTAACAAGAGAATATGAATATATGAGTATTTTTACAATCTGGTAAAGCTATTCACAGTGTAAGATACTAGAAATCATGCCAAAATTTCAGTAAAGCTGTCGAAATACAATAAAATGAAGATAAAAAGTAGTATACAGTATAATCTCAAGGTACAAAGAAGAGGGAATCTTGATGTCACCCACAAAGGACAGAAAGCAGAACCCATCCCTATGCTGCATAACACAACGTTGCTGGCATTGATGGCAGAGGCAAGGATATGATTTTACAGGGGTTTTGTTTCAAGTATCTTTTTAGCAAAACACAAAAGATATTCAAAGAGTATTTCTCTTTGCATTTCAAAGCGTAGGCATAGAAAAGGAGCTAGAAATACAATGTTTGATCTAACTACAAGATTAAAGGTGATCTTACTTTCCTCCTTGTTATTTTTTTTTCAAATTTTCTCTTACTGAATATTGCTTTGAGGTTAGTAAGTCACAAAACTTAAATGATTCTATTACTATAAAAGCAATAAATAAAATTTGTTTATAGTCAAAATATTGACAGAAATTCTCAGCATTCCTTGCCTCTAATGGTTTAAAAAATGAGAGAGGGAAAAAAATCAGAAAAAGGAATAGAAAAGCCTTTTGAGAAAAGCACACAGAAATCTTTATTCCACAAATAAATTGAGTTGATTATTAGATCAAAGAAAAGTTGCCTGCAGGTGACAATTGTAGTAAAGACGGGTGTGACTGAAGAAGAGATAGCGAAGCTTCTCTGTGCTCATGGGGCTTTCCTTAGAGCACTCTGCCCAGGCTCACGGCATGGGAACGTTCTGTTCTTCACTTCTCCAGCTGTATACATAATCTTCTGCTTAAAAATGCTCCCAAAACCCAAAGAAGTGGCCTACACTAGTGATGCTTTCTCCTTCACTGGTAGTGAGGCTTCACCACTTAACAACTTCTCTAAGGAGACTAGAGGTCTTTTCTACTATTACTACAAATATACAGTAGATCCATTTTTCAATGTTGTATTTTTAATGGAGTCAACAATATCTTTAATGACAAAGATGCTTTCCAAAATATATTTGGGGGATTAAATGACAGATGAATGAAACATTTGTCTGTGGCTCTACATAGCCATTGTACCTTAGGCCTTCATCTAACAATAAAATGTTAATAAAACAACAAGTAAAAAATCTGCCTATTTTCCTTACTAGTTAATGTGAGAAGAAAACACCTGCCAGTGTTAGTCCCACAAAAATGGTTTTAATATAGGGTCACAGAAAATGCAAAGGGTTTATGGGCCACTATAAAACAGCTCTTTGTCTTTTCCCACTAATTCCCTAGTGTCACATTTAACAAAACAAGGAAACTACAGATAATAGAAGTGTTTGCAGATTAGCCTTCCAAGCCATAAATAACAGAGGGTTTTGCTCACCTACAAATATTAAGGCAGCTTATCAATGTTTAAGCCCCTTCTTTGTAAGGGTTGCTAACATTTTAACCCAGACAGATTGGGAATTTTTTTCTTTCTTGTCTTCTTACATTGACAGAGTACACATTCACAGGATTCTACTATCAGAGTTCCTCGTATAAAGAGGGAGGGATCACCTCAACACCTGCCTACTACTCGGAAGCCCATCTGGGAAGATGAGCGCACTCTATACGTTCCTTGTCGTCTTCTCTCTCAGCTCCAGTTTCAGCCTCAGTTGTCCCGGCAGATGCAGCTGTGATTCTCTGCAGTCGGTGCAATGCTACAGACTCGTGAAGCTGCCCTCAGGTATCCCATCCACCACCAAGCGGCTCTACATCAGCCACAGCAAAATCCAGCACCTCCAGGTAACTGCGCCTTTCTCGCCTCAGATTGCTGCAGGTTGGTGAGGCAGGGTGTGGGCGAGTGGGGAGTTGTTAAACTTGATTTAGAAAACGTGCTACTTGCTAAGTTAGGGCAGTTTTATTGCCTGCTTGCTGAGGACTACTTAGATGATATATGCCTCTGCATTTTTGTTCTTTAGGGAAGTAGCCTCCCCTCTTCTCATCCAAAGTGGTCAAAATACATAATTACTGGTTTTTAATCTTAATTTTCATTCTGAAAAATTTAAACTTTGTTTTTGGAAAGTAAAAGTTAAGAAAGGGCTCTTTCTTAACCAAAAGAGCATCTTGCCACTTTATTTCTCCAGTATTAAGGACAAGTCCTTTCAAGGGAAAAGGAGTTGTTTTATGCATTGATGGCAAATGATAGAGCATCCTAAGACTACCAAGAGGGCTCAGGATGTCAGGCTTGTCTTTTCACACAAACATACACACGACATAGTCTTTGTGGAAGCCTAGACAAAAGAAATACACGCTTTTTGTTGTGTCAAGTCCCCTGCATTTTTAAATGTTACTATAATTTTTATTTTTATACTCACCTATTCTGAGGACTCTGCAGAAAAATGCTATAGATTTTTCTTACTTGTACACCAGGAGGAAATTTATATTTGATTTATGCTCTTGTTTTGTTTTTTTCTTTTTTGAAAAGTATCAAGAGACAAAGATTCTCACCCTAGTTTTCTCCCTAACTAGAGATGTGATCTTTTTAGACAAGCTGTTAAAAACAAAACAAAACAAAACAAAACAAACCCTCTCGTCCTCAATTTTTACCTCATGAAGTAAAAAGGCAGAATAAGTGATTGCAGACCTCTTCTAGACAGGCGGTTCTGTGGCTCCCTGATTTGCTCTTCCTGTTCACTGCTTCTCCCCCATAGATCCAAATCCAACAGGAAGGAACTATCTCTCTGTGAGTTCAGTTTAAAGAGGCAGAGGTGCGGGTATCTTCCCTTCAAACAGAAATACCTCCTCCCTTTCATTGGGTTAAGAAAATGTTCATGTAGATGTCAAAGTTTAACATATGCAGCATGGTATTTATACCCAGGCTCCCCAAGCACAATTGTTTAGCCACCACCTGTCTACTTCCGTCTTCTAATCCAGTAATGCCTAAAGCCAGAGAGCAAGTCTGACCCTGTCAGGTCTAAACATTTAAGCAAGACACCTGGCTAAAGTGTATGACACTTACATATTTGCGCTGAGGCCTGAGGTGCCTACTAAGCCTGGAAGTGGTCCTACTCTGCTTCGTAGCTAATGCGATGACACTATACTTCACATTATACTCAGTTATTGAGTGAGATAATTTGTCATTGGTTTAGGCTCCTTGAACAGTATTATAGTCAGTTCCCCTTCTTTAACCTAGTTAATCATTTTTTTAAAATGACAGTTAATTGTCTCTTGGGAGGACAATTCAGGAAAAAAAATGAATAAAAGACATACTTGTTTTGTTAAAGAAATAAAAAGCTCTGAGCAATAGTACTCCTCCTTTAACAGTGCTTGGGTTTTATATGACCATATTTCACTTATATTTGTTGAATACAATATAAATTCTGTTTACTTGGTTTGGATTTACAGAATCAGATACTCTTAGTGAAAGAAAAATACTGTAACATGGATCCTCAGGTCAACAGCAGTGATGTTCATATTATATAATTATACATTAATATACATATAGCATAATTTTAAATGTTTATTTTACTTGCTCACATAATTCAACTGTGTTTGCGACCGTGAATATTGTGTTTGAGGCTGAAGATAAAAGATGGAAAGTTTACTTTGTATCCTCATGGAAAGATGGATTTTATTTATCTACTTATCCATAAAAAGTCTTACTGCTTTGAGCTTCCTGCTGTTGGGCTACGTATCAGTCTTTCTTTGTTTTTCTATTTTATGTGGTGCTTCTGACCCCTTCCCTGTTGGTGCCTAAGTTCCGCATCTGCTCGGCGCCTCCCGTGTGGACGGCTGGTTTGGCATCCTACTTGCACACTTCCTTGAACTCATAAAAAATGAATGTACCTTCCTTTTCACTTTGCCTCAGCCATCTGGGCTGTACCACTTGATGACATCATAATAATTGCACCAGGCTTTTCATTATCATCTGGAACCTGGCCACCCCCAAAATCTTGAGTGTCTGGTCATTTCCTTTCTTTTCAGCTGCCACTTTCTCCGTCTCTTTCTCACAGAGACTTCTAACCCTAGACGTACGTACAGCTGAGTGCTGCATGTCTCTCAGTGGTCAGCTCGTTCTTACCTTCCTCTTCCCCTGCCCATTCCCTCTCCACACCCTGCCGTTGTCTCAAACCTATCCAGCAAGGCCTCAGTCCTTAGTGGCGATGTGAATTCTCCTTAGTTTCTTCTCTGCCTGTACTGGTGGTGCTGCTGGAGCGGATCATACAGCTGGCTGGTTTGGAATTCAAGGCCAACAGCCTTTTCTGGGTTTTCAGCGTCGCCATCTGTCTGCTCTCTTCTTGAGCAGGTTCCCCCTTCAACATATTCCATAAGCTCAGCAGTTTTGGGCTGTCCACTCACACCTGCTCTCCCCTTTCCCAACAAATGAGTAGCCTCCTATTCTACTGACAAATCATGATGAAAGCTGGTCTTCCTCAATTTTTACAGTGCACTAACTTGTCTTCCCTCACGTAGGAGGACTCTTCTCTCTGAGAAAGGGGCACACGCGCCTTCTCTCAGGGCACCCACCTTGCCCTCGACTGCTCCCTTCTCGCGTCTCTCCAGACCCTCCTTTGCCACTCGCCCTCCCGTTTCCTCAGCACCCCTTTCTTCTCCAGCCCCTTGTTTCAGTGCCCCTCTCATTACAGCATGAACAGAATCCCCTCGCTTCTGTGCCTTTTCTCTCTGGCACCTCCCTTTACTTCCAAAACTCTGTGTCTGTCTCTTCTTTCTTACCTCCTATTGTTCTCCGCTTGCTACTATCTGGTTACTACTTATTCCACACAATGAAGCCTGTTTTCTCTGAGACATGATGGCTCGCCTCTGTTTTCCAGAAATATTTACTCTTGCCTTCTGTGGTACTATACTTTTATGTGCTCATTACTTCCCTCTGATATAGTGTTGCTATTATTGTTGTAGATTTCCTTTCCTCCACTGCCCCTCACTTTCAGTAGTTATTCCGCGGAGTCTCAATCTTTAGCCATTTTTACTATACACGTTCTCCTTAGGCAACCGCAAGTAAATGTGGCTCCCATAACAAAATCTAATACACAATCGGGCCAAAATATACAGTGATAGTTTAAAATTGTTTTTCAAATGTACTATATTACAAATACATCACCAGTAACCCCCCTCAAAATAATTCTTCCTGCTTTGAACATGCTGATCTCCTTTTCCTTGCCACTTTCTGAAGCAGTTCTCAAAATTCTCTTCTGTGCCTTTCAGAGTTGTGATCAAAAATATAATGATGGCAGCTGCTGCATTCCCATCCAACAGAAAGGCAGCCTCATAAAAACACGATGGTGTGTCCTTGTTCACCAGATTTGGCACAGTGCAACTGCTGTTCATCCTCAAAATAAAAATGAGTTTGAAAGGTAAATGTTTTGGATCAACTCAGGATGCGGAGGCAGCCAGATCTGCACAACTAAAGCTACTAGAAAAAAAAAAAAAAGATTTTCAGAACTGCTTAAGAAAGTGACAAGAATCATGGGATAAGTTTTCGAAGAAGGTGGAATATTTTTAGGGGATGATAACAATGTGTCTGGTTCAGCAGTAAATTTTTTAAAGTCACTGTATTTTTTGATCATGATAAATATTTCAGATTTCTCCAGCTGCCCAGTGGAAGTCTTCACTTAGATAGATATGAAGGATGTCAAAACAACAGGTTCCACGATGAGTTTAGTTTCTCCTTAAACCTGTGATTTTGGAGGCTGGTTTCTTTCACATAACATAATGCTCTCAATATTCCTCTGAGTTGCTGAAGTGTCACAATTTCCTTCCTCTTGAAGGCTGAATGGATTTCACTGAATGTACACACGACAGGTATAATGCATCAGCTGAAGGACATCTGGATTATTCTTTTTGGCTCTTATAAACGATATTGCTGTGGTATACATGTTTCAAATGCAAGTTTTTATGTGAACCCAGATTTTCACTTCTGCATATATACATAGAGATGGAATTCCTGGGTCATATGAAAACATTTGCAGGGGTTGTCAGATCATTTTCCAGAGTGGCTGCATCTTTTTACCTTCTTCAGTAATGTATGATAGTTCACTTTCTCCACATCTCTATCAACACTTCTTACTGTCTCTTTTTCTTTGTAGTTTTGATTTGCATTTTACCAATGGCTAATGAACCTCTTTTTGAACCTCTTTTTGTGCTTAATGACTATTTGCCTTTCTTTTACAGAAAAATGTCTGTGCAAATCCTTTGCTCATGTTTTAGTTGCTTTGTCTTTTTGTTATTTAGTTGTAAGCCATTTTTAGACATTCTAGAGATGTCTCTTACTAGAGATGTTATTTGCAAAACCTTTCTTCCATTCTGTGGGCTGGATTTTTGTTTTCTTGATAGTGTCCTTTTTATATACAAACATTTTAATTCTGATTGAGTTCAATTTGTCTTTTTTTTCAGTCACTGGTGCTTTTGATGTCATATATGAGATAGCTTTACCTAACTCAAGAGCATGAAACTTATGCCTATCTTTTCTTCTGTTTTATATTTTTAGCTCTGACCTTTATTTACATCCATGATCCATTTGACTTGTTTCTGTATGAAGTGATAAAGAGGTCCATACTCATCCTTTTAAAATTTTGTTTAAAATTCACTAATTCACACTTGACCCTCAAATCATGATGAACTGCTTGTGTTGAAAGACACAGGAGCAACAGCTTACATATGATGCCAGTGAACATTATGTTACATGACCCAAATCACTTTTTTTTTGAGGCAGGCATGTTCAATTCTCTGTGTTCACCTATGCAAAGCATAAATAAACTCACTTCATTATTGTCATTCAAACTGCAGCAAGTCAAAGTGATACATTCTCTTCTAAGACTGCAGACAAGTACTAATTATTGTGGTAGTCAATGATTCTCCTTTACATTGTTTATAGAAGAAGCTATATCTGATTTTTCCTGGATAAGATATGTACATGTGGCTTATCACTAAGATTGGGACTATGGGGTATTTTTATTCTCTTTCCATAATTTGCTTAAAGGACAAATATTGCTTTGATGATCAGAAAAAAATATCCAACATTATTTTACAAACTCTTTGCTGGCTTAGTTTACAGGGGTCTGAGGACATCTCTTTGCAAGTAAGTCAGTTTTATTGTACAATGGACCTGGAGGAGGCTCAAAAGTGATGCACCTGCTGTCACTGCTTAGATCAGGTCCTGCCCTGAATTGAAACCAGAAACAAAGCCTCTCATGGAAAAGCCCCAAGTAGCGACCATGTGCTCTATTTTACATTGCTTGCCTCATTTTTAAAGCAATATTGAGTAAGCTGCCAACAGTTCCAAGGTTACCTCTAGGGCAAAAGCGTCTCTTTCCATATCTCCTGAGCATAGCTTGCTGAGATTTGGGAATCAAGTAAATGATCTGGCAGGTTTTTCTTTTCCCATTGTCAGTTTTGTAAACCCACCTAAAAATCAGCAGGTATCCTCCTGACTGTTTTTTTTAGCATAGAACTCTATATTCTTCAGCCAGTTAGATGTTATAACAATAATGTTAGACATACATAAGGTAAACCTATGTTAGGAGCCTAACTTTTCCACCTAATAGCATAATATACTTGGCAATTTTACTTTCTTAAGCCTTGGTTCCTTTTCTGAGAAGGCAATAATCATGCTTAGCATGGGGCTGTAAAGATTAAACATAGTAAATACTTAGAAAATGATAGCCATTTAATTAGGAGTAATCAAACCTTATCTGTATTGACAAAAAGAAAAAATGCTTTTCATACTTAATAAAGGAAAAGAGCTTGCTACTAAATTCAGTTAAAATATGAGTACTGTTTTTTACTTAGTCCAGTTTCTATACAAATAAACATAAAAACAAAAAGAGGTTTTAACACCCCACCTTGTCTAGCTCTGGAATAAATTCTTCTTTCAGATCAGTGTCACCTCTAATACTACACAATCAAGTAATTTTTAGGATTTGTGGTCACTTAGTTATAAGTGGAAATATCACTCACATCAAGTTCTTCTGGGAGCCTCACAGACCCAGAAGTGAAGATCTAGTCTAGAATTACTTCTGACTTTACATTGAAGCATAGAGAAAGGGTATTTCAGAAAGGAGTACAAATTAAATATCCATGAGTTTTCAGCAAATCAATAACTTTATTTTGGACTGAAATTTTCCCCTGAAATGAGAGATTTAGAATAGAGAATTTTTAAAATCTCTACTTTTCAAAAGTATGATTTTTTTGGTCCAAATCTTGAGTCTTTTTTGAAAAGTGTTACTTGTAAGACAAATGCAATAAAAATGGTGTGGCCAAGAAAGAAAGGACTTTGAATAAGTCCCATAGACATTGAAGAATTTCTAGACTCTTTCACTTCCTAGTTCCTGCATTCTTTCTTTAAAAGCTATTGTCTATAATGGAAAATTGGCAGCATTATTAGGAAATTGATGATAACACAAAGAAAGACCAGTTGGCAGTTGTAGAGACTCAACAGATTTAAGAATAAAATTACTAACATTATCAGGACCAGTACTAATACAATTAATTACTCCTGTTAAGACAATATACAATATATAATCCACGTCCATTTTTAGAAACTTTAAGATCAGATTCTCCCAATAGAGTAACGTATTAGAAGATTCTTTAAAATAAATCATGATTCGCTTATGTCCTTCTAAAATATGAATACCTTTAATAGATATGTAACACCAAATTAACTCACTTTGAAGGCATTATCAAAAGGTATTACAAAAGGTCCAATGCATAATTAATTCAAATGTTTAGAAACTGTAGGTGGTAAGACATAGAAAATTGAACACTGGAAATTACAGCTTAATTGAATTCCATAGCAGGCTGAAATTTTTATAAAGATTTGCCAATGTCAAGAAAACCTAGCACAGTTACTTCTGCCTAAACATAATGTTACTCCTAGAATCAGACACAGATGACTACATCATCAATGAAAAGAGGTGAATGCCAAGCTAGTAGTTGGCAGGCAGGCACAGACGTAGAGGAGTTTGCAGAGCGTCAAGAAAGTAGATAGACTTGGTAACTACCTAAACTCTGAGAAAGCAGTGTTAGGTTTGGGATATATGGATGAAGGAATTATTTGTTGTACAGAATGGAGAAAGTCAAATGTACCTTTAGTACCTTTATAGACCTTTTTCATTGACGAAGTACAAATTGGGGATAGGAAATAGGAATATATTCCAAATATAATGTGGTTGAAAATGTTTCTTATATCCTAGTAATAGGATGATATAGGACATTTAATTTTGTTTTACTTTTAATTTTTCAAAAAGCCCAGTTTTTAAAACATACTTTGTAATTTAAAAAATCCATACAATGCACAAATCTCCTATTACCCTCTTCCTCAACTTAGAAACTGTTAATAGTTGTGAAACATTTATTAATTGTTTAGGTTTTGGCCAGCACAAGATCATGCAACAAAAGAACATTCTAGTACATGAATTATCGTGCAATTTGTAAGCACTTTTACCTAAAAGTGAATTACTGAGTGAGAGTACATGTAGCAAGGGCTGGCCAGTATTATCTATCTACCAATCATGTATAAATGTGCCAAGATATTTTTAATACTTTACACGAATGCAAGGAATTATAAATATAGGATCTAAGTTTCAACCCCTTTTCAAGAGATAATGTGAAAGAGAACCAGAAGGGAAATCTGAAGTATCATTAGCCATACGATGATAATGTATAGGATATTTTTTCCCAAATAATCTTAATTGTTTTCTCCAATTTTTGGCCCCTATTTTTTTTTTTTATAGTTATCTAACTTTACCAGGATGTTGGCTCTGGAAGATTTTATTCTGCTGGCCAGTGGAACTGAGTCTGTAGAGAATGACACCTTCAAAACTTTGAGTACTCTGAAGACCTTAGAACTTTGGAAAAATAAGTTAAGACGAGTCCCCAGTGTTCTCCCAGCCAGTCTTGAAGTGTTAAAACTAAATGACAATTCGATATGTGCCCTTCATGGATCAGATTTTGAAGGACTGAAGAAATTGAAAGTCCTGGAGCTTAAAAACAACCTGATTTCTTTCCTATCTCCCAGCATGCTCTCCTCCCTCATCAGTTTGGAAAGTTTGATGGTGGATGGTAACAACTTAGAGTCCTTAGCTGGACCCCTGGCCCTTCCCCATTTGAGACACATAAGCATGGAGAATAACAAACTCCATCTTATACCAAGTAATTTCTTTACTTTTCTGCAGTCTTTACAGTTTCTCAGTTTCAGTGGTAACTATCTGACTAAAATGCCCATCAATCTACCCAAGTCCTTGCTCTCTTTAAAGATGGAGAGAAACCAGCTCAAAGTGGTTAGGTTTCGTGATGTGAAACACTTGGAGAATCTTTCCCATCTTTACCTGTCAGAGAACTTCCTCTCTTCCATTGATGGGGCACAGCTCCTTGCCAATTTAACTACTCTTGAAGTATCCCAAAATCAGCTTCAGATGTTGCCCTTCAGACTACCAACCAGGCTACAGAAACTTGACTGCAGCAATAATCTCATCCAGAGAGTTACAGCACAGGACTTTCAGGACCTCCGGGACTTGAAACATCTGTTTCTGGACAACAATATTGTCAGCCTGTTTGAAGCTGGAGCCCTTCAGAAGTGCTCTCAGCTGTCCAACTTGGCCCTGGAGCAGAACCTGCTCATGTCTATACCTCTAAGGTAAGTGTGCGCTGTCATTTATGGTAACTACTGTGAACATTTTTCTGATTGGCATGTACCAGCATGTTACTTAAGAAAAAAAAATTAGTCAGCATAACAAGGGTAACAAGGTTCTAAGGATAAAAGTTTTAAACAGCTTTAAAATCTTGAACCCTAGACTGAGTACTGCACTAGTTAACCACTCAGAATCTCTAACTACTATGTGTTCACATTCATTGATCCTACTTAAGCTTTATTTCTTGTTCTACATTTTAAAGTAAATAAATAAAAATTGTTGGAGGAATTAATCCCTATTATTCTCTCTCTGTCTCTGTCTCTGACTCTCTCCCACCTCCACAGGGTCTCGCTCTGTGATCCAGGCTGCTTCTGAACTCAATGATTATTCTCTTTTAGAAGAGACTTTGTTATTTATAGTACATGTCAATTAGAGGGTTCTTTATCCTTTTAACATCTTATTTTAAAAGGAAACCCTCTTGTACTGTTGAATTCTTATAATTAATATACCAGCTTTTCTGTGGAATTCTATGACATTCAGTTTACTTCATTTTATTGTTAGTTAAAATAGTTTTTTATCAGTAAGGGAAAATTATCTTGGATATATATGGATATGCATTTTTTAGAGTTGAAAAGGAATTGTTTACTATACAGTATGAAATATATACTCAGTACATAAGATCAAAAACGATTTTCCCCTGAAATCAGCATCTTAAAATATATTACAGGTAGTTTGAAAGTAATTAATGCTATCAGAATAAGACTGATACAAACTATATATTAATCATGCATGCATAAAGTGTGTAATATGTAGTCTATCTTAGATGTCAACAAAGGCATAGATACCAAGGTCAGTAGTATAGAAGGAGGGCGTGAAGGGTTGCAATTTTAAATAAAGTAAGCATAGTTAGCCTACGAAGGGGGAACCTTCGGCCACAGACTTGAAGGAGCTGAGGCGTTTAGCTATGAAACTATCTGAGGGCAAGTGTTGTGCAGAGAATAACCATCACAAAGGCACTAAATGAAAACCATGACTGTCCCATTTCAAGACTCTACTAATTGCTTTAAAATACTTTTCACTACCTATGTTTCTTTCTAGTACTAAATACCCCTGCTCCAAGAAAATAGCATGTAAAGTAAAAACTCTCATGAAACAGGCTAGGAAGTGATGATGTCCCATAAGGACATGACAGTGATCTGTCAGGGGCAGAACTGCAGTGGGTGCACCATTTTATTCTAGTGGCTTTTAGAGTACAAAACTAAGTGATCCTACTAAGCATCATGCTTTCTGTACATGGGAATTGCAAGTGCGGGCTAGCCTTCGCATTAGAATTTCCTGCAGAAGCATAAAAAAACATACGCACGCCCAGGCCATATTTCACACAAAATAAATCAGAAGACTCAGTATGGGGACCCAAACATTGACAGTTAAAAAAACCTTCTTAGATGAATTTAGTGTACAGCCAGGGTCGAGAACTACTGGGCGGAGACAGTGAGGTGAGTAATGTGAGGTAAAAGTGGCTTTTCCAGAGAGGCTTAAGTGAAGCAACACAATTTCGTTGTGACCTGTCAGAGATCTTTGCTATCTTGGGCAGCAGAGTTCCAGTAATGTTAAAATACCCCGTCACCACCTCCCTCACCCCACATCTTTTCTTTGTATTGCAAAGTGAGGATGACTCAGAGAGGCTGCTCTGTGCTTTTCCGCCCATGGAGAATAATTACACAATACCCATTCCTTGTATTTGTGTTTTAAAACTTTTATTTATAAGCTCTCAACACTACATCTTTTTATTTGCATGCTTCCTTTTCATACCTAAAATCTACACTGTAAGATTCAATTTTTTTGTAAATAAACTGGAAACACCAGCAATCAGCTCTGAAAAAAGGGAAATCCCCACAAATCCCCGCCTTGCCTCTCATTCTCCACTCTCCATTACGCTAAGAAAATGACAGTGTGTGGTTTGTGATACACACAGACTCAAATATATACATTAAATTTACCTCACTCTGCTAATTGAAATAGGTGATACCTAGCACTTATTTAGCGCTTGCTAAGAAGCCAGAAATGAACTTACATACACTCATTGTTCTTTGTTACCCGATACAGCAATCCTATGAAGACAAGTACATTGTTTTACCTATTATTTTACAGACTCAGACATTAAGGCTTACAGAAAATAAGAAACTTAGTCAAAGTTCTACTGCTAATAAATGGTGGCATCAGAATTAAACACAGTATTCTAACTCCAAAGCCAGGAAATCTGTGACTCAGTCTTCTGCTCAACAACACACTGCTACCTACAACATCCAAGAGCAAGGCCTCACCTTTTGCTGCTCCAAAATTCACCATTTTGCAATGACTAATGTGACTAATTTATTCTCTGAACTCTCTTTCAGTAGCTTCAATCCAAAATAGCTTTCTACAACCCAGTACACTCAGTTAACATGTTATCTCATTTACACTCAAGTGCCATCTGCTGGCAAAACCCGAAGAACATATAATAGTATTTCTAGTAGCACATTTGCCTTCAAATCATGGCTGCTTTTTAATTAAAAATCCAACATATAAAGAAAAATAATATTAAAGTGATAGTGGCTCTCAATAGGTTATAAAACAAGGGCAACTACTATCTCTTGTATCATTTTGGTTATAATTTCCATAGAAACAAGAAAGAGAAAGGTATGCATTGAAGAATAGGCATAATTTTTGAATACACAGCTTAAAACTGAATAATTGTTTAAAAGAAAACTTGCCTTGTTTACTTTTGTCATCTAACATTTGCAGTGTGACTTTTGTATATGAGGCACTTTCATCTATAAGGTGGAACACCAGCAGCTTTAAGGAAAGTAACTTAGCTAAAGTCACCTACGATGAAGTGCAGCGGCCCAAGTTTTAGACTCTGGTTCACCACGTCTTTCCCCAGTTAGGCTTTGTGGTCCTCTGCAATGGGAGTGGAGTCCTGCTTACTGCTGCAGCCAGAGTTTATTAATAGTCCATCTCTCCTTGTTGAAGAAATAAAACAAAATTATACAGAAGAGATTTCCTGTATAGCTTCTTAGAGATTCAGCTACAGCTATTCCTGTGTAGCTAGTATATGCACAAAATTACATTCTCTTGAAGACTAAATTCTGAAAACTGAACTGAATGCTTGAGTTGTTAAGGTGCGTGAAGTAGTTTTCTTTGGAAATTTCATCTAGTTTGTCAGTTAAATTTTAACCCACCTAAAGAGAAGACAGTTTAAATAGCAAAGGCCTTAAGATACAGCCAGGTGCCACAAAACAATGTTTATGCCACCTGTGGGCCACATACATATAACATAGTTCATTAGGACTGCATCATCTAATGACGCTGTGGCTGTCTTGGTTTGTGAAAGTACCTGCTACGGTGTTCACATAATGACAAAACTGCTCAATGGTGCATTTTTCAGAATATACTCTGTCATTAAGTGATGCATGACTATACTTAACAAGCATAAATACTTAGTGTGTGTTTGGATATTATAGTTTAGGATATGAGTTAAAATATAAAGTGACTGGTTTAGTTAAAAAAAATGGAGCCAAGTGCTAATAATCTAAAGTACTAACTTTTGAAAATGAAATTCCAGGCTGGGGACAGAGTTCAGTGATTACAACGCTTGCCTACGAAGCAGGAGGCCCCGGGTCCGTTCTCCCAGCACCACACACTAGCTGGGCGTGGTGGTGCATGCCTGTCATCCCAGCAGTTGGGAGGCTGAGGCAAGATTACTGTGGGTCCAAGGCCAGCCTGTTCTACAGAGTGAGTTCAGGCCCAGCCTGATTACAGAGTGAGACCCTTGTCAAAAAAATAAAGAAAGTATGAAAAATGAAATTAATGTAACAATGATGCAAAAATTAGCAAAAAAGGTAATGTTGTGATGAAATATGGTTATACTTGTTTGATTCCCTCTCTTCACTATAGCATGGTATGCCCACTGCATTCCCACTGTGTGAAATCTACTCTCTAATACTTTTTCAATTGAAGAGACTTTTCTGTAAGCTTTCAGCTTTCGTAGTTCACACTGAGAAAGCCCTTACTACACAGTTGCTGTGCAGCAGGGAGAGCGTCGGGCCCATCCTTGTGATCCTTCTGCATCTTTATTGGCAAGTATTAGGATAACACTTTTCAAATTGATGTCCACAGCATTAAAAAAAAAACCTTTTTTCTCCTTGGTTATAAAACAATAGCAGTTCAAGTTTGGAAACTTAGCATGTTGAAAAATAAAAGTTATCTCTAATTGTTAAACTAGGGCTATTGTTTAGACATAAGCACATAATTTGCTTTTACACATTTGCAGTCATTCAATTGTGCATTCTGGTTTTTTCCATGTAATGCCATAGAGTATTTTTCTTTCCCCTTTCCTCTTTTCTCTCTTTCTCTCAAGTACTATTGGGGACCCATGGATCTTAATTTATTCAATGTGTTAAAATCATTTATAATTGCTTGTCTCTTTTCATTTTCCATTTGTCCCAAATTTGAAAGTAGAAACCCCTTTAAGTGCCTTCTTACATTTATGAGATTGGGCCTCATTAATTTTTTTTCGAACTGGGGTAAAGTAAAACTAATATAAATTCACCATCTTAATCATTTTGAGGGTTTAGTGTTGTTAAGTATATTCACATAGTTGAACAACCAGTCTCCTGTACTTTCTTATCTCATAAAAGGAAAAATTATGCCTATTAAACAACAAGTCCCCATTTTCTTTCTTTCTCTTTATCCCCTGGCAACTACCACCCCAGAGGATACACTGGGGAAAATATCTCCACCTCATATCAGAGACAAATAACCTCCCTAACCTATGAAAGACTCTTAAAAGCTGAGAACAAATGATTTTCAAATAAAACAGAAAATGGAGAAAAATTATGCAAGAAGGTTCACATAAATAGAAAAATAAAGCAATCTTAAGTACCCAGCCATACTCAGGAATGAGAAATAAAAGCCTTCTGTTTCTATAAATCAAGACTTTCCTACTAGTTGATAAATAGGGAATCACCTAGTATTTATCTTTTTGTTACTGGCTTTCTTCGTGTAGCACAATATAATGTCCTCACGGTTTATCTATGCCATAGCTGTAGCATGTTTCAGAATCTCCTTCCTTTTAAAGACTGAATAGTATTCCATTTCATATATTCACCACATTTTGTTTATATATTTATCTACCAACAGACACTTTGTTGTTTCCACTTTTTGGTTATTGTGAAGAATGCTGTTATAAATATGGTTGAACAAAGTTTCTTCGGGAATCCTGGTTTTAGTGCTCTTAAATGTGAATGCAAAAATGGAATTGTTCATTTAAAAATAGTTCTATTTTTCACTTTTGAGAAACCACCCTACTGTGTTCCATGATGCTTGCCCTGTTTTACACTTCTAGCAGTGTACAAGCTTCCAGTTTCTCATGTCCTTGCTAACTCTGGATATTTTGTATTCTCTGATAGTCAGCCTGAAGGGCATTCCATTAACCTTTGACTGTTGCATTGCATTCTGATTCTGAAGTTCTAGGCTTTTTTCACTCCAAAGATAGAATTAGCTATTCCTCCAAAAGCCCTGGTTCTTCCGAGTCTGGAATTCAGAGACTGTGTGCTCATGTTATTCATTGCCTTGCTAAGAAAGCAATGCTACTTCTACATCCTTTCAGTAAATAAAGCTAAAACATATATATATATATATATATATATATATATATATTTAAATTATCAATTCATCACAGAGGTTTTTTTTTGTATTTTTCTCTCGCAATGAAAGTCTTGCTTCTTAGTAACACAAATGTATTTACTTATTGATATTGTTTCATTATTCACTTGAAAGTTTCAAAATTTTATCTAACAGTATTAAAAAGCATACTAGAAATGGGATTCTTTTTTCTTAAAATTATAGCTCCTCATATTCTTTTGCCAGAGCACCTTTTTCTGTATATTTTATAAACACGAGCCTTTGATTAATTTATTAGATTCACTTGTGTTTGATTTTAGGGCTTGATTTTGTTTTTCTTTTTACAAACATGTAAATCATCGACATTGTTCAGAAATCAAAAATACATGGAACCAACCACTTACTCCGTTTTTATTCACTTTTGGATAATTAGTTTTTTCTTCCTCCAAGATAAGCTAATATGTATATAATATTTTTTTCCTTTTTTCTTACACAAAACTGTCTGCCTATCTATCTTTTTTCTGTTTCTTGCTTTTTTAATGATACTTTCTAGAAATAATTTAACAGCAATTCAAACATACAGTCCTCTTTACTTTCTAAAACTGTCTACGAGCTCTTTACTGCTAGACTGGCTTGTATCCAGTCTTGCTATTATAAATAATATCATAATAAATGTCACATATACTTTTATATTTTACAGTCATGTTTTTAGGATGTGTGTCTAGGAGTGGAATTGCTGGGTTAAAGAATGAGCACCCTTGTCACTTTATTAGGCTTTTATACAGCTTTTTCCCCAAGCTGAGGATGGAACCCTTGTGCCAGCTAAGCAAGCACTCTCCCCTTGAACTGAGCTTCTAAGCCTATTAGGCTTTGCTGAATTCTCCTTGCAGAGGCTGTTCTGTTTTAAAATTCCACCAGCAATGCCTGAGAATATCTATTATTTCACAGTTTTGTCCATAAAATGTGTAGCTAAGGATAGAGAATTTACCAGTGTAATTGGTGCAGGATGGCACTGCTGTGTATTTTCTCTTTTATTTCTCATACCTGAGGAAGGCTGAGTACCTACAGTCACTTTATTTTTCTATTTATGTGAACCTTCTTGCATAATTTTTGTCCATTTTGATTTATGTGAAAATCATTTGTTCTCTGCTTTTAATAGTCTTTCATAGGTTAGGGAGGTTATTTGTCTCTGATATGAGGTGGAGATATTTCCCCAGTGTATCCTCTGTCTTTTGACTTTGCATGTTTTCTATCATATACAATTTCTTTTTGTATTCTTTTTAAGATGGCTTTAAGGTATCAGCCTTGTATAGATTCTGAATTGCTAAGCAATAGGTAGGAAAGACTTTTCATAGACTCAGTACTTAAAAATTACTTGAAAATATTTTAACAATAACAAACTGGCCAGTTATCCCATAATTTCCAAATTATTGCACATTAGTCTTTGTTTTTTGTTGTTATAAAGGTGATCAAATATGTGACAGGCATATTTGTAAATAAATCATTGTTCGTTATTTGTATTACTTGCAAGGTCAACAGGCATCATATGATTTAAAATTGTTCCATGCTCCCAAAGTGTGTCCAAAATGAGACTGATACACACTTAGAAGTTCTTACTATACCCTCATCAGTAACAACTTTCATATTTTAAAACAAAATCATTTTATAATTAGATAGAACATTGCATTGCATTTTCATTTGCCTTCTCTTTTCATTCTGAAGAACAACCACCTTTTCATATGCTTCGCTTTTTTATTTTTTCTGTAAATTATTGATTTATGGCATTTGCCAACTGAAAAATAAGTGTTTTTCACCAATTTGTTGGAATAATCTCAACTGGAAAAAAATTAAAGGGTTTAATAAATAGAAACCAGAAAAATCAGAGGCTTTACAATTAAGATTTAGGAGAAAGTGTTAAAGTGCTACCTAGGATAAGGTTTGCACTTCCAATTAATTGTCTAATATAAGGCTTGTTTCCCAGCTTGAGGAGGCCTGCTGCCTCTGTGCTGTGTGACAGTGGTCATGGCCTCCTCTCACGTCCTGTCTCCACGCTTTGCAGGCTTCCTGAGACCTTAGCCAGGCTGGATCTAAAAGGCAATGCCATCCAAGATATTGCCGAGAGGGAACTCAGGGATCTCAAGCAGCTTCAGGTTTTAAACCTGAGGAACAACAAGATTTCTGCCTTAGACCTCAAGGCCTTGGAGGGTCTACCTCGCCTCAGGCACCTGTATCTCGACGGAAATCCATGGAACTGCACATGTGGTCTCCTAAAAGCCAGGGAGGTCCTGAAGGCCAAGGGCACAGAGGTAAGAGGAGGGCAGTGTGCAGCCCCAGCCGAGCGGCAGGGGGAGAGCTGGATGTCTTCCAAGAAGATCATGAGGCAATGTGAGCATCACCTGCATCAGACTGAGCAAAGCAAAGAAACCAAAAAGAAACTAAAACCGGACGACTCTTCCAGCATAAAAATCAGTGTGGACGATGATGATTATGATTATGAAATAGATTAAGAATAAGCTTTGACATAGGTTAAAAAATAACTTCTAATGTTCAGTCTCTTGAAATATACTGTACATTTAGATATGTAAGACAGTTTTGTAAGTTGTTTTGTCTTCTTTGGAGAATGAAATAGGGTTATGACAAGTTGAGGTGGGAAAGAAAAGTAGAAAGGAACAATGGCAAGATGTAAGATGTTTTCCATTTTAAAAGTAATTTGTGTTTTATTCTGAAGCTTAGGTAGATAACAATATCAAATAAAATCACTATATGGATAACTTCTTGCAAGTGGAAGCTTTTTTTAGAATATTTTGTTTTATCAAATAAGTGATGACTTTTGCATATGAAACTAGTGCTGTTGGCCTACACTATAGACTTTTGACAATAAGAAATAAAAATAGACTGTGACTGATTTAAGCATGAAAGAACTTACTGGAAGGAACTGAAGTAGCTTGCAGAATCAAAGGACCCACAAGGATGATGTGCTAAGAGTCCATCACCGTACCAACGACCTAAGATAAGCAAATAACAAGAGGAAAAGTTTATTTGGGCTTATAGTTTCCAAGATTTCAGCGTACAGTCACTTGTCCAGCTGCTTTGGGCCTGAGTTCAATTTCCCAGCACCACATAAACTGGGTGTGGTGACACATTTCTGTAATCCCAGTACTTGGAGGCTGAGGTAGGGGGATTGTTGTGAGTGCAAGGCCAGCCTGGACAAGTGGTGAGTTCAGGACCAACCTGGATTATAGAGTGAAACTCTGTTTGAAAGAAGGAAAGAAAGAAAGAAAGAAAGAAAGAAAGAAAGAAAGAGCGAGCCAACCCCCAAACAACCATTAGAATTAGTATGTATGTGCTGGGTAAGGGCATGGCTGATGGCATTTTAACTCTTTTCATCCCTTTTATGTACACATTGCATGGATTTGGCCAGCACTAAGAAACTGAAATGTATGTGTACGTACATGTGTGTTTTTATTTTGTCAGAGGTCATGGTTCAGTATGTCACATCATTTAATTTTCTATTTTGCTCCACTAAATTTTCTTAATCATATATGTGCATAAATGAAATGATTACTATCTTTATAAGTCACCCAGAAACTCAATGTTTTTTCTGTCACATATATATACAAACACTGGTGCTCAAGCCCAGGGCCCTCACACTGAGCTACACCCCCTACTCCACTTCTTAGTTTTGATTCTGAGACAGGTTCTCACTAAGTTACTAAATTGCTCAGCTGAGCTCACACTTTTGACCCTCCTGTCTTGGCTTTTCAATCGTGGGACTACATATAGGACGGGTACATCAGGTCCAGCGTGTTCAATGTTAAAAATTTTATTCCTGCCAAATCACCAGTCCAAAACCCTAGGGAATGGTAAAATTTCCAAAAGGATAGTTTTTTTAAAAATAAAATTTGTGAGCCTGGTTTCACTCTAGTAATAATAACAGGTTGATTCTGTTAGTGATTTGATTCAGGAATCTTATACTCTGTGTGAGCCCTACCATTGTCTTTAATCTAGATAGCATGTGTTTTTGGCAGGGAAGTTCTATATGATGAGTCCTTCTTATTTTTTTCTCTCTAAGACAAGTTCCTGATTTAATATACTCTATAGGTACCTGCAAAAAGCTGTTCTTAGGAACAAATATACCAGTACTCAGCTTTCAAAATGACTATTAACAGTTGCTCTCATAGCGGAGGCGTTCCTAACCTGGCTTATCTAGGATTCAGAAAAATACTCACAGCCATTTGGCCCAGCTCATCTCTCTCCCGCCACACAGCCTCTGACAATCTCTCTAGTCCTAGGTAGATCACTGTTATTCAGGCTTTCTTCTTTAAGATTATCAGTCACCTTTTAAAGAAAAATAATCACAAATGCCACCGATAATTATTTGAATAGAGAGTAAATTTCCATGGGACACAATGAGACCTCACAGTCCAGAGGCCCAGGCTGACTAAAAGACTGAGGTCTAATCATACAATTACAGAATGTTTTCCTCCCATTCCTCTCATAAAACCACTATATAACATACACCTAGCACACCTATGTAGTTATCAATAAAAATTGTGATTGTACCAAAAGGCAAAAAAAAAAAAAAATGCAGTTTGAAAGGGACAGAAAAAATCGGAAAGAGATCCAAATACCACAGGGATTTTGAGATTATTAGGTAGGAAATTTAAAACCACCTTGATTAATATGCTAAGCACTCTGATAGATGAAGCGGACAGCAAGCAAAAATAGATGCATGACATAAGCGAGATGAAAATTCTAAGAACAAAACAATTAGAGATTGAAAACACCACAGTGACAATAAAGAGTGTCCTTGATAAGCTCCTTTTCAACATAGCTGACGAAAAATAAAAGATGAGCTGAGCTTGAGTAGATCATCAGAATATTCCCAAACATATGAGCAAAGACAGAAAAAGCTGAGTGGACAACAGGAATGTCTTATTCAAGAACAAAGGGCATCTTAGTTACTTTTTCATCACTGTGACTCACTAACCACCATGCACAAATTAGGGGAGGAAAAGTTGATTTTGGGGCACACTTTCAGAAGGTCACAGCCCATTCATGGATGGGCAGCTGGAAAATGGTGGAAGCACATGGTGGAGGCAGGGGTGGTGGTAGCTCCTTACGACATTGCAAACAGAAAGTCAAGTCAAATCAAGTCCCAGCAGGAAGGCAGGAGCAACATATATCCTTCCAGGTCTCATCCCAGTGATCTGCCCCTTCTGTGCCCAGCTTCATTGTTCTGCCCCTTTTAGGCTTAAGCCCCCCCACCACACAACTATAATTTAATCCACATGCCTGTGATGTAATCCACACAATAATCTGCCATATGCCTATCTTTTACCACACAATTATAATCCAACTTATGTGCCCATAAGCCACCCCTCCAGACCAGGCCCCAATCTCCCAACAGCACATGGGTCCATAGACAATACCTAACATTCAAATACTTGAGACTTTTGGGGGACATTCCACAATAGTGGAAGAGCTATAAGTAATGTAATGCATGCTTAAGGGAGGAAGGAAGAAAGAAAGGAAGAAAGAAAGAAAGGAAGAGAAGGAAGCTCCAAGCAGGATAAATGCTTCCTAAAACTACACCTACACATGTCATATTCCAGCTTTGGAGAAAATCAAAGGCTAAAAAAACCCTTAACTCAAAAGGACAAACATGCCTCCTACTGAGAAGCAAAGGTAAGAATCACATTGAACTTCTCAGAAACCAGGCAAGTAAGAAGAGAATAGAGTGAAATATTTAAAGTGTTGAGAAAAATCCCAACAAACATTCTGTATGCTGCAAAATTACCTTTTAAAAGAGAAGTAAAATCAGGACACTATTGGACAAAAATTGAGCGAATGTGTTGCCATATAAGAAATATTAAACTGTTCGACACCAGCCTGGGCAACATACTAAGATCAGGACCAGACAGGACTACAGAGAAAGCTCTTGTCTAAAAAAAAAAAAAAATGTTAACAGAAATATTTTGGAGAGAAGCAAAATGAGATTGACAAAAAATTCAAATAAGTATAAAGAAAAGAGCACTGGAGATTGAATAAATGAAGGTTAAATTAAAACTTGTTCTTCTAATTCTTAATTGATGTAGTTGAAAACAGTTTGCTCAAGTTGATAGCAATAATGCATTTGATTTGTTCTATATAGATCGGATTATGTATATTATGTTTTATCTCTATGTATGTAACTATATAAGGGAATGGCAGTAGGGAATGGAAAGGAGGAATTGGAACTATTTTATTATTATATTTTCATTACCTGTGAAGAGGTACAATGGCATATGAAAGTGAACTGGATTTATAAATAAATACTGCAGAGCTAGGGGGTACTTGCCTAGAGCACTGCCTAGTGCTGTGGTTTGGGGTCTGGAGTGTCCCCCAGAGGTGTCAGGTACCTACGGATCCTGTGTACTGCTGGGAGGTGGGGCCTGGCTGGAGCAGCTGGATGCATGGGGTTGCCCTGGAAGGTAGCTCCGCCCTCGCACTCTGACTTGGCTCTGTGGTCCCCTGCTGTGAGGAGCTCTCTCTCCCTCTGGCTGCACCCCTGCCATGCATGTTCACCATTTCTGGCTGCCCACGTAAGGACTCTGGCTTTCCAAAACTGTAAGATAAAATACAACTTTCCTTCCCAAAATTGTAGATGTCAGAAATTCTGTCCCAGCAATAAGAAAGTAACTAAGACCCTTAGGAAGTGCAAGATCCTTGTTCAACCCATCACCGCAGAACAGCTGGACATGGTGGTGCACCCTTGTAATCCCAGCACTTGAAAGGGAGTGAGGGGGGAGGTCTGCCATGAGTTCTAGGCCAGCCTGGGCTCCATAGTGAATTCAGGACCAGCCTGGACTACAGAGTGAGACCCTGTGTCAGAAAATAAATAAATACTCCAAACCCTAATGAGAAAAAAGAAATATCACTGGTGTGCTAAGAAAGTGGAATAAGTGTAAATACACAGAGTGCTCAGTCAAAACCAAAAAGGGTAGAAAACTAGTGGAAGGCAAAAGTAGGAATGGAAAACAAAGGCAAGAGATAGAAAATAAGAATAAGCAGATTATTGTGTACACCAATAATCACCTTAAACAGTTATCTAAATCTGATTAAAGACATTACCAAAATAGATTTTAAAAATGAGCTCCAATACAGTGAGGCAGTGGCTTGTGCCTAGAGTTCCAGCTACTCTGGAGGCTAAGACAGGAGGATCACTGGAGCCCGGGAGTTCAAGACCAGCCTAGGCAATAGGCAAGACCCTGTCTCAACAAAAATCACATAAAGCCAATGTTATCTACAAAAGCTTATTTTAAATAGAAAGATAAATATATGCTAAAAGTAAAGAAGTAGAGAAGGATATACTGTGTTGATATTAATCAAAGGAAGGTCTAACTTAATTTCAGACTTCTGAGTAAAGACAGCACAGATAATGAGGGGCATTAGATAATGATCAGGTCAATTCTCCAAGAAGATACGAAAATAATTAATTTGTATGTACCTAACAAGACAATGGCGAATTATATGGGGTATAAACTCAGAGAAATGGGAAGATCCTAATGGCCAAGAACCTGTAAAAACACAGTTGAATTCAATGACACCTGATCAATCAACTGGATATAATTGACAGTGAAGTACACAGCCTTGGGAAATTCACATGAAAAATTTATCATGATGAACCACATTCTTGCCAATAAAACAAAATTATACAATGTATACTCTTAGACCAAAATAGAATTTACCTAGAAATAATATCAGAAAGGCAGGCAAATCCCCCAAATTTGGGCACAAATAATACATTGACTAAAGAGAAAATCTCAAGAGAAAATAAAAAATGCTTTGAATTAAACGAAAATACAAATGCAATTGATCAAAATGTGTAGAATGCAGAGATAGCAGTGTGTAGATGAAACTTATATAATTTAATGCACATATTAAGAAAGAACAAAGTTCTAAAATCTGTAATCTATGGTTCCACTTAAGAACTATAAGAAGCATATTACAATATATTCCAAGGAAACAGAAGTAATAAATAATAGAGTAAAAATCAATGAAATTACAGACAGAAATCGGTAGAGAAAATCAACAACAATAATGAAAACTGGTTCTTTGAAAAAGTCAGGAAAAATTATAAGCCTCTGGCTAACCAAGGAAAAGAGAGAGAAGATACAATTCACCAATATCAGAAACAAAAGAGAGAACATCACTCAGACTTCATGGCTATTAAAAGGATAATAATGACTTGGTGTGGTGGCACACACCTGTAATCTCATCACTCTTGGAGGCTGAGACAAGAGAATCACAAGTTTGAGCTGAGCTTGGAAAAAAAAGAAGAAGAAATAAAAGTACTAGGGATGTAACTCAGTTTGAAGGCCTCAGGTTTACTTCCTGTACCACAAATACACACAGAAAGGGGAGTAATGGAATAATAACTCTATGCCCTAAAATTTAATAACTTAAATAAAATGGACCAATTTCTTGAACGATACAGTCTACTAAAATTAACACAAGTAGGAATAAATCATTTCAACAAGTCTGTATCTATTAAAGAAGTTGAATTAATAACTTTCCAAGAGAGAAAGCATTAGGCCAAGACTGTTACAATGGTGATTTTAAGAAAGTATTTAAGAAAAAAATTATATGAATTTCCTACAATCTTTTTCAGCAGATAGAAATGGGGATGCTTCCTACCTCAGCACTTTCCTTATAACAAAACCAATAGGATGCTACAAGAAAAAAAGAACTATAGATCAATATTTTTCAGAAGTACAGATACAAAAACTTCAAGAAAATATTACCTCAAATATAACAACATATAAGAATGCTACATAAATGTACAAAATTGTGTATGTAAATATACAACATACAACAATGATAAAAAGGAATTATATACCATGACCACATAGAATTTAGCCCAGCTATGCAAGTGTGGTTCAACATACAAAAATCATCTCATGAAATCCATCACAGCAACAGGCCAATGAGGTAAAACCACATGCTTAGTGATGAGAAGATAGCACTAAAAAGAAGTAAGGTATGAAAGCGTGAGAAGATGCACCAGCCTCCGGGGCACACTGGTAAGCGCAGAAGAGGCCACGTGGCTATGCTTCCAGGGGAGGGCCAGTCTGCAATGGGCAATGCTGCGCAGACAGGGACAGGACCAGTTCTTTTAGAAAGAACATTTTCATGTAGCATATTATTTATTGTGAATAGCTGTAACTTTGTAGTTGAACTGACATAAATGGCTCTCATGATTGATCATTTATTTTCTAATTAAAAGGTTAAAATCTTCTAAATGAACCTAGAGGTACAGACCAAGTTCAACTTCTGGGCATAAAGAATAAATCTTTCTCCATTTTTGTCTCTGGTCAAATTTGGAGAAGTAGAGGCCTAAATTTCTTTCTTTAAAGTCTAAATTTTATAAGGCGAACTTGCAAAATTCCTGAAAGTGTCAGTTACTCCTCCAAGACAAAGCAAGAAAATTTTTAGAAGAGAGAAGACTCCTTAAATCTTGGATTGGCTGTATATGCACAACACAAAACATCCATCGTGGTTTCTCTGTCATTCCAGAGTTGTGTTGAAAAGCAAAATGCATTTAACGTACTTCGTCATTGAGAACCAGTACCAAAAGGAGAGCAGAGTCATCGTGTATTGGTACTACTGTAGCCCACTACATCTTGGGCTCACTTTTACACCTGTGTTACTCTGATTAGGCAGGACACACCACCACCACACACACACACACACACACACACACAGTTACAGGAAAGTGATGAGCAGAAAGGGACAACAGAAGCCGAGGAGTCACGGTGAGCCTGAGTCCTGTGGCAGGCTGCCCAGGAAGAAGAGAGTCACTAGTATGTGTCTCCCTTCTACTGCACCTGAGGGACCCCAAAAAGCATTCTACCCTGGAGCAAGTTCATTTGCTAGGCTAATGCACTGAAGCACCCTCTTTCTAAGTGGGCCTCCAGCAGAGCTGGGCTGCTCACAGTTACACACTCCCAACATAGTTATTCTGGAGAATTACAAGTGAGGGCAGGAGGACACACTATCAGTCTGAGTCCACAAAAAGAATATCCCATAGAAGACACTTCTACCTATGAAATTAGACATACGTGTGCATGTGCTTATTTTTGCTATACTGAAAATTGAACTCAGGGCCTTGGTCATGCCAGGTAAGTGATATACCACTGAGCTATCTCCCACATGTAGCTTAATGAAAGGTATTAAAGAAGAAAAGTAGTAAGCTAGGCCCAGTGACAGGCCTATAACCCTAGCAATCTGGGAGGCTGAGACAGGAGAATCACAAATTATAGCCTAGCTGAGCAACTAGCGACATATTGAGACCCTGTCTCAAAATCAAAAATAAAAAATGGGTTGGAGATGTAGTTCAATGTGACGGCCTTGGACTCGAGCCCGAGTACAGAACTACCAATGCAAGAAAAAACTCAGCCCCTATCACCTTCACCTCCGTTGGGAAGCTGAACATCCTTAAGCTTGGGGAATTGTTAACCTACCTCCGCTTAAGAAATAGGGAAAAAAAAAAAATGCAGCCTGTGTGTGCCTGATGATCTGAGATCTGAAGAACTGGTCACAGGGACATGGGGTTGATGGTTCTAATCTCGTGAGGAGCACGGGGGTGAAGAAGTTAGTACTCCATAGAAATAAGGCAGGGCGTTGGCTCAACGTGCAGCCTGTGCGTCTGTGTGTGCGTGTCGAGTTAGGGGAGAGGGCCTGCAGAGCAGTGGCCAAACTCCAATGGATTCAAGGGAGATTCCTTATCAAAATGTCCGGAAGGACAGCAAAATCAGCAAGTCACGTAGCAGGAAGATTGCAGGCTTTCATCCTGGTCCTGGCCCTTCCCCCTTTCCTCATGTATGGGCGCAGAGCGGACCTGGAAGGGGCCATGCCGTGGGCTGCCTGGTGCTGGGCTGGTGCTCCTCATGCTAAGCTGACAGAGGGTAGGGGACTTTGAGATGGGCATATGATTCGAGCGCTAAAGAAAAGTGAAGCAAGTCTTAGAAGATGAAATGAGTCTGGTCGACCAAAGGACAATGGTCAAAAAATCACGGCATGAGGCCAAGAAATTAACAGCCACACGCAATCGTGTGCATACAGATGTACGTGTGTGTTTATATTTATAGAAATAAGATAAAATCTGCAGTATTACGCATACACGCACATAGATTATGCTGTATATAATGTACGATGACTGACTGACGGCGTGTCAGGTTGGATAAGCCTTGAAAAGCTGGCTGGGGCTTGTGCAATATCTAATTGGGAAAGAGGAATTCAGAAGGGAAGAGCCTCATTGAGCAAAAGGAATACGCCAGGAGCTGCGGGGCAGAGCGTAACTGGCTTAGAGGGCCATTGCGAAGTCCGGATTGCCTAGGTCGTCGGTGGGTAGAAGCCTGACAAGGTCACACAGGCAGTTCCACCGAATGGTGGAGGTGACTGAGGTCAGACAACTCGTCCGTTTTCCCGCTTCCGGTAAACCTAATTCGTTGCCGGTGGTCAATGACTACTCGCTAAATGAATAAATGAACGAATAAAAAAAAATGTTGCTTTTGCTTTACGTGAGCAATGTAAGACCAGTAAAGACCTCTCGTCTCTGGGAAGAGACTGCGTCCGCTGGGAGGTTGCGCAGAGCAGGCAACTTGAGGGGCATACTCCAGCCATTCCCAGAACTCTATGTTTGGCGAACTTGGTTGATCCCCAGCACGGACACTTACCGAGGGCTACTTTCCACTGCCAGGTAGGTTCTCGTAGCTCTTAAACCATTCAGGTCACTTGCACTAGGTGGAAACCGTTTCTACCCGGACGGCGAGAGGTCGCCGACCGCGCAACACTCCCAGGACGCCGGGCCTACCCAGGACATGCGCGTTTTAGGAGCGTCGGGTCCGGGAAGGAAGCGCGGCTGCCCCTCGCCCTCCAAGCCGCCAGGGGGCAGCGGCGGTGGCCGGCTCGCCCAGTTTGCGGGGGCACGCCCTCCCTCGCCGCGCCCCCAGCGGCCGCGTCAGTTCTCCACGCCAGCCAATCAGAGCTGTCCAGGTACCACCGGGGGCGGGGCTGCCAAGGGAGGAGGAAGATGGCGGCGGGGGCGAGGTGAGGTGTTGGCAGTGGAAAGGGGTTCGGGCCCGGGGGGTGGGGGGACCCGAGCGATGGCCCGCGACGGATGCAGGGGCGGATAAAGAGCCGTCGCGCCGCGGGTGTGGACGGGAGGGAGAGCGGGGCGCCCGGGCGCCGCAGGAGTATGACGGGGCTGTACGAGCTGGTGTGGCGGGTGCTGCACGCGCTGCTCTGCCTGCACCGCACGCTCACCTCCTGGCTCCGCGTTCGGTTCGGCACCTGGAACTGGATTTGGAGGCGCTGCCGTCGCGCCGCCTCCGCCGCGGTCCTAGCGCCGCTCGGCTTCACGCTCCGCAAGCTCCCGGCGGCGGGCCGGAACCGCCGCCACCGCCGGCACCCCCGCGGGGGACAGGGTCCCGCCGCTGCCCATCTCCGGCTGCGCTGGCGCGCGGACGGCCGCTCCCTGGAGAAGCTGCCTGTGCACATGGGCCTGGTGATCACCGAGGACGAGCAGGAGCCCAGCTTTTCGGACATTGCGAGCCTCGTGGTGTGGTGCATGGCCGTGGGCATTTCCTACATTAGCGTCTACGACCACCAAGGTGAGGCCCTGTGGGGTGGCGGGGAAGCAGCGCCGTCCGCGGCCCTTAGGACCGCGCGCGGGGCAAGAGTGTCCGGAAGACGGGCGCGCGGCCGCCCTCCCCGCCCGGGGAGTTCCCGAGGCCCGCGGCCCTTTGGCCAAAGCGCGGTGCCAGCGCTTTCGAGGAAAGGAGTTCTGCCTTAGGGAGCATCTGCTAAGTTCTAGGATTTGATGTAGCAAGTTTTTAACATCTTAAAACTACTTCTTCTTCTTTATGATACTCCCGTATAATAGACGTTGCTCTCGAGATTAAACATCCCTAACTGGTCAGTCCAAGGTCACAAAGGTAGTACGGGACAAGTTGAAGGTTTAGCCCTTCGGTGCTTGTTCATACTCTGAGCGTTTGTTCGGAGGTTGTAGACACCGGGCTTGAGCGCAGCCAGGCGCTGGGGAGTTTGTAGTGCATGGGCTCTGATCTAGGTACTGCAGATGGGAATGTTGGGGCCAGGTACCGTTTGAATTGGGCTTACGAAAAGTATGTGAAGGACGAGATAGGTAGAAGAGAAGATACTTTCTTTCTGTCTTTGGAAGCCTGGGATTATGTGTGATTCTGTTCCTGATCCTCAGTGGTCAGTATGGTGCTGTTTGCTCATAAAGTTTTGTTGAGGGAGTGAATTTTTCCACAGGAAGTTTAAGTGCAAAAATCCAGCACTTACTTGGCAACAAGCATATTCCCTGGAATCTTGCTTTTAGTTCTGTAGACTCTCAGGCTTGTGGAGGGAAAAGCACGCATGCACTCACGTAGATGGCGTGGCAAGTTTTGAAAGTTAACTACTGGAAGGAGGGAGGAGAGAGACCAAATGGAGGAGGTTGAGAGTTCACGCAAAGGAGTTGGGATTTGAGCAGTACGTTCAAGAATTTGCACGAGATAAAGTGAAGGAAGGCTCTGTCACTTGGATTTCAGCCGTATTCTGAATGTATTAGAATTTCCTTAATGTTAGGTGATAATTTAGGGATATTCGTGTGAAAGAAAGAAAATGAAAGTTCTCTGTGCAGTGAAATTGTCCGTATGCTCTAGAGAAGCTACAACTTGATTTTTATTTTTAAATCTTAGGTAGATGTAAGTGCAGGGTTTTGTCAAGATAAGTAGTAATCTCTGCTACTCTTTCTTTTTCCTTGTGGTCAGCAGGGAATTTGATGGGTGAGTAGCCTGTCATCATCAAGTGATGGTTTGCACTTTAAGATAGAGCTTAATATTTAGACACTGATGTGGAACTTGCTACCCCCCCCCCCAGTCCCCCCCTCCCACAATCCAGTAGAAATGATGAGTGTTAGGAGGTGACACAATCCTTGACTAAACCGTTGTGACTAATATAATTTGGGGATGAAGTTTCAGAAATGGAAACTTGAAGGTGTTAAATAGTGTAATGAATTGACTTAACATTGTTGAGTCTTTTAAATCAAGTACATTTATCTTCCAATGAGGAGGAAAAATTTACAGCTAAACTGTTTCACTTGGTGACTGTGCTTCCTAGCAGAGTTTATTGCCACCTTACGTGTTCCAGCATTTTCTGTTAGAGTTTCCGATGTGATTCAGCTGTCTCCTGTGTTGTAGTCACTTTTTAAAAAAGATCAGTAATAAAAAGGAAGGAGTCAAGTTAAAGCAACTTTTTACTAAGAACTGAAAAGGCTAGATTTTTTCAGTGAACGGATTTAGGATTCGTGTACTGTTGTAAAATATATATTTCTTTAAGGCATAAAAGACAATTTCATTGCTTTCATAAGAACCTTTATGTTACCTACCCTTGTTTTTGATTGATTGATTCATGCATTCAGCATGCAACAGATGGAGAGGTCTGTTATATTTTTCCCCCATTTTATTGATATGTACAAGTGCAAAATTTAAGGTTTACAATGGAGTTGAGCATTTTGTGCACGTATGTATCTTGTCAAGGTGACAGGGGCTTTCCCGCTCTCCTTTTGTCCCTCCCCCTACCCTCCCTTCCCTCCCTCCATGCCTCCCTCTTTCACTTTGTCTTTTGTCTTAAGTTCCACGAGATATTTGTGGTCTGGGTCTCTCATATCAGAGAGACAATTCAATGTTTCACCTTCTGCTTCTGACTTACTTTACTAAGCATGGTGTTCTCAAGTTTCTTCCATTTGCCTGTAAAAACCTCCACACTGTTGGACTTTATAGATGCATAGTATTCCATTGTGTATAAATACCACAGTTTCTGTATCCATTGGTCTGTTGATGGGTATTTGGTGACTTCCATGTTCCTAGCTATTAGTTGTGTTGCTATGAACATGAGTATACATATATCTCTGTTTTATGTTGTTTTGGCCTCTTTTGGGTATATTCCCAGGAAGAGTGTCGCCGGATCATCGGGGCTATTTATTTCTAGTCCTTTGGGTGCTCTCCATACTGTTTTCCAGAGTGGTTGTACGAATTTACATTCCCACCAGCAGTGTAGGAGAGTTCCTTTCTCCCCACAGCCTTGCCAGCACTGATTGCTATTTGACTTGTTGATATAGGCCATTCTCGCTGGAGTGAGATGGTATCTTAGCATTGTTTTGATTTGCATTTGTCTTATGGCTAGAGATGTTGAACATCTTTTCATGTATCTATTAGCCCTTTGTACTTTTTCGGCGAGTGAACTGCCTCTTCATTTCATTTGCCCATTTTTTAATAGGGTCCTTTATTTTGGTAGGCTTGCTTTTCTTCAGCTCCCTGTGTATTCTAGTTATGAGTTTCTTATCTGAGGTGTTGGTGGTGAATATTTTTTCCAGTCTGTTGGATCTCTGTTTACAATGTTGATAGTTTCCTTTACTGTGAAGAAACTTTAATTTGACAAGATCCCATTTGTTGATAATGGGGATAATTTCTTTTGCTCTTGGTGTCTTGTCTAGAAAGTCTTTGCCTACCCCAGTGTCTTTTAGAAATTTGCCTAATTTGTCTTCTAGGAGATTCAGTGTTTCGCTTTTCATGTCTAGGTCTTTAATCCACTTCAATTTGATTTTGGTGCATGGTGATAGATGTGTGACTAGATTCATTCTTCTGCATGTGGATGTCCAGTTTTCCCAGCACCATTTGTTGAACAGGCTGTCCTTTTCCCAGTGTATGCATTTGGACCCTTTGTCGAGGATTAGGTAATTGAGGGTATTTGGGTTTGTTTCTGCATCCTCAATTCTGTTGCACTGGTCTATCTGTCTGTTTTTGTGCCAGTACCAAATTGGTTTTACAACTATGGCTTTGTAGTATAGCCTGATGTCTGGAACTGTAATGCTGGACGGAGGTTAAGTACTGAATATTCTTCCAGGCATGAACATGCAAGAGTGAGCTAAAAAGAAAAAAATCCTGAGCTCATGGAGCCTTGGATTTGACTGGGAGTCTTACTTAACAAAAAAGAGAAGTAAAGAAAAGTCACATTTGAGCCCGATCTAGCAAAACCTGTGTGGTTTGGATTAGTTACATGAGTGCTTGAGAGTAAAGGCAGCATTCCCGTCTGACTAGCTTGAGCAGTAGTGTTGAATGGAGTATTGGAAACAGTGAATATGATGGATACGTTTAATGAAGAGTTGGAAAATGAGGTAAGATGAAGGCTTGAGCACCTGTTCTGTTTGTGTGCTGCTTTGTAAAGTCTATTCTAACATAGAATGTTTTAAAACAAAACAATTTTATTTCAGTTCATTCGAGCGGTTTTCCTTGGGGTCATTCAAGGTTGCAGACAACAAGTTGAATGGAATGTAAAGATTTCTTATCAGATATCTGATGCCTATTTATGATGGCTCTAATAGATGAGAGCAGGTTAGTTGTGTCTTCAGGTGGTTTTTGCACAGCGCTAGCTTGATCTTATTTAACAGAGGCTTCAGAGTAGTCAGATCTGCAAGGAGGAGTGGACTTCCTTCAGATAAAGCATTCCCAAAGACTGAGCATGCCAAATCAGTCACACGTCTGCCCTGAATCAAGAGAATGGAAGAAGTATTAATGGATTTCATTTCTTGTGTACAAGAGTTGGATGTTGAAGAACGTTCTAGCAGCCGTTTTAGAGACAAGCTTACTACTACCCTAGTTTTTTGGTCTATGTCTGTTCATACCAACTTTGTATTCATTATTTTAATTATGATTGGATGTAGAATTTTTTTTAATCCTTTTACATTAACAAAATCTACTGGTACTTAATTTGATTGTGCCAGCATATTAATCTGTGTTATTTTTGTTTTGTGAGATGGGGTCTCATTATATTGCTCAGCTAACCTTAACCTCTGAACTCAAGTGATCCTTCTCCCTCAGCCTCCTGAGTAGTTGAGGCTATTGGTGACTGATTCTGGCCTAGATGGGGAAAAAAAAAAACCAACTTCCCCTTCTCTCCCTTCTTCTTTCTACTTCTCCTCTCCCCTCCCCTCCTCTTCCTTCAGCTTCCTCCCTTTTCTTTCTCCTCTTTCATTTCAAATCCTGGCCTCATTGAGGAATACTGCCCAACTACATACCTAGCTCAGATGTTTTTTTGAAATTTTGCCTGCAATATTTGTTGATTATATAAATTTCTGCTGATATTCCTTTTACCTATGAGAAACAGTTGTGTTCTTAGAGTGGTCAGGAATTTTTTTAAACTCAGAGTTGTAGAAAGAAAATTTTGCATTTTAGCTAGGAGATTATAATTTAAGAAATGATCATAGCAGAGATACTTTAAAAATCATGGTTGGGTCATGACTGGCTTTTGGCTTTACTGTATAGAGGCCTTATACTTGCCTTCACTTGCATACCTCTAAGTTATATTGATACATGTTGTTATCTTTAGTAATGGAACCCTTTCTCATTGCCTGCCTGTATTGGTGCCATGCTGAGAACTTGCTGTAAGTCAATATTTTTCAAAATGTTTGAGTAATTGAGTTTGCTTCCAAGAAATATTAATGCAGCACACTTACTGATCAGGCTGAATGAATGCAAGAGGACCTGGGCATCTCTTTTTGTCTCAAGCTACTTGGGTAATAACTTCTGCACACTCAGGTTTGACCTTAACATCAAAGGCAACTCACTCTGCTGCCTGCCTCTTATAAGGTGGTGCATCCTTCATGTTTTTGATGAGTGAGGTAATTGGGAGTGTTATTTAGTATTATTATACTATGAATTGAAATGATTTAGAAAAAGGCATTTCCTCCTGTACGAGCCTTTAGCAACAAGACACAAAAACTTTGTCATTTCATTGCTTGTAAATCTATACTAGCTGTCTTAAGAAATAGTTTCGGGGCACAGATTTTTCATACTAGTACTAAAAATATCTGCCCAGTGTGCCCCACCTTTCCCAGCCTGATTCTTCCCAGTCATGGTCGTGTTTTGTTGCATTTGTGTTCAGTTTACTTGATGCTACCTCCTCCTGGAATGTCCTTTTTTTCCCCTTACAAACGGCTACATACCTGCCACACAGCTCTTGTCAGGCTTCTTATTTCAGTTACCACATTCAGTCGTTCTCTTTTAACTGTTCTGTTTTTAATCTTGTCTGAATCTCCTGAGAACTTTGTGTGTCTCTGCAGGTGCTTCATGTCTCATATGAACATAGATATTCCTGAGTTTCTTACTCAAAGTTCCAGATGTTGTTTGTGCTTCTCATCATTGCATCTGTTTACACAGCAAGGCTTGGTGTTATGCGTGTAACACGTGGGCACGATGTACCCCTTGTATTCCAAGGAAGGCAGCGTTTTCTGTAGATAAGCGTAATGAGCATAGTAAGTTTCTGCTTGTCAGCATTAAAACATAGAAGCATTAAACTAAAGGAGGACAACAAACACAGTTTAGTTCATGATTTGGCACACTGACACAAATGCCTCCGGGAAATAGTTTTTATTAATGACTAATGATTTTTCTCCTTAGTCTGTAATACAAAAGTTCCACAAGTGTTAAATCCAGATTGAATGACTGTTTTGGATATACCAAACAGGACAGTCTGGAGTGCTTTCATTGACTCACTTAGAAACTTCTGGAACATCAGCCTTCTCCTCCTAATTATCAACTGTGTGTAGTGCACTTCTGGTTCTGAAATTCACATTTATGTTTGCATTGTGAAATATCTTCTCTTTTTTCTGGCATAGGGCTAGCTCTTTAGCAAAAGGTTATCGCTGATTCTTGTTAAGTCCATCCGGTTTCAGCTAGGCTTTTAGCAATTTCATCTCTAATCTTGTTTTGTCTTTAAAAATTTCTGGCCTGCTTTTTAAACTTTTGAAATGATTTTATTACCTGAGTAATGTTTTTAACTGTGGTGTTAAAGTAAACAAAAATAATTATTGTTTCGGTGAGCTCTTAATCTCTACTTGGTACTATAAAACTGTGCATTAAATCTTCACACATCAAGTGACTGGAAATTCAGAAGCCAAGATGTATATCTAGTAAGTAGTAGGCCTAGAGTTTAAGCCAAACTTTATTCAAAAGCTTTTGTACTTAACCTTTATTTTCAATTAATTACTGTTAAGAGAACATGGCGTCTGGAAGTACTTTTAGCACTACGTTTGTCTATTCTGGATCATCTTAAAGCCTTGGTAAAATAGTATTAATCTACAGGTAATAGAAATTACTTACAACAAATTTAAAGGCAAGTAGACATTTTTTATAACAATAGAAATGTTCATCCTTAGTCATAGGACACACTTTTAAAATTAACTCGATTTAACTTTGTGGAAACCTCCTCTATGTTTATAATCTGTTACTTTCTCAGATGAGTTTATGAAAATATTTTCATTAGCTGAGCAGGGATGTAGCTCAAGGGTAGAGCTTATGTCTTTTATGTGTGAAGCCCTGAGATATTAACTGTGCTAAAAAGACAAGCAGATTTTATAAAGTAGTAATAAAGTACAAGTAGAAGCGGCTGAGAAAGACCTTGTGGCTTGTTCATTTTATACTTCTTGTGCTGAAGGGCTGCAACTTAAACCCAGTACTCAGTCCATTATACTGTACCACCATTACATAATTAGCACACTAATTGTAGTATAATTGTTGTTTTGTGAGATATCCCGAGGCTGTTTCTTGAAATAAAATAGTTTAATGGCTCACAATGGCTTACATGATTTGTTTTGTTAGGACTATTTTGTTTTATTTTCTTTTATTTTTAAGAGACGGGGTCTTGCTGTATAGTCCTGGCTGGTCCTGAACTCACTATGGAGCCCAGGCTAGCCTTGCACTCACGGCAGTCCTCCTATCTCAGCTTCCCAAGTGCTGGGAATATAGACTTGTGCTACCATGCCTAGTTTATGAGGTGTAGGGGAATCAACTCAGGTACCTAGCGCTTACTTAGGCATTTGCTAGGCAAGTGCTTTAACCACTGAGCTATTTGTCTATCCCCATGTAAAAATGTTTTTTAAAAAAATGTTAAATAATTGTACCATAAATGTGTTTTCATCCCTACAGATTCCCCTTTAATAGCATCATAGTTGGGTATTAGAGAAATTAAAGATGTCTATTCTTAAATTAAAAGGGAGACTAATTTGAAGAATGGGCTTTTATTAAATAAAAGACAAAATTTGCTGACTGCATATTTTAATTAAACTTGTTGCTTCTTTGGTTGGTATAAGGGTAGAGTAAGTATTGAGACCTGTAAGTTACTCCAGGGTGTCATTTTAATTCTTGTAGTAGAGATTTAGAAGACTAATAAATTAGGACCTAGAAGCAGTTTATGATCTAAAAGGTAGAGTGAGAATTCTACTTTCTTTAAGATATTTTCTGCTCCTGGCTTCCATGATTTCATGTATGCTGGCAGTCCTTGTCTGTTGCTGCCTGTTCCTTTTGAGACATCTGTCTGTGTTTTCTTCCAGTTTCTCTTCTAAGTGTTGTCATGTCCTAGAGTTTAAACTGTATGTATGCTTTTGTCTTTCTGCTCAGTTCGGCTTGTGTATCCTGAAAGCAGCCAGAAAGGAATGAGTTTGGCTATTTGTATTCCAGTAGTAGTTTGCGGATCTCTGTTCCAGATGAATTCTCCAGTCCCATGATTTTAAGTATTATCTGTGTGTTTAAAGACAATTTTGTATTGTCATTCCTGATCTTTTCCCTGTTTCCAGACTTGTGTGTCCAATTCCTTTCCTGAAATTTCCACTTGTGTTTATTAGGCATGGGAAACACCTAACCTGTCCAAAACAGTTCTCTTGAATTTCCCCCCAAACCTGCCCCTGTAATTTTGTTCATCTCAGGATACCACCTTCCACCCAGTTTCTCAAGCTAAAATCTTAGATAACATAAATGAGCTTCCCATGCATCATGTTTTACTTGGAATAAACTTGCTGTTGTATCCTTCTTTATTTCTAAAATAGGTCATCCTTATTTCTAAAATCTGCCACATGTTTTGGTCTTCCTTACAGGGACTTAAGTTTGAATTACCATCGTCTTTCACGTGTATTACTATAGTGGTAATATTTCTTAGAATGTAAAAAGAACCCTATATATGTGGCCCCCAAAGTACATAACTAATATTTATTGAGCAATACCAAAATATTGTAGTGTTTCTCATGTGCAGCTTTTCCAGATAAAATGTTTTCTGTATATATTTCATATTGTTCACATTTGGGAAATTGAGGGTTTAAGAGAGATGCTTGTATAGCAACATAATGCGAAATTCCTGAAGTCCTTGTTGAAAAGACTTATTTTAGATTTCCTGGTCATGCTTAAAGAATTCAAATACCTGTTGGGTTTACCCTGTGAAACTGCCTCAAAGGCTTTTTAAGGATGACCCATTAGAAGAAAAACAGAGCTACTGAAATTTTTTTTTACAGGTACTGTTCATTTGTAAAAAGACGAGTTTTATTAATAGAGTTCATCTTTTTTAGAGGGAAAGCAAGAACCTAATACTATTTTGAGTTTAGCATTGTTCCTTTATCAGCGTTAAAAATAGTTACTGAACTGAACAGTAATTAAAGTCAGGAGAACATGCTTTCAGGCCAAATACTTACACCCTCATGGACAATTACTTGACCTTTCTGGATTTATTTCCTCATCTGAAAAAGGACAGAATAAAATAATTCTTGATATTCAGTACTATATAATTATATAATTCTGTAAAATAATGTTCTCAAAAATTTTAGGATTTTCAAATGGTTTTTCTTAAATCATTTATTTCTGATTTACATAAAATGACTTTGTTATGGTTTCTCTGCTCTTATTCCATCATTCTGGCCTTAGTTCAGTTGTTAGAAGGCAAGCAGTATGAATTATGAGGAAGAAGAGTCTATATACACTTCACTATTTCTAGAGTAATTTCTTCAGAGGCACTCAATACATTTCCTCCATATCATGTAAAATCTGCACATGTTTATAGACTTTGAGTCCTAGAGAAATGCTAATAATGTTTACGGGTGAAATAAGGACTGTAGAGTGGTTGTGAGGCATGAAGAACATCTTGTTCATTATCTGTTTCCTCTGAGCACTCAACAAAAACAGTACTTTTTTGTCCCTCCTTCCCATGTTGGGTCTGAAACCCAAGGACTCACTAGTAAAGTATAATGCCACTGAAGTATACCCAATTTCCAAAATTGTATTTAAAAATAAATGCAGCTTTATCTCCTAAAGTTCAACCAAGACAAAAATTCTGTATAAAATTACTTTCTAAAAATTTTTTCTTCTTTATGAAAAATATTTTATGATTATACCACTGTAATATTGTTTCTTTTTAATGGAATGTCTGCCTGTATGCAATAAGGAAGTATCTTTTATTGTGAGATGTTTCCTGGAAACTTTTTTTTTTTTAAATTCCAGAGACATATCCCTGTAAGTGGTTGTGTTACATGGCATTTTTTTCACTGAGAGTTCAGTATACTAAATAAATACTGAATTCTAGTTAGGTAAAGCAGTGCTCCCTAACCCTTTGGGACCTCTATTTCAAATGAAGGGAAATGGGTAAGATACAGTTCACGAATAACATAATTCAGGATGACAATAGGTGGTAAAGCTATCACTGTTTTTAAAAATAGAATATTAGTTTATCAAGGGATTTGAACAAAACGTGTGTGTGTGTGTGTGTGTGTGTGTGTGTTGGAATCACTACCCTTGGGACACCCCATATGCAAGGCTCTCTTTCCTTAAAGTTACATCTTGGAACCTTTCTCTTCTTTAAGCAGATTTTTTTTTTTTTTGAGGTTACTCTGTGCTCCCAGCACTGTTCTAGGTCGTTACTTTTACAATAACCTCTATATAAATATTCTGTCATTAACTATCTAAAACTGAGCATACTTTTTCCTTACAGTCAGTTCTCTTTGTGGAATTTCCCCCACTTCAAATTAAGTATCATTCTCGGTGACTAGGATAAAAGCCATGGGGTATTCTGAATTCACTCTTAAGTCAGTCGTGTTCTATATTCTCTCAAGTTTCCATTCTTTTCCATTGCCTCAACAACTTATTACGGACTTTCTGCAATAGGCTTCTGCTTGGGCTTTCCTGTGCTGAATATAGGAAAACTCTCCTAAAGCTATAAATTTGTGCACATTTCCATATTTTTTCACAGTTGTTGATTGCCTATTTGCTAGGCAGTGTGAAATAAAAATTAAAGGTATTCCTCATCTCTTTTCTCATAAGAGCAGTAGCATTTCTTTGTCTTGAATGTTAGGAACTATTTCTTGTACTTTTCCTCATATATGTCCTTTTCATTTTTTCTCTTTAACTTCCTGAATTCTGTTGAGCTCAAGTGTTACTTTAATTTAGGATTGAGATTTACAGAGTGCTTTCCACCAAGTGAGACTGCCTTTCCCACATATCATGGGTTGGTGTTGTGTGCAGCAGATTGTTATCTCTCTCTGTATGTATATATACACATACATATACACATGCAAGTGCACTCACTTCACTGTGTTCTCTTTTTCAGTTAATCTTTGAACTAAAGACAGGCCTGACTGAGCAAAAAGTAGAAATATTTGGTAAGATATGAAAGGCAGTAGTCACTAGAAAGTTGCCTCTTTGAAAATAGTAAAGAACTCATTTTTAAAATTTTTTAGTTAAATATATGTATGTTGCTTATTTCTGTATCTTTTTCAATGACATGGTAGTATACTCCAGTGCATAGTTGGAGGAGTAAAAACTGCTTGTTTCTGTGAATTTACTCAATTTTTTGTCTCTACTTTTTATAAAATTCATATCAGTTCCTTAGGATTAAAAATCAAATGGAGGCAACTAGTATTTATTTAATGCACATCATAAATTTGAGAAAAAATGTTAGGAACAAATAAATTCTTTTGACAGACTTCTTAATGGGAATATTGTTTATTAATCTGTAAATAAAGGTTTAAAGTAAATGTGTTCTTAAAGTTCCTTTCTAGATCAAAATTGATATCATTTTCTCATCATCATTAAATAATTAACCTTTGTAACTTGTGTTAGATTCCTCTCTCTCTCTTTTTTTTTTTTTTTTTTTTTGAGACAGGGTCTCATTCTGTTGTGTAGGCTGGTCGTGAGCTTACTGTGTAGCCCAGGCTGGTCTTGAGTTCATAGCAATCTTCCTGTTTCTGCTTCCCAAGTGCTAGGATTTCAGGCCTGTACCACCATGCCCAGTTTGTGTGGTGCTTGGGAATCAAACCCAGGGCCTGGTACTTGCTAGGCAAGTGCTTTAACCACTGTGTTATTTCTCCTGCGCCCAGATTCTTACATTAATAAATGTTGTTGTCCTGTGTCCTTTTTAGGTTCTACTTTAGGATTAATCATTATTACTTTATTTGGGATTTATTCATTTATGGGTGTAGTGCTCTTTTCTCAACAAAACCCATTAATTATGGAAGAGGATAAATTAACCTGTTTATAATATATTTGCATTTTTTCTTTTAAAGGTATCTTCAAAAGAAATAATTCCAGATTGATGGATGAAATTTTGAAACAACAGCAAGAACTTCTGGGCCTAGATTGTTCCAAATATTCACCAGAGTTTGCAAATAGCAGCGACAAAGATGATCAAGGTAAGTAGGAGTTAAAATGAATATGTAACATACAAAGATGTGTGGTTTGTGTTCTGGTCAAATTCTGTCAGTCATTCTTGTCTGTATCAGGCATGTCACCAGTTTTTTTGTCCTTGATTTTTAAAATGTTATAGTAATAAAATTTTAAAGAAAGCTTTATTACTTAATGTACAGTGTATTGTATACTTTGTGTGTGACCCTAGACAATTCTACTTGATTCTGAAAAACAAGGGCAGAAAAAAGACTTGCAGCAGGCTGGACATTACCTGATTTACATCTTTAGTCATCCTATGTTTGCTTTCTTTTCTTCATCTTGTTAAAAGATAATTTTCAGAAAACAGAACAACGTGTATAGATATTAAAAAGTGAACACATGTTAAAGATTTCTTTAAAGAGACAGATTTTGAAACATTTCCACTGAGAATCCAAGGAATGAACACATAGATCTGGAAATAAAATTGGATATGAATAGAGGAAAAACTAGCTTTTCTATGTGATGAAAGACAGTGGATTATCAGACTAGAAAGAATTTGCATATCTATAGGTAAAAATTGTACATAGATACATATTATTTACCTAGAATCATCCATTGTGAAATAGTTCCAATGGAATTGTGTGTATATTAAAGAGAATGCATACATATTGCATTGAAATACAGTTTTTGCAGTCTTTCTCTTTATATTCTGTGTTACTGCTAACTGTACGGTAAGTGTAGATGGAACTTTAGATGAGTAGAAATTGTTAGCCTATAATTTAAGATTTCTGTTTCCTAGAGGATCTATTCACAAATGTCTGGTCCTTCTGAACACTTGGGAGTAATGGGCAATATCTAAATACATATGTAAGTATGATTTTGGGTGCATTGGTCTCAGAGGAAAATAGCTAAGTGGGCTTTGATAGTGAAATTAACAAGCTAGCCTTGTTTTCTAGGAGAATTGTATCTCATTTTTATTTAAACTGTTTTTTAAAACTTAGTTTCAAGTAAATCTGTAAGACTGTGTTTTTAAAACATCTTGTTTGTTTTTTTTTCTCCAGTTTCAAATTGCCATTTGGCAGTGAAGGTGCTGTCCCCAGAAGATGGGAAAGCAGATATTGTCAGAGCTGCACAGGACTTTTGCCAGTTAGTAGCCCAGCAACAAAGGAGACCCACAGATTTGGACGTAGATATGTTAGACAGTTTACTTAGTAAGTTGTATATACATTTTTAGCTTTGTCTTCCAAGGATACAGTACAAAAAAAATTTGTAGGTTCTTTTCACTATTTTTTTGTCCGAATTCTAAAATTTAAGGGTCCACATGAAAATGGTTTTAAGATTATAAAATTTATGGTTATCTCACTTGAGGATTTAATGATAAAAGAAAGGAGATACATCTGTACATCTGTGTTATCTATATATGTTACCTCAAAAGTTTATTTATTTTTCCCATGTGTGGTCACTTTAGGGACACCTTATATATTGAAGCTAGTACTTATTTTTCTCATAGCATTAGTTTTCAGATAGAACAGGTTAATCTTTAGCCAAGTTTTGTACTTGTTATTTTTAATATCATTTATATGTATGGTGACCTTTGAGACACCATATATATGTGGTATGCGTGCGTGCGTGCGTGTGTGTTTTCCCTGTCCCGGCCTGGAGATCCATCACAGGGGCTCATGCGTGCTAGGCAAGTACTACCCCGTGCTGTACTATCGGTCCATGAAAAGAACTTTGGAGGAAGTACTTATTTATTCATAGGGATAAATATTCTTGGAACTAGAACTTGTGCTTGTCAACACCTTCCTCTTCTTCCCTTTATTTTTACTTTGAACTTTAAGTCTGAACTAAACACAGCTTTTAACAAGGCTGACCCAAGCATGGTCTTTCTGTCATTCATGACCCCTTTATTATCTTTTTCTGTTATGCTAGACCAAATAAACCACTGTATTTGTTATATTACAGCAAAGTGTAACATTATGAATAAAAACGTTTCTACACTGTTTATAAAATCCTTTGGTTTGCTTATTCTCTGTAGAATTTCTCTAGGAACTTTTTGCCTTAACTTTGTGACTCTTACTGGTGTTATCATTCATCCTTTTGAAGAAATGTGCTATTTCTAGCAAATTTATGTGAGTTCCATAGCCATATGTCAAAACATTTATTACTCATTAATTAATGATTATTCATTTGCCTTATTAGTCATGCATTTTATTTTTAATTATTAATTCATTGTGTTTTCTTTGACATGGCTGTCATATTTAGTCCCTGTCTGGGCTCTTGGTCCCACTGACTTTCTACTTTTACTGACCACTCACTTCTTACCTTACTTTTATCTTTGTCATTGTGTAGCTGTATTTGTGCTCAGTTATTATTACAGAGGCTCTCCAGTTAGAGGATACTGGGGTAACACTGTTTACTGGACTTGGAGGCCCAGCCAGAATAATTCCTAAAAGTTGGCCTGGCTGGCCTTCAGGTAGCCCAAGGAAAGTGGTAAATAATAGAGCCCAAGTATTTCCTTCAGGGGACGTAAATTTAAAATGAATACAAAGGGCATAGACACTAAAAACAAAGCATTGATCTGACAGATACAAATAGTCTGAATAGTTCACTCCTTGAATATTCCCTTCTATATTCAGCGCCCACTCACACCTCCTAAACCTGACCACCTCTGGTTTGCTTTCTGACTTTTTTGGTTTTAATAGAAAATTCGTATAAAAGGAATCACACACTATGTGGTCTTTTGCTTTATTTGCTCAGGTATTTTTGAACTTCATGTTGAGTGCATTGGTGATTCATTACTTCATGTAGTATTCTGTTTTATGGCTATATGGCTCTATAGCATTTTGTTCACTCATTGGTTGGTATACATTTATTTGGTTTGTTTCCAGTTTTTGAATGATGGTAGTGTGACTGCTTACATGCAAGTTTTTGTGCGGACATGTTTTCCTTTATCTTTCGTTCATACCTAAGAGTGGAATTGCTGTCGTGTGGTGAGTGAATTTTAATTTTTAAGGAGGCTACCACACTGTTTTCCTAATAGGCTGTACTTTTTACATCCTTGCTAACAAGGCAGAAGTTTCTAGTTTCTTCACATCCTTGCTAACACTTAATGGTATTGTCCAATTTTTTGTTTTATTATTATATTTATATATTGACAACCTAGTATGTGTGATATTTTCTTGTATTTTAATTCACATTTTTCTGGTGTGTCGGGAGTAGTTTTCATAGGCTAATTTGTCATCTGTGTCTTCTTGGGTGAAGTATCTATTCAAACAGTTGGCCTGTTTTTAACTGGTTGTCTCATTATTGAGTTTCACTGGTCATATATTCTGAATATATGTATCTGATATGATATATAAACATTTTCTGCCAGTCTGTGATTTATTTTCTTAATGTTTCTTTTAAACACTTTAATGATTATGAACTACAGTTTATCATGTGTTTTTCTTTTGTGGATCATGTATTTGGTTTTATATATGAGATATTTTCCTCATCTAATCATGATTATTTTTTCCTTGTATTTTTCTCTGGAAGCTTTGTAGATTTTTCTGTAAGACTTAGATTATAATCCATTTGACTTAATTTTTGGACATAATATCAGGTGAGAAGATCCTAGTTGTTTTTTATCATTATTTGTTAAGATTTGTTTTATTCTTTCTTGAGTTATATAGCTTTTTAATTGAAAAATTAGTTGACCATAATCTGTGAGTTTAATTTTAGGCATTCTAGTATGTTGGTCTTTGTGCCTATATCAAATCTGTCTTGATTACGATAGTTTACCATAATAAGTTTTGAAATTAGGTAGTATAAGGTCTTCAACTTTGATTGTTTATCAGTTTTTTCTTTTGGTTATTAAGGGCTCTTTGCATTCTTATTAAATATTAGAATCAGCTCATTTCCCCCCAAAAATAACCCTGCTGGGATATAGGTATGAATTGAGGTGAAATCTGTAGCTTAATTGTGGGAAAATTGCCATCTTTAACAATACCAAATCTTAGCTGGGCATGGTGGCATATGCCTGTAATCACCTATAATTCCAGCACTTGAAGAAGCTGAGGCAGGAGGTTTGCCATGAGTTCGAGGCCAGGCAAGGCTCCATAGTGAGTTTAGGACAAGTTTGGACTATTGAGTGAGACCCTGTCTCAAAAACAAAACAGAACAAAAACCTGACTTTTAAAATCCTCAAATATAATGTGTTTTTGCGTTTAGTAGAGTAGGGACTTTTCTCACAACAGTGTTTTCTAATTTTAGGATTTAAAATTCTTACTTCTTTTGTTGAATATATTCCTAAATGTTTTAGTCTTTTCAATGCTATTATTAGTGTGATTTTTTCCTTAATTTTATTTTCAGATTGTAGATAGTAATCAAAAATGCAAGTTTTTTTTACTATTGATTGTGTATCCTATAATCTTGCAAAAATTCATTTACCTGAAGTGTAGCTCTTTTTTGTTGAGACTTAGAATTCCTTATATAGAAGATCTCTTATCTGTAAATAAAGAGTACTGTTGTCTTTACTGATTTTTTTCTTTTTAAGTTTGCCTTCCTGTACTCGTAGTTTAGTGGTTATCCAGTGATTTGTACATTGATTGTATTTGGGGATCTTCAGTTTGTTAGGCTTCATCAATCTGTGTAATTGGAAAATGCATTCAAAATTGACATCACTTCTCAAGTTTCCTTGGCTTTTTGTTTCAGTAGCTGTTTTTCTGGCTGTGGCCTCCCTCCCACTCATGTTTTATAGTTTCCTCAACAGCCATAGATATATGTGATTTTTAATCTGTGCCCTTATTTTTAGGTCTTCCTGTTAAATTTCTGGTCACTGGGATTATAGTTTTATTTTAGTCCAGTAGAACTTCCGAGTTTTCATTTCTTCCCCTTTGAATTCCCTTGTAAAATATGAATTTGCATGATTTTTCTCTTCTTCTTGCCTACAACTTTTGCTTCAGAATTCAGACCTTAGCTTTTGGCAGCAAGAAACAAGCAACACTAGTTTTTGCTGTCAGCCCTGTGCTGGTAAAATGTAGCAGTGTGGGGTTTGGGAGCTGTCCCAGGTGAGACCGTTGACATTCTTCTCTGAAGCTCTAGCTGATATTTATGAGTAATTGTCTGCCATTATTAGCTGATTTTGTCCAGTTTGATACATGTGTTCTTATTAAGATCTGTTGCTACCTCCCTATGAACATTATCAGAAGTTTCTTTTTTGATTAAAGAGAATTACTTTTTGTTTAGGTGGCAGAGGAATATGTGTTCTGCTTACTTCTTTTGCTTTACTAGTGATGGACTTTTCTGTTGTACTGTGGCTCAAGCCCAGGACTTCACACGGAGCTACATCCCCAATCCACTGTTTAGTTTTCATTTTGAGGCAGAGTCTTGCTAATTCACTAAGTTGCCCAGGATGGGCTTGAATTTGTGATCTTATCTTGCTTGGTGTTACAGACTGCTGGGATCACTGGTCTTCGCCACTGGACCAGGCTCAGCATAGACTGTAGAGGGACTTTTCATGGAAATAATTTCTCAATGTTAACTTCCGGACAAGCCTACCTAATCCTTCTTACTTGACAAGAAACTGAGCCCTGAAGAGATTGTGTGATGAGCAGGTTGATGACAGAACTGAATATTAGAACCTGGGTCTTCTGGATTATGGCATCATATCTCTTAACACTTAATGATTTCAAACCTTGTTTTTACGCAGCTGAAATATCTTTATTCCCATTTTTTTCTCCCTAAGCCCAGTTTCAGGGAAAACAATTCATAACTATAAAGCATGTCTGTATACTTACTGAGGCCGAGGTGAAGTCTGTTGTTCCCCTTTGAGCTTGCTCAGGTGATAGGGAACACGGGAATACTTTGGTGCTGTGTAGCTGGAAGCCATTCACTCTTGTTACTTAGCTGTAGAATAGGGGAATGGGGAAGAAGTGGGGAAAGAGATACTTCTCAAATCCTTTTCATCTCTGAGATTGATTTTGTGGTCAGTGAAGTTGTGTTCTTAAAGCAGTACCTTTCCCAGGATACCATTTGAACACCTAAGTTCAATTTGAATGAGAGAGGGTGCTGCGGGGGGGGGGGGGGGGGGGGGGGGGGTTACTTAGACTTAAGATGGGGATTGGATTGTCTTTCTCAGCATGTAATCAATTCAGTTAAATGGACTTTTGAGGAAATTTCTACATTTGGAATGGACATATTAAAAGTGTATATTGGCAAATGTGGGCGCAAGGAAGCATACAGATAAAGCATAGATACATAATCTACAAGAAGCTAATTTAATTAATAGATTTATGCCCTTGATCACTCTGTGTAGGTATGTGGAAGTATTACATGTTAATTTCATGTGTATGTATGTTTTCATTTCTAAGGTTCAAATCGTTTCCCAGATCCTGATTTAGTATTGAAGTTTGGTCCTGTGGACAGCACATTAGGCTTTCTTCCCTGGCAAATCAGATTGACTGAGATTGTGTAAGTAAATAAAAGTATACTGATTTTATTTCAAACTTAGGAAATATTTTTTGAATCCAGAACTATACTGTATCTGGTGGAAATTTCACAACAACTATGATACTCAATCTTTTACCTCAGATGCTTCACAGAATGAGACATAAATTTGTTAGATGTCAGAGGGCCTGTGGTTGCACAGATATTTGATATTAACACTTAACAGTCTTGAGAGATCAGAAAAAAACCATACTTGGGAGCCAGAGTTGTTGATTCTTCAAGAAAGGATAACTTACCCAGGGTGTATAATATGTATACATTTTTTTGTACTTAGAATAAAGGAAGGGAGGAATATTGGGGATAGGAAAGGAAACTAAGAAAAGCTGGGCACTTTTTAAGGAAATAGGTAACTGGCTCCATCAGAGCAGAATGTGTTGGGTAGTATTGTGAAATGAAATCAGATAGTCTGGGGTTGTCAAAATTTGAAAGGCTCTAAATATCAACATAAAGATTATATATAATAGCAGACAGAAAGGGAATAGGAAACTGTTAAGACTGTGGATAGTATGGGAATGGTGATTTTGGACAATTTGTTTGGCAGCTGTGTGTTGAGTAAATTGAATTTGGGGAAGGATAATGTAAAAAGACAAGTAAATAGTCCACAGCTGTAATTTGGAGGTGTACACAGTAAAGACAATGAAATTGTGTATTTAGAACAGAGTTTGGTAACCTTTTTCTGAAAAGAAAAAGTATTTTAAACTTTCCAGGCCGTACAGACTCTTGCCAACTATGCTTTACTAATGCTACTGCTAAACTGAGCTAGTACAGCTGAACAGGTATAGGCAATACGTAAACCAGTGGGTATGACTGTATTCTGAAGGTACTTTAGTTATAAAGGTATTTATCAGGTTCACTTTATATCTGTCACTAGAAGTGTTTATCAAGTCTGATTGTAGACCTAGCATTTTATGCCTAAATTACTGGGTGAATTAATGTTATTGAGAGGAAACTGGAAAGTGACAAGAACAGAATATTTTGAGGAGATGTGGATGATTTCAAGGCCAGAGTCAGTTTAGTTAGTAGAACAGATGGAAATGTAGAATTGGTGGTTGGGTAAGAAATCAGGGCTGAAGATTTTATTTGGGGACCATTATTACCTGGGAAGTAGTTGAGCCTATGGGAATAGAGATCTCTCCAAAGTTTATGAAGGGTCCTTCAAGAAATACAGTTTTGAGATCAGGAGAGTGGAAAAGTATTAAATAGGCACAAGAAAACACATAGCATGTTTAAGGTAAGAAAGGGTTATAAAATGTGTGTTTCCCCTTCATTTTGTTGAGGGAAATGGGACAGAAACATTCTTCAAATTTGGGACAAAGTGATGCTAGAATTCAACTCTTAAATTCTGGGTCTTCTGTGTGTGTTACACTGTTTTCTTCAGGGATATTCTATTTCAGTTGTCTTTCACATGGGCTCCAAGAATGGCAGTAATGTTAACTCGAGTGGTTTAGAAGTAAGAATATGTTTTAGAATGGATAGATCTTAGTTTAAATCTTGGCTATGTAATACAGTAATGTGACCTTAGAGAGTTAATTTCTCTACATTTGTAAAATGGACTTTTCAGTGTGGAATAGAGAATTTAAATATGAAAAGGGACAACAGATATGTAGCACATAATAGACCTCCCTTTGGACCTATGTCTGTATGTCTGTCACAGATCTCTGCAGTATGAGGTTTGTTCTGTATCTGTACTGTGCGTCTAGGTGTGCACCGTGGTGACTGGGATGGTGTTGTGATCATAGAATGGAGTGCTCCTGAGGCGCTGGACCGGTGGTGGCACCCAGTGCCTCTTGCAGGTGATAGGAGATGAGGAAGTTGATAGAGTCATAAAATGTGAAGGCTGGGGAGGTGGGGAGTTGAGAGTGCGTGAAGCAGTTTTAGCATGAATGTTCTTAATATGGCTTTGAAGATACCATTTGAGTGGATGAATAAGATCGGTAGAAATTAAGAGATACTGTTTGATGTTTGTCTTACTTTCTCATTGCCATGATAAAATACCCAACATCCACAATTTAAGGGGAGAAAAGATTTATTTAGCTCACAGTTTCAGAAGTTCTCACGCAGTCTATTCATGGTCAGCCAGCGTATGGCAGAGGCTGGAGAATTGCACGCAGATGCCAAGTGAAATGTTTGGAGACTCAGGCCAAGCTAGAGCCTTCCCAGGAAGAGGCCATAACAATGTTTCTTCTTCTTTGCTTTACTTAATTCAAGCTGCCAGTTGTGCCCCTCCACAAGTGCTCCTTCAGTGCTTTCTGGCCCACAAGTCAACAGGCACACATCTGAAAGCTCTGCTCTGGGCAATCCCCAGTCTTAACAGATTGACACAATCCTTTCAGATCAAGCCCTAAGTGTTTGCCTCTTACATCTGGGGGCTGCTTCTCAATACCACAGAGTTCCAAATACATGAAGCTTTTGGGGGATACTGCAGATCCAAGCTGTAGCATTCTGCCTCTGGCCCTTAAAAGACCCATGTCTTAGTTACTTACTCATTGCTGTTGACAGAATACCCAAAACACACAATTCCTATCACCTGCAAGCTCAGTTTCAGAAGGTCTCATACAGTCCATGCATGGACAGCTGGCAACAGTGAAAGCACATGGCCGAGTCTGGAGAGCTGCTCACCCTTTGCCAATAGAAAGCTAAGTGAGTAGAATCAAGTTGATGTGTGCAGATTCAGGCAAGGCCAGAGCCTTCCCAGGAAGAAGCTGGAACAATGTTTCTTCTTCCCTCCTTTATTTAATTAAGTCAAGCTGCCAGTTAGGTCCCGCACACCCCCCGAGTGGATGCTTATCCCTCCATGTTTTCTAGCTGGCAAGTCAACAATAGACACCCGAAAGCTTTCCTGGGCAGCCCCTCCAACCCTACCCCACAGTCTCAACAAATTGACACTATCCCTCCAGATTAAGCCTCAGATATCCACTCCTTCCAATCAGGTCCTACCTCCCAGTAACACACAGTTCCAGGTATCCCACTATGTCCAGATGTGTGAGGCTTTTGGAGGATACTCCAGATCCAAGCCATAGCAGTTTTATTAAGAGATACCTAGGGATTTCAAAAGAAGTAGGTAGTTTTTTTTTTTTTTTTTCAGAATTTCTGGCAGTCATAGGAAGGATACTGAAAAAGCATAGCTTGCTAAAGAGATCCACAGGGGTAGGTAGTTCTATGATAAATTTGTTCAGTTTTGTGTGGGTTCATGTGACTTTGGAACTCTGAATTCTGACTCTTGTAATATGACCAAGGCTTGGCTCTGTTTCTAAGTCTTACGGTAAATCGTATAAATGAAGGTTTTTAGATTTATCTTTTAGAATTATTTTAAGTACTTGAAATACTTAAAGGGGAGCCCTCTAGTTGTGTTTTCATTCTGTCTTTTAAATGCTTGTCTTTGCTCTGTAATTGCCCCATTGAGCAGTTGGAAATGGAGTTAAATGTTCGTTAATTAGTTGCCTGTGACAGAGATTCAGTATATCCACATACAGAGATGCAGTGCAGTCCTGCCCAGTAAGTAGTAAGGTAGCATGGCTTTTGTAAACTGTTCAAGTAATACTGGCTTCAGTCTTACCATGAAGAGTTAAGTGGATTAGAGTGAGGTTTTTATACGTAAATCCCCAGCTTTGAATTGATCTAGCATTTACTTCAGCAGGTTATGAAACATAACTCACTATAGTTGCATTTCTCAGAGAAAGAAGGGAAGATTCATTTTCACTTGAACTGTTTCATAGTGCGATTAATAATCTTAGAAGAAATGGTTTGGGACATTCTGACTCTAATTTACTTTTTTCTGTTCTTAACTGGTTTTTGGTTTTTGTCCTCCCGTTTCTGCTGCCAAATCACAGAGGATTATCTCATTTTTTTCTCCTGTGCTTCCTTTACAGCTCTTTGCCTTCCCACCTGAACATCAGTTATGAGGACTTTTTCTCGGCCCTTCGTCAATATGCAGCTTGTGAACAGCGTCTGGGAAAGTAGTGACCCCTGGTTGCATACTTTGGTTTCAGGCTTTTTGAGAAAAGGACCCAAGTGACTCTGATGTTTACAAAGAACCTATGAAACCCTGTACACAACTAGTTCGTATTCCTCATAATTTATCAGCAAACACAAAAAAAGTGTCTTACTTGAGATGAGTGGGTGTGTGTGTGTGTGTGTGCGCGTGTGTGTGCGTGTGTACATGTGTGTATGGAAATAAACTTATAAATGGGGGAAGTATTGGAGAGTGAAATAGAACTTCAAGCAAATAGCAATGTTTCGGGAGCTGAGATTTCAGATTTAACAGCTTCAAGTCCCCATTACTTCCCTGTTTTTGTGGGGAGCGGAGGGGTCGATCAGAGAGCTGTTTTGGTTGGCTGGGGGGAAGGGGATTTTTTGTTCAGTCTCTCCCATTGACCAAACTTTAATTTTTAAGAATAATATATTGATTTATTAAATGGAAGTATTCTCCAAGGGAACTTCAGAGGAGTGGAGTTGGGTGTTGCTCTCATGTTAAGAGCTTCCTCACCTTTAGAACAGAGGGAATACCTGGGTTCAGATATCCGTCCATTTCCATTTCTTACCTTAGTATAGTCAGACAGTGCCTCCAGAATGTTTCTGTGTTCTGGTTGTGACAAACAACTGAAAAGGAATCTTACTATACTGCAGTGCAGAATTTGAAAAATTAAATACTGCGTTACATAGTGAGAAATAAGTTGTAATCTTAAAAGTAAAGGTGAAAATTTTAAGAAAATTTTGATTTTCTATTTTGTTTGATGAGTAATATGCTGTACAGCACCCAAAGTTAGTTTTATAATATTTGCATTAACTATTTTTGTGTAAAATAAGCATTTGAAAGAAATTATCAGGGCAGCACTTTCATCAGAAGTAACCTGTCCCTCTGGAATGTCACCTGGAGTTTCTATTCATTAAATTTCAGTGGTGACTTTGCCTAAAAAATGAAGGGGAAGGATTGAGACCTGTGTAGGGAATACAATATTACCAAAGTCTACAGAAAGAATTAATCTGGCATATTCTCTTACTGCAGAACAGTACTCGTTCTCTTATTTTTTAAATGAGCAAATGATTTCTTTGTAAGGTGTTTCATGTTTTCCTCACAACTGATCCTTGGACAGAAGTGTTCATACCTGATGGACTGTTTCAGACTCTCTTACCGCAGATTTCTAATAGTTCTATCTAAAAGAGTACATTTAGAATGGAGTAGTTTAATACTAGGTGTCAGAAGTCTGAAAAACAGAAAAGATTAGATTTGGAAATAATGGTTTGGAGTTGCTTGTCAGATTCTAAAGCAGTGAACAATAAATGTTTCAACTTTGAATTTAAAACCCCATTTATGACCTTAAAGATATACTTGAAATAAAAAATTATTAAACTAAATTTTGGTCCGGTGACATTACTTTGCACTTCAAAGTTCTTTATGTAACTATTTTTAAGTGTTAATTTATTGCCAAAACTTTTGTGTGAAGCTACAGCGTATCTGAATTTTAATTAATTAATTAAACAGAATTCCCATTTGTGTTCTACTGTGCTGTAGTCCATGTCCTGTTGAGGATTTTTAAAGACTTAATTTAAGCTTTTATAAACACAGTAGATATAAATGTCATTTATAAATATTTTGGATGTGTCGAGCTTTAATGAGTTTAATGGGCCCAATTAGAATGAGGGGACATGGCATTTATTAAAATGAGGTTAAGTTAATTGCATAATTGGATGTAGCCCAAATCTCTAAAGGCTTAATATTTGAGTTTTTATACTTTTCTCCTGTTTCTTAATAGCACATGTATGTCAGAATAAATAGGTAAGTGTTTTAGTCCTAAGAAGAGTTTCTTAAGCTAAGGTTCTGAATTCAAATATACATACTCCAGGACCTTCTCGCCTGAGCCCTTCTGCTAGTACAATCTCTGCAATGTGAATAGCGTTGCTCATTCTACAATTCCTGGCAAAATCATTGCAATTTCTGCATCATCAGGCCTCTCTTTGTACTCCTAAGAATTGATTGTTTTAAAAGAAGTGTATATGCCTTTATGTGTAATGAAGGATAGTGTGTTTAAATTGTCTCTTGACACAGCTGTGAAAAAATTATCAAATCGAACTTGCATGTATGGTTGGGAGCTTGGAGTGTAGCAAATTGGAAGGTTTGAATTCCCATTCCAAATTCTAGCTGGGCTTTGCTTAAAACAAATTGGTTACTTCATGAAATTAAAGGCTGGTTTTTATTGAGGATAGCAAATTCTGGTATGTTGTGAGAAAGGCTAAGGAATGCCTATCTCTGAGAGGATATAATAGTGCCAAATACACTGTGTATATCCATAATTAAATGAAGTACATCTTAATAGCTCCCTTATGTGTGATTGTACCATGCATAGAGTCATTTAAATTCTTGTGATGTTTTGTATGATTGTAGATTTTGGCAACCTGTAAATAATGTATACAGCAAGTTTTTATGATTGAGGAATCAAATTTACTGAATTTTATTATTGAAAGTTGAAACAATGTGTATGAACTAAAACCAATAAAAGAATATACTCTTTTCAATGGACTATAATATATACGAATGTTACATTTATTCTGAACATTTAGGGGCAACAAAAATATGAAAATTCATGACTAGATAGCAATAGTATTTTAATTGACATATAATCTTCATTTTCAACAGGTTAAACATTTAAAACCTTACAGTGTTACTTGGTTTTTATTAGATAATAGTACAATAAAATTCAGCTTCACAGTTGCTAAAATTGTCAGTTTCACAGTAGCTTAAATCTGAATAGATTCTCAGTTATGGAATTACCAAATTGAAAATGCATATGTGTACCTTTTAAATTTTTTGAGAGTTCTTGTCAAACTGGGAGATTGAAAAGAGTAAATTGTGATTTGTCTTATGCTGCATAGAATCTTAATATTCTATCCTGAATGTAAAATATTTGACTTTTTGCAGTACTTAAAATCTGAAACTGAGTTTATCAAAGGTCATGTTTTATCTCTAGCTGATAGGAAATGCCTTTAACAAAATTGTTTTAAGAGAATAGTTTGAAATAAAACCTGGGAAATAAGATTATTGCCAGCAGTTGCCCAAGACCTTAGGGCCCATAAATTGATCATGATTGACAGAATGCAGAAGAAATTTGTTGAAGGTTTAAAAAATTATAAGAAGAAGATTCAGAGAATCCAAAATGAAAATAACCTCATTCATTACATTTTTGGTGATAATTCTTAAAGAATTTTTGTACTTTATTTAAAAGTATTCTGTTGTATCAAGTTTAATAAAACTTTTAAAACTGATAACTAGAAATTGAGAGTTTTTCACTCTATATATCAGCAATTACATCAGCCCACGAGAGTAAAATGTTTGGAAAAAGGGTAGTTCACATTTGGTTATAGTCAATAGACATTTAAGCAGATTCTTTAAATAGTGTTTGGCTTCTTTCTATCCAATAACAATTCAGGGACTGTAAGTTACTTTTAGCATTAGTCTTACAATTGCAAGATTTAAAAAATGTACACACCAGACCAAACTATTTAATAAGATTATATGCCATTGACCATGTTTATATTCCTTTTATTACTAATAATTTGAATTGCTATTATAAGAACAAGGCTTGTAGAAGGAAAGCCTAAGCAAATGGAAAAAATAGAAGCATAGGCCAAGTGCTGTGAGCATAGTTCTATACTTCTATGGAGTAATAATTCTGTTCTGATTTACTTCAGTAATGGCATATTTTATGGGTTTGGTGAATGGGTTTTTTAAAAAATGTATTCTGCCATGTAAATCTTTAGAAACAGTTGTACATATCAAGATTGTATTACATTTCTGCATTTGAAGGAGGAATAGATGGGCAATGTAATAGTAATAAGGACATGTTCTTTTTTTTAATAGATTCAAGTTAATTAAAGTGGGACATGAAGAAAAATTCGGCAGCTACATGACCTAAAGATACTAGTCTTAGCATTTGCCTAGAGCAATGTTTCTCAACTGGAGTGGTCCACCTCCTCACTTCGACCCCCAGGGACATTTGACAATGTTTGGAGACTTTTTATTTGTCACAACTTGGTAAGATTCTACCGCTGTCTACTATGAAGAGTATAAGAGAAAAGACCGAGGGTGCTGGAAAACATGCTGTAATGCACAGGACAGTGCTCCTGACCCAGCCTTAAGTGTTAATACTAAGGCTCAGTTTTTAGTGTGGTTTGTATAGTTTCTCGCTTACTTTTTTTTTAATTTGGAGAGTGTGAGCATTAACAGCTTATGTCAAATTGAGTGGATCAAGAAATGCCCAAGGTGTTAGTAAAGATATATACAAGTTCATGGAGGAGTGCCCTGGGAACCATGTGGCCCCTTCTCTGATCTTTACCCACTGTCAACTTCAGGCTTATGCCATTCCTTTCTAACACAGTGTTCTTGCCTTGGAGATAGCAAGCCACGGACTGAATCCCCTAAGACCGTGAGCTAAACTAAACCTTTTTTTTTTGGTGGGTGGTCTCAGCAGCGGGAAATCGAATACAGAAGTTTAATGTTAGTGAGATCATTGCTGACTGGTGAAGAAGCCTTTAGAACTGGTTTGGAGGTGTGGGCTACAGAAGCCCAAGAGCACTGTAAGCAGAGCCTCCGACATTCTGGTTAGACCACAGATATGTTGATAGAGACGCAAACAGGAAAAGCTAGGTGAAGGAGGTTTTCATTGGAAATGAGCAGCCTTAAATAGGATCAGAGGCCGTGCATGTCACACTGGCTAAAAGGTTGTCTATATTTTGCATGTGTGCTGAGATTAAGAGCAGTGGACTAACTAATGTGGCAGAGGGAATTTCAAGGTAGCCCAGCATCCAGACTGTACCATTGGTACTGCCGGCTGCTTTTAGCCAGGTTGGTAGAATTGAGCAATGAGCAGAGCAGAAACATTTAAAAACTTAAATCTATATCCCGAAAGAACTGTACAAAGTTGGGACTGAGAGATATGATTGCTGAAGAGATTATCATCATTAAAGTACTTTTTTGTTTGTTTTTTAGACAATATCTTGCTTCATAGTCCAGGCTGGTTCTGAACTCACTATGTAATCTATACTGAACTGAAACTCAGAGCAGTCCTGCCTCAGCCTCTCAGCCTCCCGACTGCTGGGATTACAGGCATGTGCCACCACGCTGGGCCAGAAACAGTGCTTTGTACAGGGACTAGAATAAAGATGCCTTGAAGGTGACTCAGAAGCCCTCAGTACCCTTAGAGCATCTCAGAAATCAGCAAAACCCCACCCACTGCGGCCTCCTTGACTCAAGTATCAACTTTTCATTTGAGAAAAAGTACCTCAAGTTGATTGTTTTTATTATGTATTGCAAATACATACTAATAAATAGGAAGAAATAGAGTTCCTGGTGCCAAAGAGCCTTGTAGGGAATTGGTCCCCCGGGACTCACTGCTGTAAACTCAGCCATCTAGGTGCTTGTAGTCTATTCCACCTATGGTCCTGAGGTACCTTACCTACTGTTCTATATGGCAGCGGACCTTGGCATCAGTAGTATGACAGTGCTTTTATTGACATGCAAAATCCAAGAGCCCTGGGGTCTAGGAGGCTCCCATTCAGATGCAAAGGAAGGCCTGGGAGGCAGGTAAGGCTCATCAAAGCCAATAGTGCAGTGGATATCCAGAAATGTGGGGTGCCAGAAATGTGGAACATGTGCCAAGGAAAGCTGCGAGCAGGAAGCAGAGCTCCCCTCAAGAGAGAACTTGGGGCTGTAACCCGCAAAGCCACAGGCATGGCTCAGACCCTGTGGAACTCATTTCACCACCATTTGCCCCAGGTGCAGAGCATGAAGTTACAGGGCTCAGGGTTTGCACTTCGGAATTTCAGCCTTGGTTTGGTTCTCTTTTTTTCTATCTCTCCCTCCCTTGTGGGATTGACATTATTTATCCTGAGCCATTGTATCTTGGGATTCTGTAAGTTTTTTAAATAGGTTCACAGCTAAAGCATTTGCCTTAAGTCCCAAAAGAGACTGTTAAGTTGGACTTATGAAAAATATTGGAACGGTTGAGACTTTGGGGAAGGAATTATTGCATTCTCACTTGTACACAGGATAATCGCAACACATTAAGAATTATAAACTTGATGTTATCCTTATTTGGAGATTAAATACAGTTCAATGAGATGTATCTGATTCCCAGGTTACCAAGGAGTGGATTGTGTTAATTGTGATATGCCTACTTAAACAGAGTAAGAAACTCCCAAGGTGTCTTAACTTCTCATTGCTGGCACAGAAATAACCAGCATACATTTTAGCTCATAGTTTTAGAAGGTCACAGTCCATTGGTGGCCAGCAACAGCAGAAGCAAATGGTGGAGGCATAGGTAGAGGCAGCTCCTCACAGCATTGCAAACAGGAAGCCAAGCCAAGAAGGAAGGAAGGAAACAGCATATACTCCTCCAGGTCCTGTTCCAGTGTTCTGTTCTTGCCAGCCAGGCCCCACCTCTCGACAGCACACAGCTCCACAGTTGTCCCACACATCAAACACATGAGACCTTTGGGGGGCTTTCCAGATCCAAACCACAACACAAGGGACTGTAAAGCACCTGGGTGTGTCTGAGTTGGATCGTGGAGGTACTACCTTTGGTATGATATGTGGTATCTGGCCCCTTCCTCCTGCACTTCTTCCTGGCAGGCGTGCACTGAACATCTTTACTGTGCTATGTCCTGCTGTGATGTTTTTCATGTCAAGCCAGCCCGCCATGGAATGAATCCCGTAAAGCCAGGAACCAAACTAAACCCTTCCTCCTCTTAATTTGTCCCTATATTTGGTTCCAGCAGTAGAAAAGCTTACTAATACTGGGACTGCATACAATAGGCTACAGAATAATGTTTTTATTTTGTTTATATTTGAATCTACAGATCTTAGTTTAGAGATTAAAAACAATATATGCCTATCTTAATTATATAAAATAACATTTTCCATTTGTGAGATTTATTCATTATATTTACATTTGACAGTTTATACCTACCAACTTTTCAAAGCCTATCATTTTGTTGTCTATTCCAAAGAAAATGTTTTCTTGAAAGACAGTAACATTTTATACATGTATAAATATAAGAAATCTCATGCTTAAAATAATCTATTGTATAAAGATCAAAGAAGCTTCTTTCATCCTGTGATTTCCACAGTTTTATAACTACTTACTTACCTTATTCTTAAAATGCTTGTATTATTATGCCTTATGCTTTGAGTTCAGGTCTCCAAGAATAATGATTGCTTTAGTTTCCTGTCACTGGGACAAATACCTAAAAATAAAAAAAGAAATTCTTGGAGAAAGTTTGTTTGGCTTGTGTTTTCAGAGGTTTCAGTCCATGGTCAGCTGTCTCTGTTCCTACAGGGACTGTGGCAGGCAGAACAGAATGGCACGGAGCGTGTGGCAGAGCATAGCTTTTCATTTCGTGGCAGCTGTGAAGCAAAGAGGAGGGAGTGTGTCCCAGTATCACTTTCAGGGGCACACCCTCCCTCTAGACCCTAATTTCCTCCATCTAGACCTCATACTCTAGAGATTTTATAGGTCCCAGCAGTGAACAAGTTGGCAACCTCTATACTGCTTGTTTTTGTGCATGAATAGGCAGAGTCACTTCAGGGCTCCTGTCCTAAAAACTGACATTAGCCTCTCCTGTTTTTTTGTCCTTGCTGGACAAGGACACCCGTGACACTTAGGAAAAAGCAGCCACAGTCAGGGTCAGTCTCACCTGGTGGAGCAGGAGAAAGGGAAAATATTAGAATTCACTGATGTGGGATCCTTTTGAGAAGATAATGGGAAATGTGCTACAGACAACAAAAATGATATATAAAGATTTTGTTGCAGGGACAGAATACCTGGCACCCACAATTTAAGGTGGGAAAGATTTAGCTAGCTCACAGTTTCAGAAGGTCTCACACAACCTAATCATTGGCAGCCAGTGATGGTGGAAGCACATGGCCGAGGTGAGGAGGTGCTCACACCAATGCAGACAGAAGCCAAGTGAAGTGGGCAAATTTATGCCTGCAGACCCAGGCAGCAGTTCCCAGGAAGAAGCTGCGACAGTATTTCTTCTTTGTTCACTTAGTTCAGGATGTCATTTGGCCTCCCCACACCCTACAGCCTCTCCCTCACTTTTCTGGCCCAGAAGTCCACACAAAGCTGAAAGCTTGGCCCTGGGCAACTCCCAGTCTCAACAAGGTGACAATCCTTTCAGGTCAAACCCTAGACATCTACCCCTTCAAGCCAAGACCTACCTCCGAACAGCACAAGGTTCCACAGTTAGCTCACTGCATCCAAACTCATGAGGTTTTGGGGGAGACTCCAGATCCAAACCATAGCACTGGGGGAAGCCACTGGAGTGGAAATCCATACCAGCGCTTTATTCACGCTATTGTCTGACATTTAAGCTTGTTGCCTTTGTTTTCCAGAGCATGAGACTTTCATACAGTAGTATGAAAAAGGGTAGAAAAGGTATTAAAAGAGCAGAATACTGAGATGGGGAGCATTGACCCTGACTGGTGCTATTTTTATAGATCTGTAGCTAAAACATCTCTGACATCAGTTGGCTCTAATGATGATATGTGGAAATTGATAGAGAAAGTAAAGAGTTTGGGAGTTACTGATGTTGCTGAGGATCCAAATGAAGAAGTATTATTGAGTGACTTTCAGCAGCTGATCCCGTGAGTTTGAAGCCTTTTCCCTTGCCTAGTGCATCCCACTTTCTGTCAAGGGAGCAAAGTATAATTCTCCCATAACAATTGTTAATTTTATACAGAAATGAGACCACCAAGCAAAAAATGTATGAAAGAGGCATTTCAGGCAGAAGATGTAGGGCTCTTCCCTGTTATACAATAACAAGGTGGACAGTGGATAGATGAGAGCCTTTCCTCTAGCCCAGTAAAAGAGTTACAAAGATCTCAACTGCATGGATTACAAAGCCTGTACACTGTAGGGATTTAGAAGCAACAGCTGGGAGAGCTTCCCTTTGTAGGTGGGACTGGAATGCAGAAATGAAAGCAGTATTAACCTCTGCTCAGTATGCAGTCTGTATGCAGGAACTTAAGGGTGAATATATGAACCAGGCTATGAGAAATCTTGACATCAAGGTCCAGTTTCCTTAAACCAATTGATGGGACAAGGCTAATGGGTTTTCCCACAGCAACAAGCCCCATTGCCAGCCATAGTTTCAGGATCAGGTCACTGTTATAGTGCATTACATTTTTCTAAAGATCTCAGTGTCTGGGAAGACACAGGGAGCATTTGTTAATATTAGACACTGGGGTTGATGTTTCTGTGATAGACAAAACCAATTTGGCACACGTTTGGCCTAAATTTGCTACTGAGGGTGTGTCGGGATAATAACAGACCTGAAGCACCTGAGTATAAATTGGAGCGGAGCAAAGGATTTTAACTATGTTTTACCAATTCCTGTTAGTTTGTGGGGAAGAGACTTTTTTTTTAGCTCAATGGAAAAATACAAATGAAATATATTTTTAAATTCTCCAATACCCTTTACTAAGCCAGTGTGGGTGGAGCAATGGACATTAAAAGGGGAAAAATTAATTCAGCTATGAAGACTAGTAAAAGAGCAATTAGAAGCAGGACACATAGAACCCGGTATCAGTCTCTGGAACTCTCCAGTTTTCTGTATATCTAAAAAATCAGGAAAATATTGCACAACTTAAGAGCAAATAATGCTGTCACCAAACTGATGTGACCTTTGCAACCAGGAGTACCATCTCCTGCTACGATTCCCCATGGTGGGCTCCTTCTTATTGTCCATCTAAATGGTTGGTTTTTCACACACCACTATCACCAGTGGGCTAATCTGTTTGCGTTTACAGTCCCCGCCACTCAAATTTTTCTACAAAATGTTATCAGTGGAAGGCCTTACCTCCCTATTAGTGAGATGCTGGTTTGGGACCAAGTGCAGTGTGTGTATATCTGTACCTAAATATATTTCCATTGATTAGTCACATGTAAATATGTAATTATATTCTTATATATGTACATATATGTTGCTGATGTAATGGTGATAAGTATTATCTGTGATGGACCCTAAATTTTGTTGGAAACTATTTGGAATACTTAAAAATGATCATGATTTTTCTGAGATCTTTTAATGTGGTGGTTTGTATTAATAGGTCTTCCAATGCTGAGTAATCTTTATATTCCTAGGATGATTCACATCTCATGGTTACATCATTCTTTTGTTTTGTAATGTGATGTTATATTTGACAATGTTTTAATTAGAATTTTGCATTTATTTATTTATTTTTATTTGTACTAGAGATTGAACTCAGGGCCTCTGCACTGAACTACATCTTCTCCCACTCCCCCTTTTTATGAGACAGGATCTCAGTAAGTCACTAAATTTCCCAGGTTATCCAAACTTTGTGATTTTACTGCCTCAGCCTCCCATAGTGCTGAAATTACAGACATGTGCCACCACAACCAGCTACTTTGATTTTTTTAATAGACGATATAGATCTGAACTGTAGCTTATAGTTCAGATTTTGGGATCAATATTTTGCTTTCTTCATCCAATAAATAGGATTTTTTTTTTCTTCTTTCACAATTGTTTAAATGACATTGGAAGTATTTAGTCCTTAAAAACTTGACAGAATACTCTAAAACCACGTAGCTCTGGTGCTTGTTTTTAAATTAGTCCTTTGATAAAGATTGAACTTTTAATTTATGTTATGTTGTCAAATTTGGCAGGATGTTTCTAGGAATTTATCTGTTTAATCTAACTTTTCACATTTATTTGCAAATGCGTGTATCAAGTATTTCCTCATGGTTTTAAAATACATCATTGGTTTACAGGTTATTTTCCCTTTTCGTTCCCAGTGCACTTTGTTGTTTCTCTCATATCCTCTCTTCTCTTTGAGTGGTGACTCATCTCTTTTGTTGATTAAGTTAGATGAATCATATTTTAGTTTATTAATTTTGCTGCTTTGTTTCTGAATAATTATTTGTTCCTTGTGTTTATTATTGCATCTTTTTCTTTCAACTTCTTTTCTTGCTGTGTTAGTTATGTGTCCTGTTGTCAGAATAAATCATCTGACACTCATAACTTAAAGTAGAATAGGTTTATTTTGGTTCTCAGTATCTGAGGTTCAGTGCATGGTCACTTCCTCCAAGAGTGCAACATCATGGCAGAGGGGCATAGCAGAGCAAACTTGCTTAGTTTGGGGTGTCTGGGTTGTAGAGCAGGAGAACTGTACCTGAGAGGAAGATTCTGGGGCTAGACATAGGCTCTGAGGTTATGCCTCCTTGACCCACTCAGACACACCCAGAAATGTGTTTTACTAATCCCTAGGTGACTTCCAAGCCAGTTATTATGGCTTGGATCTGGACTCTCCCCTGAAAGCCTCTTGTATTTTGATGTTGTGGAATGCCTATGGGAGCATGTGCTGTTAGGAGGTGGGGCCTGGTAGGAAGGAGCTTGACCTGGAAGGGCATATACTAGCTCCTCCCTTCCTCACTGGCTCGGCTTCCTGTTGGTTATGCAGTGAACAGCATTTTCTGGATGTGTCTCTGCTATGTGCTTCCACTGCCAGCTGCCTATGAATGGAATGAGACCTGTAACTTAGCAAAAATACATCTTTTCTCCTTTAATTTGTGGATTTTTTTTTTTTTTTTTTTTGGTCCCTGTCTCAGTCTGTAGTTCAGGCTGGTCCTGAACTCACTCTGTAGCCCAGACTGGCCTCAAATTTATGGCAGTCCTCCTGCCTCAGCCTCCCAAGTGCTGGGATTACAGGCATGCACCACCACGCCAAGCTTATGAGGTGCTGAGGAATCAAACTCAGGGCCTTGACCTTGCTAATTAAGGGCTTTAATTGCTGTGGTATTCCTCCAGCCCAGATGTTGGGTATTCTGTGACACAATGAGAAAGTAAGACACCAATCAATTCAACTATTGAGCTTAATCATCACACTTGCTATTTTTATAGTCTTTGAAATATCTATTTCAACATATGGATTCTTTCATTTTTTTTGATATAAACATACAGATTCTGAATTTTTACCAATAACTTTCCTTGAGTAGTTTACATTTTTGAAAAGATAAGATTCTCTAATATGAGGGTACAATTTTGGCATTATGTAATATCTATGTTATGAAATATGCTTGTAGGTCTTTTATACTTTTGTGTATATTTTTCACTTCATCTGTCTTGGACTGACGTGGTGTATTATTAGTGAGTCTTGCACATTCAGTAATTTCCTCTTTATGTATGTATCTGCTATTGTTTATGTATATATTCAAAACTATTATATTTTCATTATTACTTATGGTCATATATTCATAACACTATAAAATGCCTTTGTCTTATTTAATGCTTTTGGGTATAAATGCTCCTTTGTCACACATCAAGCTCACAATCTTTACCTACAACGTCTTGACTTGGTGAATCATTTACGTGTCCGAGGCTGGGAAATAAATCCCACTAAAATTCAAGAGTCCTTTATGTCGGTGAAATTTCTAGGAGTACAGTAGTGGGATGCATGCAAAGATGTGCATTCTGGGGTGAAGGATAAATTAAAGCTCTGGACCTGCTGTGATTCACGGAGACTTTGGTTTGCTCCTGTCTTGCTCTGGTCTTTACTTCATGTGTCTCCATAGAAGATTTGTGTCAGACTCTGGTCTTCGCCTTGCTTTTTGGGATAACCATCCGTGGCAGACTCCCGTCGGCCGTCCTGCAGTCTGAGACTAGAGTCCCTCTGGCAGGAGCCTGAGCAGCTGCTGGACCCTCCAGCTCTTCCACGTGTGCATATCCAGTTTGGATCATCTCTCTTCTAACTTGTAAGTGCTCCAAGTAAATTCCTCTTCTATAAACTGTATCAACTCTGTCTTTCTTAGAACCTTAGCCAACACAGATTCTTACACCTGGAGTGGTTCTCGAGAGACAGAAGAATAATAATGGTTTTCTCTAAGGCTTTTAGTGCTTCCTGAGATTGGCTACCTAGTGTTGTGAGACCCAAAGTTGCTGTGGCCTCTCTTCCTAATGATGTAAGGAGAACCATGGTGTGAACTGTTTAAATTAATACAGAAAGTGGATCCCTTCAATTACCCTAATTTTCCACTTGTGAGATGTGAGTTATTTAGTGATTCTGTATATAATTCATTTGAGTACTTTTGGAAAAGTCAAAAATATAACGATTCTGGCTGGTTACTCTTAGCATCTTTGGACAAACTAGTGAAGGAAAGAAATCAGCTCCAGACATGCAGCAACAATTTAAATTCTTCTCAGCATGCTGACAGTGTACTAAAAGAGAACAATGAGATCAAGGATTCAAATTCCCAACTCCAGACATGCATAAACACCTTGAGATTTTCTAAGTGTGTCTTGAAGGAGAATCTTCTCTGTTAGCCATAGGGCTGAAGTTGTTGAAAATCAAGCTCAAGCCCTCATAATTAGAAGAGCTGAACAACAGTGCCAGGTCAGTGCTCAGCCTCAGAGGGTATCTGCAGTTAAAGTGAGGGTACTGATTGGCTAAGAATGGAATCCTGTTAATTGGGATGGAGATGTGGGGGAGGAACAGGGAAAAGGTGAGGAACTCAGAAACCCTGAAGAGGTTGTCTTGCCAGAAGAAGAGATTTCCCGTCTCAGCAGCAGAGGCATCCCCCACCCTTTCCCTGGTAGTGTTGGCTTCTCCACTTGTAAGAAAACTAATCCTGCGTTGCCTCCAGACACAGTAAGGACACTCCCTGAGGCAGTTACCATGCAAGACAATGCTGATGCTCCTCAGGACTCACCCAAACCACCTACTTTTCCTTCTAGGCCAGTGACCAGAATCAAGTCTCTGAAAGCCCCTAAGGGTGACTCATGAGGAGTTACAATACACCCCCAGTGACCTTCTTGAGTTTTCTAATTCTTATAAGCAGACGTCTGGGGAGCAAGTGTGGGAATGGATTGTAAGAATGTGGGATAATGGTGAAAGAAATATACACCTGGATCAGACTGAAATTTTTGACACGGGCCCATTGAATGGAAATTCTGGATTTAGTGTTGCAGCTTGTGAATTTAAGTAAGTCATTAATAATTTATATGGTTGGCAGAAATATGGATCAAAGGATCGCCCACTGTAGGTAAGTTGGAGATGTCTGATATTTCTTGGTTTACTATTGAGGAGTGTTGTGGTTGGCATCTGGAGTGTCCCCCAAAAGTCTCATGTAGATTAATGGAACCATGTGATGTTGGTGGATTGGGGTCTGGTCTGGAGGGGTGGATTGTAGTTAAGTTAGGATTAATGGTGTGTAGTGGCCACACCTGGATGCAGGAGGGACTGGTTACTGGGCGGAGACCTGAAAGGATACATAAGCTGCACCTGCCTTCCTGGAGGGTGGGGATTAGTCTCAGTTAGCCTCAGCTTGTCTTCCTGTTTGTCCGGGGAAGCTGCTTCTACCTCTCTCTGCCATGTACTTCGATTGTTGCCGGCCACCCCTGAATGGACTGTAACCTTCGAGACTGTGAGCTAAAATAAATCTTTCCTTTCCTAAGTTTGTGGGTGTTGGGTATTGAGTCACAGCAGTGGAAAAATAACTAAGACAAGGAGGGTATTCAAAGGCTTACGGAAATGGGAATGCTGGAGTGGATCTGTCAGATGAGACCAATTCCTCCCCATAGAGTGGGTCTGGGAGAGCTGCCCTTAAGAAACCGATTAGTGACAGGGGCACCAGCATCTTTAAAATCCCTTGGCATAGCTCTTATCTATATGCCAGACTTTCTAGTGGGGATGAACAGTTAAATAGTATGGGCTTGCTTGGATCTCAGAGTGGCAGAGACCAAGTGGCAGCACTTAACTGCCACAGCCAAGGTGGCTATACTTATGGAATGTACAGCAGAGGCAAAGCAGGGGTCAGAATGGTGTGACACATGTGGACCTATGTCACTGGCTAATCCGTCATGGTGTACTCAAAGTGAAATTGATGGGAAGCCTACCAAATTTTTATTGGATTTATATAGGAAGAAAAATTCTAGGGCAACTGAGCAAAAATTTATTTCAAATAGTAACAACAGAGAACCATGGCCCCTCAGTCAGCTCTAGATTTGGACCAATTTATAAACCCAGAACCCCTTGGATGAAGAGGAGGCTGGGTCCCCTGGTGGATGGACCCTGATGTGCTACCAAAGAGTGACACTGTCAGTATTTCTCCCGTCTTTCCCCAAGGAGAACGGTGGCCCTTAACTAGAGGAACTGAACACTGGGGAAAGGGAAATGATGAGGCATTTTGAGGACTACTGGACACGATTCCGAGCTAGTGTTAATTCCAGAAGGTCCAAAACATCATCGTAGGCCTCCAGTTGAAGTAGGGGCCTACAGAGGTCAGTCGGGTAATCAGTAGGGTTTCAGCTAAGGTCTGACTCACAGTGGGTCTCCTAGGTTCCCAGGTTCCTCCTGGAGTCATTTCCCCAGTTCCAGAATGCACAATTGGGATAGATAGACTTAGTGCTTGGTTTCTGTCTGCAATGGTGTGAGCAGCTCTCTGGCCTCTACCATGTACTTCCACCGTTGCCAGCTGCCCCATAATTGGACTGTGTGAAACTTCTGAAACTGCAAGCTAAATAAAATTTTCCTCCCTTAAATTGTGGATAGTGAGTATTTTGGGCAATGAGTAAGTAACTAAGACAGGTGTGAACCCTCCTCTGTCACATATCAAGCTCACAATCTTTGCTGTACTTGTATTTGCAATTTCCTAATCTACTTTGCTTACTCATTTATTTTTAGTGTTTATTTTATAAGCAAAGGCAATGAGCTGGGCTCATTTACAAGTATTAATACAATTTACTGGTGAGGATATTCAGTAGATGCATTCCATGTAAGGTTTTAAAATTCATGTTAGAGCTACTATGTAAGCAGTTAGCCACTCAGTAGCAAGGCCAGATATTTTGCTTTGTAAACACGGTTCACAATACTGATAATCATGTCTAGCTTGATATTTCTCAAATCTCATGAGTAAACATTTTTTTAACAGTTTTATCAAAGGATAGGGCCAACTTAAATCAACAGCTTAAACAATGAGGTTTTGAAATTACGTAACTTAACCTTGCAAAAGACAAAGGTCAGGTGTTACGCCTTAATGACATGTAAGAAAAGTTAATATATCTCAGATCAACTTGAAGGGTTAAGAGTAAAATGGTAAGATTTTGATTTTAATTTTTTTTTTTTAATGAGCCAGGCCCACTGGCTTAGGACTTTATATTTTCTATGTATTCACTTATTTTCTACAGGTGTGTCGTGTGCTACCATGCCTAGCCTATGTGGTGCGGGGAATCAAACTCAGGGCCTCACATTGCTACACAAGTGCTTCTAACTGCTGAGCTATGCCTCCTATCCCAGTGTTTTAATTTTTATTATATAGCAAGTTCAAACAATTAAACAACATACCCAAAACAATCTGTTAGAAGAGTATTTACAGAGAAAAAATTACCAGAGACAGAATAAATAATTCTCAATGGATCGTATTGTTCATTTAGGCTAGGATATGCATACATTGTTAGTGGGTTAGTTATTCCATTCTGAAAGAAAATATATGGGCTGTTGATTTTCTAAGGAGCATGACTGAGAAAGCACTGTGCCTCCTACTGATATGATTTGAGATTAGAGGAAATCTGGCCATATCCTTGTGGCTCAGGCTTTGTGGCTAATATGTTTGTGTGAGTGTATACACACACATATGTGTGTGAATTTGAGATACTTTAAGTTTTTTTTTGTTGTAGTCAATATGCTAGCCTGAAATGTATATCATTTTTTGATACACCATCTTTCAACCCCATAACAATGGTACATGTGATCTTCTGAAACTATGAGCTATACTAAATCTTTCCTCCCTAAAGTTGTGGATGTTGGGTATTGAGTCACAGTGATGAAAAATGTAGCACAGTCCTTCTGGATTAAGCCCGAATGATCTGCCACTTGCAGGTCAAATGTCCAGTAATGTATCACATGCCCATGGCCTACCATAGGCCTGTAATGGACCACACATCCGTAGTCCATCTCTCCTGACCAGGCCTCACCTCTTAATAAGACATGGTTCCTCAGCTATTCTACAACATTTAAATATAAGAAGCCTCTGGAGGAACATTGCAATTCCAAACCATAACATTCTACCCTTCACCCCCAAAAGACTTATGTCCTCCTCCTTAGGCAAAATGTATTTAGTCCTTTTCTAACAGTCGCCAAAGTATTAACAGTTCCAGCACTGCTAAAAAGTCCAAGTCTAAGACCTCATGGCAGACCCAAGGCACATTCTTAGCTGTGAGCTCCAATGAAGATCAAAGGAAAGTGTAACACTTTCAACATAGGGTCCCCTTCCTGTGGACTCAAATTGGACCACTGACTTTTCTTGGACCTCGAGGGTGCTGATGTTAAGTCTAGTATTTAGACCGTTAGCTCACATGAGTCTCTAGCTTGTTGACACCAGATGTTGAGATATCACAGCCTCCACAATCCCATAAGCCAGTTCTACATTGTGAACTGATATCCTGCCCAGCCCCAGTTATCCCTTTCAGCTTCTCTCTTCTTCCTTCACACACTTCTGCCCCTTTGGTCTGTTCCTCTGGGAATTTCTAAGGCACTTGACTCTCATTTTGTTTTCAATTGTATCATAAAAGACTAACGTGAATCATTTCCTTGAACCCATTTTTTTCATAAGCCAAATAATTTATTCTTATTTTATTATGTATTGTTTATCATTGGCATACATATAAAATATGTGAAAATGGATATTTAAACTATGTATAAAAGTAGATTGTGATCGTAAACTAAGCTAATAGCCATCCAGAAATATCTGAATACTTGAAACTCATAAATACAATTTTATTGGATAAGAATCTTTGCAGATGACATTAAGCTAAAGATCTTTAAAAAGGGGGAGTATCCTGATCATCTGAGTGGACCCTAAATGCCCTTACAAATGTTTTTAAATGAGCAGCAAAGAAAGATGACCTAGACAGACAGAGGGGATGACATACAGCTGAGGGGGTAATGTGACCACAGGGTCTCAGGTTGGGTGAATACAACCATCAGACAAGGAATGCCAATAGCCCTGGAAGCTGGAAGAAGGGACAGATTCTTCCCTGGAGCCTCCAGAGAGAATGTCGCCCTACTGACACCTTGATTCTGAGATAAGAACTGTAAGAAAATAAGTTTCTGTTATTTTACGCCATCAGATTTGTCCAAAGTTGTTATAACAGTCACAGGAAATAAATTGGACGGGAAAAAAATGGAAAATTTACTTAACTCATGATTAAAATGGATATAGTAATTGAAAATAGCCTGATTGATAAAAGAGAGAGAGAGAGTAATAATTTACATATAACCAATCCGTTTACCATAAACTAAAATCTCTGAATTGATTCAAACAAATGTGGTAATCTATACAGGTTTTGGATAATTTCTTAAAAGTAGAGTTCATTTCAGGTTGACGAAATATGAATTTGGATTTCTGACGTAAATAAGATATGGTTTGTCCTCCTCTATTACTGAACCAACACCCACTAGGTGAAACTTCCTTCTTAAATTGTTATAAATTGGATGCTAATATTCTTATCAACAGCATGAACTCCTAATATCCTTTTAGCAAATTCCCTAGTTACTTGAAAGAGCAAGAATCAATTTAAAGATTTCTAAAAGATATAATGATTCTCCTAGTATTTATTATCCGTGGTAGTTCTTAATATTTTCTTAGTAGTTCAGTCTTCATCAATCCAACAGGACTTCTGGATTCAGAGAAAATGAGATATTGGGTATACTTAAACGTTCTGGTATTGATTATCTCTTTTCAACTCATAGAAAATTGAATAGGTAATAACCTGTAAGTAACGAAGCAGGTATTTGAGACAAGCTAGCAGATCTTTGCATAACAGTATCACTCAAAGTGATTACAATTCTGATGAGTACCTCGTATAAAATATAGCATTTTTGTTCAGTGAATGAGCTATATGGTGCTCATAGGAAATTACCAAATGGACAAACTAATAATTATTATTGAGAGTATACATTGAGCTATTTATTGTTTTAGACATTTTACACATTTATTCAATTCTCATAAACATCTTTTCATTGTTTTTTTCTCCAAAATTATTTTTATTAGTATTTGTGATCCATAATAATTACATCCAACTTGAGAAGTTGGTTCACACACATACACAAGATATATATATATATATATATATATATATATATATATATATATATATAAATTCAACTTCATCATTTTGCTTCCCTTCCCTTCTCCCAACCTCCTCATCCACCTCCTATATATCCCTTTCCCTTCAAAAAGAAAAAAAGAAAAAAGCTATCTCCTTGTTTCTTACCATTGTTTTTATTTGGCTCTCTTACTTGTATTTTTGGTTTCCAACATAACAGAATCCATCTGACACTTAACCTTTTATGACTGATGCATTTCACTAAACTAATGGTCTCAGGATGCATCCATTTTCCCAGAAATGTGTCTGTATGACAGAGTAGTGTATATATACACCACATTTGATTTATCCATTCACCTGTTAATGGACATGTCAGCTGCTTCCAGGGTTTGACTGTTAAGCATTGTGCTGCTTAAACCATGGATATGCACCCCTGCTGTATAATGTCTTTAACTCTGTGAGGACCAACACTAGCAGAGGCACTGCTGGGTCAAGTGAGGTATCTGTTTTCAGTTTTTGGAGAAATCTCCATACTGATTTCTATAACAGTTGTACCGGTTTACAGTCACACCAACAACATGAAAGAATTCTTTTTTTCGCAACATCACCAGCATTTACTGTTTTTCTTTTTTGATTTTTTAATACCAACTATTCTTACTATAGTAAGATGGAATCTCAACGTTGTTTTGATTTGCATTTTTCTAATGGCTAAAGATTTTGAACACCAATGTGTTTATTGCTCATGTGTATTTCTTCTTCTGAGAAGAGTCTTTTCATTTCAACTGCCCAGTTTTGATTGGGCATTTTATTTTTGGGAATCTATTTTTTCGGTTCTTTGTATATTCTAGATATTAGCTTTCTGTCCAGAGAATAGCTGGCCAATTTTTTCCTGTTCTGTTGATTCTCTCTTCATTCTATGGATTGTTTCCTTTGCTGTGCAGAAGCTTTGATGTAGTACTGTTTGCTGATTCTTGTTGTTATCTCTTGTGCAATAAATTTCTTACTGAGAAAGCCCTTGCCTGTGCCTACGGCATCAAGAGTTTTGCCTATTTTTATCTTATAGCAGGTTCAGTGATTCCGTTTCAATATTTAAGTCTTTGACCCATTTTGGTTTCAATACAAGGTGAAAAGTGTTGGTCTGGAATTATTCTTCACATTATATGTGGATAACCAGTTTCCCCAGCACCATTGGATAAATAGACTATCTTTCTTTTAATGTATGGTTTTGGCCACTTGATCAAATTCCAGATGCCTGAGGATGTTCATTCTGCATCCTCATGTCTATATCCTCAATTCTGTTTCAGTATTCCACTGTCTGTTTTTATGCCAATACTCTGTGTGTGTGTGTGTGTGTGTGTGAGAGAGAGAGAGAGAGAGAGAGAGAGAGAGAGAGAGAGAGAGAGAGAGTGTTATCACCGTTGCTTTGTAATATAACTTGATATCTGGGTTTGTGATGTCTCCTGCTTTTGTTTTTTTTTTTTTTTTTTCCTCAGAATTGCTGTGTTCATTTTGAGTCCCTTCTGGTTCCATATAAATTTTAGAATTGTGTTTTATAGTTGTGTAAAAGCTTCTGTTGATATTTTGTTTGGAATTGCTTGAATACATATGTCAGTTTTGGTAGTATGACCATTTTGACAATATTGGGACAGTTTCCTACTCTAAAATTCTTTGGATTACTTTTGTGATTTGGATCTGGAATGTCCTCTAAAAGCCTCGTGTATTTGGATGTTGTGGAATATCTATGGATTCCACGTGTTGTTAAAAGCTGGATTCTGGTCCTGAGGGGTAGATTACCAGTGTGTGCTGGAGAAGAGGTGTGTGGAATATGAGATGATTACAGGCATGTGGCCTGGAAGAATATAAACTCTTACCCCAGCTTCTTCTGAGGCTCCTGATTCTCCCTCTTGTAATGATTCTGTTCTTTGACAAACCCTGCCTGCCATTATCAACCAACATGACTGAGGCCTTCAGAAACTGTGAGTTGAAATAAATTTTTCCTCTTTTGAAGTGTGGATGTTGGGTAATGTGTCCAGAAATGAGTAAGTAACTAAAGCAATTACTTAAAGCAATTTCAGTTTTATAGCTTAGCTACAAACGTAAAGAGAATCTTCATTCAGAAAATGTAGAAAAAAGAGCTTAGAAAAGTTAGCATGGCTTAGTTTTCATGATAAATTAGCATAAATAGATATCTTTTCAAGGCTCTTTTGCCTTTCTACCATACTTGATCCAATTATATTTTGCCTGTTTCATGTGGAGGGCTAAAAGTGTCAGATAGATGGAGTGGATTAACTGGTGCACAAGCTTCCTCCTACAGCAATATTACAAGGTGAGATTAAAAACTATGGAGAGTGTTTAAATAAAATAATTATTACAGTAAGAGATACATTGCCATTAATTCCCTTCCAAGTATTTCTTCCTTGCTTCAAATATGCTTATCCTGTTGTTCTTCCTACTCTCTGAAGCAGTTCTGGGAGTCCTCTTTTTTGTGACCATCTTGATGTTCTGAATTGAGGCAGAACATTCACCTTTCATGGTTATTTCCACTTTGGGGAAGAACCAGAAGTTAATGGTGCCAGATCTGGTGATTAAGTGAGCCTGCCTTTCCATTGGATGGCATTCAGCAGCAACATTCACTGTGTGTGTGCGTGTGTGTGTGTGTGTTTATCATACATTGTAAAGACACTTAGTTGCTTTATTTTTGCTGGAACAGAACACTCAACACCTGTAATGTAAGGGAGGAAAGACTGATTTTAGCTCAGTTTCAGAAGTCCTCACAGTCCATTTGTGTTAGCCAGCAATGTGGAAGAGCATGGCAGAGGAGGTCTGGTCAGAGAGAAACGTTCGTCTGCATGGCAGACAGAAAGCCAAGTGAGGGAGGAGTGAGTCAATGTTTGGAAACAGTGGTGAAGGCCGCAGAGCTCCCAGGAAAAGCTGTAACAATATTCCTTCTTTCATTTATTTAGTTTAAGATGCTAATTGGGCCACCTGCCCACAGGGAGGGTGTTCTCTCATTTCCTGGCCCACAAGTCCATCACAATTCCCTGAAAACTCTGCCTTGAACGACAAGTTAACACAATCCCTCCAAGTCAAGCCCCGAGCATTTTTCCCTTCCAGGCAGGCTTCCCTTCCCAGCAGCACCACCATGCCCAGCTTTATATGGTGCTGGGGAATTGAACTCAGGGCCTTGTGCTTGCAAGGCAAGTGCTTTAACTGTGCTATTTCATCAGCCCCCGACTTTACTTTTTTAGGGTAGTTTTGGTTTATGGAAAAAGCACAAAGCTAAGTGAGTTCCCACCTATATGATATTAGTCATTTTTTATTACTATCGTAACATACTTGAGGCTGGATAACTTAGTAAGTAAAAGTTTATTTATCTAGTTTAGCTCGTAGTTCCAGAGTTGGAAGATCTACGGGCTTGCTTTGATGATGGCCTTCTCTGGTAGTTGATAGTGGTACACAGAGTATTACTTCCCAAGAAGTAAGCTTATTATTTCCCATCTCTCTTTCTCTTTGTTGAAGATTAAACCTGGAAGCACTTTAGCACTGAACTACATCCCAGGCCTTTATATTTTTTTATTTAGAGACGGGGTCTCACTAAGTTTCCCAGGCTGTTTTTGAACTTGAAATCATCCTGCCTCAGCCTTCTGAGTAGCTGAGATTACAGATATTTTTTGTCATTGCTGAATGCAAGATTAGATAGCTACATCTGGTATGGGCTCCATGCTGTGTCATCACGGTGGAAAGAAGTGTAATGGCGGGCAGGGATGTGTGCAGGGAAAGTGAATGAGAGAGAGTGAGGGGAAGTGTCGGGCTCACTTGGTGTACAACACCCACCTCTGTGATCAGTAGACTGTTCTCATGGTAATTACAATAGTCCCTTCATGAGAGTGAATCCCCCATGATGTAATTACTCCTTAAAGATCACATCACCTCTCAACATCTCTCAGTCAGGGACCAGCTGGTTCCTGAACACATCTGAATTACAGTCCCATAACTTTTAAAAAGTTCCTTTAAAATCACTCGCCTTCTTTAGCTTCTGTGTTTTATACTTCCAGCTTCCTCCACCATTTCTGTGGCTTCCCTTCCCACCAATACCCAACATTTCACTGTGCTAAATTTTATTTTTAAACTCTATTCTACTTAATTTGATTCCTGTCAATTTAATTATACTTTCATTAAATCCACTCAAATGTTGCTTCTCAAATTCGTTTCCCTTTAACCTCTAAGGCTGCATCAATTTCTGCTGTTATTTCTCTTAACATTGATAGTTATCTGTACCATCTCATTATAACATTAATACATTTTACATATATTTTTGTGTGGCTATGGTTAAAATATATTTGTTCCAGTAAACAAGTAAGCTCTTGAGAAGTGAGAGCCTCTTTTTAACTCATAGTTGTTTCCTCTCTTTGGCAATCAGTATCTAATTTTTAACACGTAATGATCAACACTGGTTTATTTTCATATTAAATCATTATCAATTATTTAATATTTATTTGAAAATAGTGTTCTAATGAAAGATTAACTTGTGCAGACTAACAAAGTTTTAAAATTAACTTTTGAATCTGGGAAGATTTTTTATTTTTATAATTGAAAGAATCTGTAGAACTTACAAATGTAGTCCTTACAGTTCTGAAAAATTGGACAAATTTTCTTGTCAGAGGATTTTGTGTTTTTTTCTGTAGTTATTTTGAAACTACAGGAAAATAATCTTTCATTTAGGAAATGGATCTTATGTGCAAATCAAGGCTTTTGAAGTATGTGGGTTTTTAAGGAACAATGATATGCATATTGAGGCAAAACTCAAGACCATCATTTTTTTTCCTGTGTCACTAAGAGCAAGGCAACATTTCCCAGAATGCAACCCCACCATCCTCTCTACCTCTCCTGCCACTCATGCTCTTGTTCTGGACCATGTCACATGTCTTCTCAAATCAGTCACCAGAAAAGAGAATGCTTTCCTGATGGCTTAGACAAACTGGAGAGCAGCCTTGAGCTTAGGGAAGGGGATAGCATCCATGGAATTTATGACAGATGGAAGAGGCGGATGTCTGAGCAAGAAACTATTATTCAAAATAGATGTTGGTGGAAAACAACAGCATCTACTAACCCCCTTTACCACAGTTGAGTTTGCTTATTGTGACCATGAAAAGCAGACAAGGGCTGGTAAGGAGGGAGAGCTGCTATACAGGGATTTTTGAAGGAATCAAGTGGCAGCGAAATAGGGTGGAAAGAACCTCAGGTATGGGCAGGATTGGCAGGGGATGCAGGCAGAGATGGGCCATGATGCTGACCCTAGAGGGAGGGAAGCAAACTTCAACCGCTAGCTCAGGTGGCTGCAAATTTTGCCTTGAGCCATCATGTGCCAATGTTCATGTAGCTCATAAATAAGCCAGCAGCTCTCAGCCCTTGCAGCACAGTTATGAGCTGAGGGTCAGTACTCTGAGCTTTCTCAAAATAATTAAGTCTGGAGGGAATCTCACCTCTAGATATTTCAAAGTTATTCTTTACCGCACAAAAGGATTGCATGTGCAGTGAGAATAAAGAGAAAGATTGGCTATATAGTTTGCAGGACCCAGTGTAAAATGAAAATTCGGGATCTTCTAACAAAATTGTTAAAAATTCCAAAATGTTGACAACAGAGCATTAAACTGAATGCAAAGTATGACGTATGGGACCCTGTACAAATACACAAGCCACACGCCCATGAAGACATTTCTAGTGGCGAGTGTCGTTCCCTGTAGAGGCACCAAGTAATTTCCCCTTACTCCTTTAATGAACATCTATGTACAATCTAATTGGGCAACACTCAGTATCAACCAGAAAACCATGTGGTTTCAGAGCACAGTCTAGGGAATCAGAAGCAGCTCCTAGCTTTACTTCTGCTGCTAAAGATACATTATTGAAATTCATTAGCTCCAGGTCTGCTCATTTGTTTTTCTCTGGTATTTGGTCACAGCAATGGAAATCTATCTGATTAACACAGAAAACTGTTACCAAGGAGAAGTAGAGTCACTGTTGTGACTACCCCGACCATGTGGTCCTGAAGCCTTTTGAACCGATTTGTGGGGGAATTCAACAAGTTTGGAGATGTGGAATAGAGATGCCCAAGAATGTTGCAGCTGATAATTGAGGAAACTCAGAAGACCGGAATGCTAATAGAAATAGGGACAGAAAAGACTGTGTTCGTGAGGTTTCAGGTGGAAATAACAACTCTTAAGAACCGGAATAGAGGCCATTTATGTTACAGTCTGGCAACAAAACAAAATTTGTCAACATTTTTTCCAAGCAAAAGTTTTGTCCACATTTTTTGGGAGGCCAAGTTTATAGGCAATGGATTAATTAATATGGTGGATTTGATTTTACAGTAGCATCACGTTTTGGTTCTTGTATGAGTATCGTTGGCTCCTTATAGCCAGACATACAATGAGAATGAAGAGGAGAAAGCAAAGCTGATGAATTTGGAACACTCGCAGTTTGGCCAGAAATGACATGTATAAATTTGGAGCTGTCGAAGGTGTGGTTGCTGGAGATTTGCAAATAACTTGCACTGGAACAGTAAGAAAGATGCCTTGAGAGCACTTCTGGAATTGGCCAGGCCCTACACATGGAAAGGTCAGGTGTGTATGTGTAAACTCATTTGAAAGACTTTGCTTTCAGAAGAGGGACCATGGGTTTCCTGCACGCATAATACTGAGTAGTAAAGTGTATCTATGAGTTTAGCAATCTAAGCACTTGAGGACCACTGCAGCCTTGGTTTAAGTGGGCCCAGCTAATACTTAGGCTAGGGGAAGACCCAGGCATTATCACATGATACTGGTTTTGCAGGCCTGAAGAATGCCAGAATTCAGGGTTAAGGAGGTTTTCTTGAGATTTCAAAGGAGGGCTGGGAGGCCAGGCAGTATGTAGCCGTGTTGGAATCCCTGCAGGCATACCTTGAGAAGGTGATGTGTTAAGCTATGAGAGTGAAGCGAACGCTGCAACGGAGACTTCAGGAAGTCAGAAAGGCCAGGAAAGTAAAACATCTGCCAAAGACAGCTGCAGGCAGTGAAAAGAGCTATGAGAAAAACCCCTGGATGCTGGACAGAGTGACAAGGTGTATAGTTGCCTTGCTGGTCCTCACTGTTTTCTTAGTCCTCCCTTTTTGAAAAAGAAACATGTACTGGGTGCCATTTTATCTTTGAAGCATGTAACTTGCTTTTTGAATTTTTGAATTTCACAATTAGGAGGGTGTTCGTGTCTGAGAGGAAACTTTGGATTCGGCCATTTGAATAATACTGGCAACTCATGGCCAACTCTTGGAGACAGATCAAGGGCGCTCTGCAGGGTGAGATGGACGTGAATCTTTGGTGGGCAGGGGTAAAATGTTACGCTTAGAATCCAGTATGTCCTCCTACCACAAAGGTTCACTGTGTTGATGCTTTGATTGCTTACGGACTTTCGGGAAGTGAATGGATCATGAAGGCTGTAACTCCATCATGGATTAATGCTCTGAAGAGATGATAATTTAATGACATTATTGAGAAGTGATAAAAATGGGAGACGAAAGAAGAGGATCAAAGGGACACGGGTTTGGGTACTACAGGTGGTCATCATTTGCTTCCTCTCTCCCTGGCTGTTTCCCTTTCTCTGCCTCCTGGCTGCCATGAGTGGAGCAGCTGTCCTCTGCTGCACCTTTACACTGCTACTTTGCACAAGTCCAAAGCAATATGGGCCAGAATAAGCCTTTCTTCCTCTAAATTGTGTTTGTCAGGTATATTGTTGCAAGAAAAAGGAGTCAACTAAAACATCATCTCTGGTTGCTTCTGTTCTACAGTGGTAGAATTGAGCCTACATATGTAGGAACATTGAAAATACTTAACTGATGATTCTTACTAGAAAAAATTTGCTGCCCTTTAATCTGGAGAATTTATTTTGATCATGCTGGGAAGATACAAATGGAAAATCTTGAAAAAATGGTCAGGTTATTAAGGCAGGAAGTAAAATGTCAGCTAAACTAGAAATCCAGTAGTAGAACTTGTATGGCAAAAAGGACCTAAGTTCTGAAATAAGTCAAGGCTGAAATGGAAAAAGCAGCAAGTGTGTCTAGATGCCATCTAACCTGAGTCATGGATAGGCCCTAAAATTTGTCTTAATGGTGGTTTAAATCCCAGAGTCCTGCGGGAGAACAGGTTTGATGAATAGAGAAATACTGGAACAGAAACAAAGTGAGTCCTCATCAAAGTTGGAAAGATGAGAACAGCATGCCTCGTGCCGGGATATGAGATAGCCAGAATGAAACACCTATGTCAGCAATAAGTTAAATATAGAAGATAAATAGAACCTGAGTTGCTGTGATTGGAGCTTTGCAAGTGTTACAGCCTGAGTTAGGTCACTCCTACAGATTCATACATTGATAACTTAACCCTTAGTAACTCAGAATATGACTTTATTTGGAGATAGGTCCTTTTAAGGGTTGGTTCTTTAAAGCACGAGTCTCCAAACTTCGGCCTTGGACCAGAACCAGCTAATGGCATGTCAGGAACTGGGTTACACTGTAGGAGGTGAGTGGTGGGCCAGTACACAAATATTCACCTGTACTCGAAGTCACTGTTCACTGCTTGCATTACTGCCCGAAACCCTGCCATTTCTCAGAGAAGTAGCAGAGTTAGATTCTCGCAGGAGCACAAACTCTACTGTGGATTGTGCATGTGAGGGATCTAAGTTGCATGTTCCTTGTGAGAATCTAATATTTGATAATCTGAGGAGGGCTTGAGGTGGTGAAGTTAGTACTAGAGGGTAGCTGCAAATACAGACTAAAGTCTCAGAGAGGCTGACTGCACAGAAACCACAATAAGTCAATTGTTTGCAAACCCCATGTCCATCAGTGAATGACAAGTTGGACTGCATCTGGGGTGGCTTTAGAGCAGCAAGTGAGTTGATGTGCTTCAACTATACAGCCACATCTGGTGCCAAGCTCTAAGTCACAATCTGCACATTTTTCAGTCCATACATGGCCCACTCATTATTTTGTTTTACACCTTTTTCTCACACTGCGTACTTGTTTCAGTCACAGTTTTGGTACACCCACAAGCTAACCCTATCCAAAATGAATAAATAGCGAATGTCACCGGAGAGATTTTTTTGAAAGTTACAATGAAGAGATAGCAGAAGACTTTAAATCTGCCAAAAATAACAATAAACAATAGAATATGAAGAGATTCACTTTGAGCACCTTGACTGTGCCCTGGAACCTGTATCTGCCCCTGAGTCAAAGAACCCAGTCCAAGTTCAAGAGCAAAGAAGACAAAAATTTAAGGAACATCTGTTAAAATGAAAACCTTTTTTGGCATATAAACAGGAAAATCAGATCTGTAGAGCTAGAGGCCAGAGAGTGGTGATATTTGACAAATGGATCCAAGAAAAGACAAAACTTCTGAACCTTAAAATAAAAATGGCTGATAAAAAATATTGGAAGACATACAAGAAGCACAAATAATACAATGGAAAAATTCTATTCCTTTAAAGCCTTCTAATAAGTTAACCAATTCAACTATTGCAATTTAAAAAATGAGGATGATAATCAAACTCTGCAGTTTTTACCAATTAAAGCTGATCCCCAAAGTCAAGATATGGCACTAAGGCATATATTTCACCTTTAAAAATTATAATAAAAAGAAACAAACAGCTACAGAACCGAAGTAAGTGTTCACATGCCCAAGAAACTTGTGCTTGGATGTTATCATGGTCAACTTGCTCAGACTACAACATATATATAGCTATATGCATCAACTTAATGATAATAAAATGAAGTGTGCAATAAATATAATGCACTTGAATAATCGTCAATTTAACTACCACACTCCAGTACATAAATTTTTCTGTGAAATGAGTCCCTGGTGACTAAAGGACTGGGAATCTTAGCTGCAGATGAAGCTAAAATGGGGTCGTTAGGATTGGCCTTAATCCAGTCTGATTTGGGCACAAAGAGAGATATCAGGAGTACCTCTGTTTGGAGGGATGACCACATGAGTTGCACAATGAAAAGACTGCTCTCTGTAAGCCATGAAGTCCTCAGAAGAAACCAAATTTGTCATTTCTCAATTTTGGACTTCCAGCTTCAAGAACAATGAAAAAGTAAATTTCTGTTATTTAAATGACTCAGTCTCTGGTATTATATTTTGGCAGCTGTAGCAAATGAATTTATTATGTATAATATTTAATAATTTACACATGTAATTCTGATAACCCTGTTGAGTTGAGAACTACTTGGTTAGAGTTCAGATATAGACGTAGGGGGAAGATAAGGGAAAAGTGCTGCAGCATGTCTGGAAAAAACGTTGACTTACAAACAAAAAAGAAAAGAAAAGAAAAGAAAGAAAACTGGGCTTTGTGTTGCCTCTGGCACTCCCTGTAGCTGTGGTTTTGGTTTGTAGCCTTGAAGCTGGCGTGTTTACAGGAAGCCTGGGTTGTCCACACAAAGCCCTTCCTTTGCTACTGTGGTGTTTCTTCTGTTGTTTTAACTTGTTTCAGATTGGCCCTCCTCTTTTTCTTGGGAATCTTGCCCTCAACCAATGGGAGCTGAAACATTTCCTCAGTGTGCCATTTGTTAACTGCTTCTCCTCTTGTCATGTTGGAAACTGCAAAAAAAAAAAAAAAAAAAAAAAAAAAAAAAAAAAAAAAAAAAAAAAAAAAAAAAAAAAAAAAAAAAAAAAAAAAAAAAAAACAGAACAAACAAACAAACAAACAAACAAACAAAAAACAGAAGCCAAAGAGCAAAAGCCTTTCTTGCTACTAACATTTTTAAAGCAACGCTCGGAGTTATTTTTTGAAGAAGTGATTGTGTTGTTTCCATGGATTATTGTGTAAGTTACATTTCTCAGAAAAGAGTTGCAGCTTTTGCAGATTTGAGTGAAGTGGTTATTAAGCATATTTGGTTCTGATGAAGGCAGATTGATTTTCTAATGATCTTTATCTGACTGAAAATAGCAAGTGTTTAATATATAGTCTGTGTGCAGAGAATATTAATGCCTTCTTTACTTTTCCCAGTGATACTGAGTCAACATGACTTTTGCACATCAGTCAATTGAAACAAAAATCTGAGGTTCCCTTAACTCCTGTCTCTTATTAACATTACACACATTCAGCTAAAATTCTGGTAGGTCATTTTCCAATGAAAAGAATTCATATCTTTACCATTTCCTTAAATATTTCTTGATTCTTTTAAAAGAAGAGATCATTTCGGTTAAAGTAGGGAGTAAAATCAGCAAGATGGAGGAGTTCCCTAGGAGATCCTGACCTTTATCCTTTAACACCACCACCACCAACAACAACAAAAGCACAAATTAGCCACAGAAAATAAATATATACCTAGAGGAATCAGCTGTCCATTTAAGAACTTCAGCAACATGGCTGAGGAAAGAAACCCTGATAATAATTGCACAAAAGGAACAAGAAGAGCTGTTTAATTGTATTTGAATCATTCCTTTCCCCCGGGTACAAATTCCCCTTGCAGAGCAGAGAGTACAGTGAGTATCAAGTTTCCCCAATACTCTTAGGGCACTGCCCAAAGGCTCTGCTTTGGCTCTCACTGAGGAGACCAGGGTAGCTGAGACATCTGAAAACAGAGAAGGGGAGGTCAGCATTTATCACGTGAAGGGTGTGACTGTGATCTTTAATGGTCTGATTAAGAACGTTTACTCCTGGGTACCACCCCAACCTTTATAACATTGTGTTTCTACTGTGCTTCCATTCCCCACAGTTTTTACCACATGGCATTTGGCAGTGTGAGTCCCAGTGGACTTCTCCATCAACAGCTATCACGTTTAAAGCTACAGATTTTTGTCTTTGCAGACTCCAGCTGCCGAAATCCTTCTTGTCGCACTTTGTTTGAACTTTCTAGCTGGTGTCACTGCAGGCCCCCAAGCTCTGCAGCCCAGCACGGTTACTATACACGTACAGTTGAGAATTACTCACTGATAAAAGTGTAAAGCCAGTCCACAAGGTCTGCGAGTGGTCTTCCAACATGCAAATACCTATGCAAGTCCAAAAGTATCACGCAGCACCAAAGGAACATGATGTCACCATCAACTTTCAGTAGTGAACACCAAAGAAATAGAATTCAATAAATTATGTGACAAGGAATCAATGAGCTATCAGGTCAAAAACAAAGCAAGTAATACAAGAACAAAATGAGATATACCACAAAGAGATTAGAAAACACAAAAGAAGAGCCAGTAGAAATTTTGGAGCTGAAGGATACTGTGAGTGGTTAAAGAATACAACGGTTTCAACAACGGACTTAAGCAAACAAAAGGAAGAGTCACTAGACTTGAAGACATATCATTTGAGATTATTTAATCAGAAGAGAAAAAGAAAGCAGAATTAAAAAAAGAAATCAATAGGACTTCTGAGATACTTGCAGAGAACTAACATTTGAATTATGGGTTTTTCTCCAAGAAGAGCGAACAGAAGGAAGAGCATGTTTGTTTAAGGAAATAATGATAGAAATATCCTAAACCTGGGAAGGTATATGTGCATACAGGTACATGGAACGGAAAGTTCTCAAAGAAGACTTTGCCAAGACATCTTGTAAGTATAACCAAATGCCAAAAATTAAAGAAAAAAAAGAGAAATTAGAAAGCAACAAGAGCAAAGCGACTTTTTACATATGGAAATTTATATAAGGCCGTCAGCAGATTTGTCAGCAGAAATCTTGCGGACAGAGAGAGCATGGGATTATATATTCAAAGAGATGAAAGAAAAAAATTTCTAGCCTCCACAAGATATTTTATTTCGCTAAACTGTTGTTCATACGTGAAGGATAAAGAAATTTTCAGGCCAAATCAAAACAAAACAAAACATGCTGAGGGAGTTCATCACCACTACGTTTGTTTTACAAGAAATGACAGTAGCTAATAATTGTAAATAGTATACCTAAAATTAGCTCAGAGAGGAGACCTCACATATTCTCAACACATGGATACAGAATAGGTAAAGGTGTGAAGTGGTAGGCACATTGATGAACTTAATTGTGTGAACTGTTTCACAAGGCACACATATATCAAGACATTATGTTGCACAAATTCCAATTTTTACTTACCAATGAATGGAAGACAGAGCTAGAATGATTATATTTCTCAGTTTCTAGGTGATGCTTCTCCTATTGACAGACCCTGTTTCTCCCTTTGCATGTGATTCTTAGAACAAAATAGACATTCTATTGAGCATTATTACCAATTCTTACCTTATTACAAGTCTTAATTCTTTATTCAATAAGATTTCCTCATTCCCTCTTTTCTTTTTTGATAAGCTTAACTAGCCATAGTTGAGGTATTTTTAAAAAGTAGATTTTATCTCTGCCTCTATTACATTGAAGAATCATAGGGCTATGATTGCGGTTCTACCAAGTCTTCGAAAACTTGAGGAGTCCTTCTCATTGGCAAGTCTAGCTAGTTCTTGCCTTCCACTGCGTTCTGGTACCAGCCTACAAATACTGTAGGCATGTTTTCTATCCCTTTGTCCCTTTCCACTCTCCTCTCCAAATGCTCCTGTAGGCAGATTTTCTCCACTTCTCATTCAAATTAACTAATTAAAATAAATATTATACTGGGCTTCCAAACTGTACTACTTTATTGAAATCCCTTTATTCAACCAAGGTTCACATTATAGATTCTTGTCTTCTTGTTTGTTTCTGTTCATGCTCAGGACAATGTTCCCGTTTCAGGCACTCTGAGTGCTTCTACTGCTCTCTCCCCTCTAGGGTCAGAGCATTTCCACCAGGTACACTCTTGCTGGGTGTGCCTTGTCATTCATGAACTTTTCTTCTGTGATTTTCTTGCCTCTGATGCTCATGCTGTTTGTGAGATATCGATGGAAATAACTCAGTTATTTTCCTGATACTTAACATAAATATGTGTTTATTTTCAGGAAGAAAGTATGTGCTGATAATTCACAGGGAAAAAGTACAAAGGTTCTCTTCCTTTCACAGATTTAAAGAAAAGAGCTTAACAAAAATGATTTTTTTCTATTGAGTCTTCCAAGTTATGTAACCAAAGTGTTGTTTAATTTTTGTCCAATTTGTGAATTAACTCCAATAACTGAGTTACGTCAATTAAATATTCAAGCATATTTAAAGTAGAAATATAAGTTGTAAGTAAATAAGACATTGCTGTACTCAACAATGTTAGAGTAATATACACATTTGTTCTCATCTGTAGCTGCATTGAAGAATCACTTGGGAGAGGACTCAAAACACTGATTTCAGAGTCCTATTTATAAGAATTCTGATGCAGTTAGCTTAGAGGGAAATTTTTAAAAAGTTTTAAAGATAATGCTAGTACAGGCCAGGATTGAGGACCACCAAGGTAGGGGCATGAACTTTGTATAAAACAGCTGAACTGCAAAAAATAAGATTGAACTTGTATAAGATAGATAGATACTAGTGCTAAGATAAGGTCTGCGTTCCCTACGGCTTCTTCATTAGCTGCTCCTTGTTCGCTACTGTGTTCTGGATTAGTTTTTCTATCACTATTCTTTCAATACTTTCTATAGTTATCACAGTCATAGCTGTTAATAGTGAATATTTATTTTTACTAATTATTTATTACCAGTAACCAGACTTTTGCCACTAGATTCTGAGCTCTTTGAGGCCAGAGAGCAGGTCTGCAATGAGATTAGTGTGAGATTAAGTGTGCACAGCTTGTTACATAGGCAGTTGCATTTCTATGTGTTATGTTTATCACTACGTATGGTGTTAATAGTTACAGTGCTTCGCTCATAGCATCGGCGTGAAGATGTAAGAGAACAATGCGTGGAAGGAACGTATTTCAGTGCCTGGAATGTGGCAAGGAAGTGAGTCACAAATGTCAGCTTCTATGGTTGTTTGCCTCTGTCATCTCCGAATGTGGCAAGAGTTTTCTTCATAAGTACTCAATAAACAAAAATACCACTCTACAGTTACTGACTCCACAGATTTACTGAACCCCAATGGATAGTTGAGTACTTCTTTAACAAAAGTAAAACTGCTAATCCCACCTTCATGAAGATTGCCAAAAAAGGTCGCTGTCATTTGCTGTATTTTAGGGGGGGAGGCCTTCCAGCCTCCACACTCCACTTCCTGGGCAGGACTTCTGAATTCTGACCTCTCTGGCTGCATCACAAGGGTTTCCTTGCAAACAGACTCGATTTTTGCCAACTGGAAACCCAGAAGGAGGTAAGAAGGATAGAAGAGATGAGACATCGATTCCCTGCTGCCCTCCTGCATGGACCTGTGTGTGTGTGTTGAGTGGGTGCTTCTGCCCACACCCACATCTTCTGTCGGGAGGGAGCCATCCTCCATGGCTTGAGCACTCACTGCATTCAGATATCTATTTTTCCTTCTTGCTGGTCTCTGAGATTTTCTTGGTCCTGTCCACATATGAAAAGGGTGGGGAGGTAATATTTAAATTAAAGCCTTTTTAATTATCTGAGCTGGGCTCTCCTATTAGGTGCTTAAATTATGACTCTCTGTCTTCAAAGACATCTTCTTGCCTTGTACTGGAGACTTGTACTCAGTGTCCTAGTTACTTTTTATTGCTGAGACAAAATACTTGACATCTAAAACTTAGGGGAGAAAAAGCTTATTTTAGCTCAAAGTTTTAGAAGGTCTCAATCCATTCATGGGTTGCTGGCCGTGGAAGAAACACGCAGAAGAGGTGAGCCAGAGCTAGGCTGTTTGTGACGTGACAGAAAAGAACCCAAGTGAAGGAGTATGTGCAGAGTTAACGTATATCCTTCTAGGTCAAGCCCCTGTGTTCTGCCCCTTCTGGTTTAAGTCCCAGTGATCCACCCCTTCTTGTCCATATACGCCATAATGTTCCACATGCCCGTAACCTACTGCACTCTGCTAATCTGCCACATTCCTGTAATTCACTCCTTCTGACTACGCGCCATCTATTAACCACACATGATTTAATAGACATTCCACAACAACCAAATTCATGAGGCTTTTTGGGGACATTCCAGATCCAAACCATAACAGTAGGCAATAAATATTCATCAGATCTCCAGTGTGAATAATGCCACTTAGATGTATATTGATGTAAACAATCCAAGGGAAAGCCAAGATCACAGGCACAAGAGTTATTACTTAATAAAATTAGCTTGCTTAACCTCAGAAAGGAACACCCAATCCTCCCCACTTGAGTATTGTGGTTTGGATCTGGAATGTCCCCTCAAAGTCTCATGCATTTGAATGTTATAGATTGTCTATGGAACCGTGTGCTGTTGGGAGATTGGGGTGTAGTCTGGAGGGGTGGATTACAGGCATATAAATTGGATTATTGGCAGGCAAATGGGATTATAGGCATGTAGTGGGGGTATACCACACCTTCCACACCTGAATCCAGGAGAGGCTAATCACTGGGAAGAAACCTGGAAGGATATGTAAGCTGCTTCCTGCCTTCCTAGAGGACTAGGACTACGACTTGGACTAGTATCAACTAGTCTCAACTTGCCTTCCTGTTTGCGATGTCGTGAGGAGCTGCCTCCACCTCTGCCTCTGCCGTGTACTTCGACTGCCCCTGAATGGACTTTGACCTTCTGAAACGGTAAGCTAAAAATAAACCTTTACTTCTCTAAATTTGGGAATGTTGGGTATTGAGTCACAGCAATGAAAAAGTAACTAAGACATTGGGTCACCTGTGGATTTGTGTGATTTCGTTAAGTTTCTCTCTTTCCTTTTCTCTCTCCCTCTTACTTTTTAGCTTCTGCTAATTCTTATCTGTTCCTCCTTTGGGATAATTCCCTACTAAGTGACCCTATCTAGGTCTCTCATATATCTGGTGGGTTTTCGATTTTCGATTTAGCAGTAAGAAAATGTTAATGATTTTTTTCTAAGAACGTGCTGACTCCAAAAAGAGAAGAGTTGAGTTCTAATCTTGCCAGTTTGGGTACTGGAATTGAAGGTGTGGGTTGATAGGGAATCCTTTTATTCTGGGTTTGTTGCCTTTTAATTATGACTGTGACTCGTTGTTTATCAATGATGACTGAGGTGTCACCACAAAGAAAATTAATTTTCTTTTGGAGACAACTTTGTAAAATTTCACCTGAGGGTTATATTTCTCCTAGTTAAATCTACTCTTTGTGAACACACAAAAAGAAACTTAAAGTTATTATAGTAAAAGAACATCGTTTCCTCCTGTACTGTTTCATTATATAGAATTCCACTTTAGCTAAGGTCGTATTCATCTAAAACATCTGAGCAGGGTGGTTGCTATGGTCCAATAGTTTCCATCTGGCTTCCAATCACAAATATGTACCTTACAAAACAAATACAGATGCCACCAATATAGTGTAAAAGCCTCTCAAAGTATCTTGAAGCATATAGATTAATAGTTTTTAATTGGAAGCAGCTTTGCTTCACAGTTAATATTTAGTGCCATCTGGAAAAAAATTAAATACTACTGTGGAGGAAGGTGCTGCTACTTTTCGAGCTCCAAGGCCAGGAATGCTGGTGACTATCTTACAATGCACAGATTATCCCTACACAACAAAAACTGTCCACTCACCACCCAGTTTTCTCATCCATTGGTTGATTCTGGAAGTAAAGTCAACAAGACTTATTTGAAACCTGTCTTGGTTAGTCAGTGATCTGATTTGAAGCAGGGTCACTTTCTGTGGATGAAAGCACAATATAACCTCATTCCCTGGTTTCCTAGCTTTACACACACACACACACTTAAGATAAATATCAAAATTTTTTTAATTCACTCTCCTCTTTCTATTTTCTTTGGTACCACTGGTCTCCTTTTCTCTGTCCAAGATTCTTGTAAACATTTTCTGCATTGTTGCTCAAGTAGAGGTCAATTTCTTTAGGTCTTCTTTATCATAAAAAATTTTAGCTTTTCCCTCTATTTTGAGAAATAGTTTTGCTGGATGTAACAGTCTGGGTTGGCATTTATGTTCTCTTAGCACTTGGAAGATCTGCTGGCCTTGAGCATTTGTGACAAGAAGTCTGCAGTAATCCTAATGGGTTTGTTTTTGTAAGTCACTCCCTTTTTCTCTTACAGCTTTTAACATTCTTTCTGCGTTGAGTCCCTAGGATTTTAATTATGATGTGTTGTGGGGATATTGCCTAGGTTATTTGGTGTTCTTTTTGCCTGCAGTAGTTTCATGTTCATTTCTTTTCTTAGATTTGGGAACTATTCTTCTATAATCTCATAGAACATGTCCTTTAAGCCTTTTGTTCTGTTGTCAGTTTTCTCCTGCACTTCCATAATTCTGAGGTTGTTTCTCTTTGAGTCATTCATCAGCTGTTGTAACTAGTCTCTCTCTCTCTCTCTCTCTCTCTCTCTCTCTCTCTCTCTCTCTCTCTCTCTCTCTCTTTCTTTCTATCTTATTGTCTTGGCTGACCGTATCATCCACTTTGCCCACATTAGCTTTAAGATCTGATAATCTATCCTTGAATTGTTCAAGCTGGTTACTTGTTTATTTCCTGTGAGTTTTTCATACCTTGAAGTTCAGGTTTCATCATTTCTATATCTCTGCCAATTTGTTCCCTAATTTCTTGAATTGCCCTCATTATTTGTTTTATCTTTATAATCTTCCAAATTCTTATTAATGGCTGTTGTTTGTTTGACTATTTCCTCTTTGAGTTCACTGTGTGTATTTTTTATATCTTGTGTGAGCTTCTTGGGCAATATGTCATCTTCTTTTTTTTTTTTTTTTACTTCGTTGTCTGTAGGTTCTGCTATTTTGAGATACCTCGTATTAGTTTCTGAAATGTCTGGCCTTTTTTTAAAAGATGATTTATTAGTAATTTCCCCATGGTTTCATTGCAGTGAGTTGAATCTCAGGTATTGTTGGTGGACTGTTGGGACCCTCAGGGCCCGAGAGCCTCAGCATTGCAGACCTTGGCCACGTGCCTTTCCACGAAGAAGCATTTACCGTCTGGAATTTAAGTCAGGTGTTCTTCTGCTTGAAATTTGGATCAGGTGTTGAACCACGGGACTGTTCTAAAGAGGAAGTCCCAAGGTGGGGTGATGGGTCTGGAGAGTTTGTTAGCCTATTAGATTGCTTGTATGCTAATGTGTAGCCTATTAGATTGCTTGTATGTTAATATGGGTATGGAAGGGTATTTAAGCTTGGGCTTTGTGGAATAGAGTGAGTCGTTGAGTCAGTCAACGTTCCACAATCGAGAGAGTCTGTGTGGTGTCTTTGCCGGTCGAAGACGCCACAGTGGACTCTGTCTCTATTCCAGAGATTCTCTTATTAGATCATTTCTGCTTTAAGTGTGTCCTTGAACTTGTTCAGGTTTTAGAATTTATGACTGTTTTCAATTTGTTTAGCTATTAAATTTGAAGTTATTCTCAGTGTCCAGCCTTCTGTTGAGACCTTAATCTCCTTTACTCTTTGGTGAAGGAGAAACAGAATACAGAACTATATATGGTCTACAGACAAAATATTTGTTAGCTTATCTTGGATCTGAAGATTGTTATCTGTGTCAGCATCCACACTTTGAATAATGTGTTATGTTTACATTACTATGTAATATTAACAACTTATTGACAGAGCCTACTAGCTAATTTAATATTGTAACTATTCCACTTACAACCATTAATAGGTGCAATATGCATTCACTATATATCTAACTAAACCTAGAAATGTTCTATTAATATCAGTAGTATAATTCAGACATTAAAATAATAGAGCTCCGTATTGCTTATCTAGGCTAACCCAAACCACTAGAGACTGTCCACTCTTATTAGGTCCACCCACTATGTAATTTTTTCCTAACAATATAATACACATACACACACACACACACACACACACACACACACACACACACACGTTTTTTTTTTTTTTTTGAGACAGGGTATTGCTCTGTAGCCCAGGCTGGTCCTGACCTCACTATGTAGCACCGGTGGTCCTTGGACTCATGGCAATCCTCCTGCCTCAGCCTCCTGATTACTGGTATTACAGGTGTGCAGCACCATGCCCAGTTTTATGTGGTGCTGGGGAATCCAACTCAGGGTGCAAGGCAAGCACTTTAACCACTGGGCCATTCCTCCAGTCCCTGTGATGTATATTTGCATCTAAATTTACACTTGCTTCCTACTAGGTATTGATTTATGCTAACCCAATATTGATATATACACCCAATCCCCACTTAACCTTCTAATTATGATCTAAACTACTAATGGTGGTTTCTATGCATGTTGTTTGGTAGCCTATTCAAGGAGTTTGGTTATGGCACCACTACATTATTGATAATAATATAGACACAAAACTACTAATCTATCTATATGGGTATAAATCATTAATACTTAACAGTTCTATTAGTAAGGAAGATTGGAGTAGGGAGAGAGCAGACTGAGATTAGGAGTTAGCTTTAGGTATGAATTAGAAAGCAGAAAAGTATTCATATGATAGAGAAAAGCCTGACAGTGCTCCTCCCCTAGTCAGAGAATAACAGATACAGAAAAGCCCTCTAAGCAAGATTCAGATGAGTTAGGGAGAATCATGAATGAAGTGGATGGAGTATAGATAGCTTCAAGATCTGCAGAAAGATTTATAAAAAAGGGCTGCGTTAATCAAAAGAAGAAGAGATTCAGAAACTAAAAAATAAAGAGATGAAGGAGGTGAGAGGGAAGCAGAGGGAAGGGGCAAAAAGGAAGAAAAGGTAGAAATAACATTAGAAGACCTAATCAATTGTAGGAAAAGTAAGAAATTAAACAAAAACAAACTAAAAAGCCCAAACAGATGAAATAAAAAGCAAAACACAAAATAGGAAACAGCTACCAACAATAATAAAAACCACCCTCTCCCTGCAGTTTTTGGACGTAACTATTTCCAGGTGCTGGATCTCTCAGTCTGACAGCATTCTGTCCAGCCACTGTTCCTGGGGATTTCCCCGTTGTCCTTGTGTTGCTCTCAGCCAGTCCTGGTGGCCTCTAGAGGGCACTCCAACTCTCCTTCCTGAGTTTGCCAGGAGATGCTGATTGATACTGTAATTCCATGTCTGTAATGTTGTTGTAATTCCATCCTCTGCCTCTGAAATTCTCTTCCTCCATTCGCAAGCAGTCCCCAGTCCCTAATGCCCTGGGCAAGCCAGATCTTCCGGCGTGGACAATTGAGTGGAAAAGTAGACTCCTTACCGGCTTCTCACAATTCACAGCCCTTGAAGGCTGAAGGATCCAGTTTGTGTTTGCAGTGCTGGCTGTCAGCGGCTTTTGGTTTCCTAGGTGGGCTGATAGGATAGAGGCTCACCCTCTGCTCCTCTCCAGTGCGGCTTTTAGGGCTTCTGCGTGGTTTGCTTAGTTGCATAGCTCCCTCACATCTTCCGCGTGGGAGAGGACAGCAGGCTTCACGGCGGTGCTGTGATGTGTGGGTGCACAAGAGCCCCAGAGCAGATTGCTTCGCCCAGGAGCTGCTGGAAGCATGCTGGAGAGTACCCCTGCTGCCCCACACTCAAACTTCTTTGGGAGTGGGAGAGACCCCACTCACGATCTCTCCAGCCCGTGACTGCCCAACTTTGTACTTACCTCTAATCCTTACATTTTGTTATAGTCCCAAGATAGACTTTCCTCTGGTTATGTGCCTCCCTAGTTGATTTTTTTGGGAATGACCCTCCTGGAGTTCCTACTCTGACACCATCTTTTGATATAAAGTATATTTAAAGGCCTCAAGGAAGCATGCTTTAAAGGTTATAGGTCAGTTCTCTCTCTGTGATGGAGAGGCTATTTGGAGTGTATGGTTTTCGAGAGGCAGGATTCCTTCATTCTCTTCCTTAAATGTGTCCTCTCAGGGAGCCTGATTGTTTTAAGTTCAGGCAGCCATAGAAAAATCATGGACAAGGTAATTAAACAACATAAATTTATTTTTTCATATTCTAGTTAGCAAGCTTAAGATCAGGGTGCCAGCTGGCTCCATTCCTGGTAAAAGTTCTTTTCCGGATTTCAGGTGGCTGTCTCATTCTGTGCCATCACATGGACTTTCTTTGGTATATGCATATGGACAGAAAGTCTCCCTTTTTTTCTTCTGAAGGTCACCCAGCCTACTAGGACTCCGCCCTATGGCCTCATTTACCTTATTTTTAAACTAAAAGTCCTATCTTTAATTACAGTCACAATGGGGGTCAGGAATTCGACATTTGAATTTTGAGAAGACCCAATTCAGTCCGTAGCACCAGTTGAATTTGCATTTCAGATAAACAAAGCATATTTACATTAAACTTACGTATTGCTTATATATAAATTAAAATATAATATGACATCTGTACTTTTATTTGCTAACTCTGGGCCATTACTATCTACTCTGTGGGCCATTGCCAGCACACACTCTTTCAGAATCAAACACACAAGAGAAATGCGGCAGGTTCCAAAGTCACATTTATATAGGGCAGGTCTGATTTTGTCCAGAAAGGCAAAGTCCTTTCCTGTTATTTTTCTATCACTTGAAGAAACTTTTCTTCACTAATGGCATAATGTTGGTTCCAAGTGCAGCTATTATCTTTCCATAATGTGAATGGAATAAATGTAGTCATTTCAGTTGAACTGTTGTATCTGCTTCCATCGTTTGTACCTTATCTGTTGTTGTTTTGTTGTTTGTTTTTTGGTTCTAGAGTCTCTCGCGGGTTCCAGTCAGTGTTGACTAGGATTTTAGTCTTCTCTCAATGCCCTAGTGGGAAAGGACTTACTAAGCTTATTCATGTGGGGGTTGGGAGGATGAGACACCAATTTGACTGAGATCTCAGTTTCTCTGTAGCTGTTGGCCAAGAGCTTCTCTCAGTTTCTTTCTTCCTGGGCCTCTCCATACCACAGCTCAGAACATAGCAGCTGGTTCCTATCCCAGAAATCAAGTGAGAAGGTCAGTGTGAAAACAAAAAGACCCTGCTGTCTAAAATCAAATGCTCAGGCAGCCTGAATACAGGATGATCATGACTCTGCGTGTACTAGCCACCTTGTCGGGAGCTGTTCCTGGCATTTCCTGACGGTAACCTGATGCTGAAGTGTATCATGACAGTTACTGTCTGCTAAATGAGTCAACACCTCTTGATTATCTTGTAATGATCTTTCTGGTTATCTAATGTAACTGATATAATCCATAATATCATTGGATGGCACTAAGTCACTGTTGTGGGAAACTTTCTAATAACTGCAATAAGTAGCATAACTATTATGTGAATGTTTTCCCTGGTCCATGGACCACATATGATAGGGTAGGTAGTGAGCTCTTGCAAACCAAAAAGCCTTGAAGTGTAATGGCCTATATTTAAAAGGCCAGTTGGCAGTACCATCTGGTATACCTTGGTGTGGTATATGGTCAAAATAAACCAAGGACAGTTGTCTATATGGAAGACAATATGCCTCATAACTTGAAAGTCCCAACATTGTTTAGCTGGACACTGTCCCCTGTGGGGACAGACCGTGTGACTTGGGCCCAATGGCTGAAATGAACCCCATACAAGATATAAAAATATGTAGAAGCCTGGATTTGGAGCCAAGAAAGTATATTATGACTGTGGGTTATAAGCTCAGGGGTCTTCCTGTAATATAGGGTTCCCATCTAATCAGACTATTTTAAGGGGTATGGTGTGAGGACAAAAAGAACATACTGTCTAAAATGAAACCACTTTTAAACAGCCTAGGTAAAAGGTGCCCACGATTCTGCAAGCATTAGCTACCTTATCTAAAACTTTCTGGGCAGTTCCTGAAGTAAAGGAACTCTACAGTCCAGTTCTGGCCCACTGACTAACTGAACACTTCCTCAGTACCTTATAACGCTTTTCCTGTTTACCTAATGTAATTGATATGATACATATCTTTTTAATTTTATAATACTTTGTAATTGGGGCAAGGCCACTATTGTGTAAAATTTTCTAATAACTATGTTAAATAACATAATTGGTTGAAAATACAAAAATAAAAGTCAAAAATGATTGCACTTCTCCACCATATACTTTATTAAAAATAAATAAAATATAACTAAAGTATAACTACACTACTCTTTTGGATACTTTTTGTTGCTGGGACAGAATACCCAACATTCATAACTTAAAGAAGGAAAGATTTACGTTAGCTCACAGTCCATTCGTGGGTGCTGGCAATGGTAGAAGCACATAGCAGAGGCCTAGAAGGAGAAAAGCTTGTTCCTGTCGTGGCAGACACGAAGCCAGGTGAGCGAGAAAGGCAGAGCCAGCGTATACCCTTCCGAGTCATGTGAAGTCTTAACTTCACATGTTTCCATAGGATCCACAACATCCAAACACATGAGATTTTGGGGGGAAATTCCAGACCTAAACCATAAAAATCACCTCACTTTTCTAAATCCAAACATATCCTTTAAGCTTTGGTCTTTTCCAGGCCTGACACCTGGTATAGTCAAATGGTATCTGACCTTAAACTCAAATCTATAGCCAGAAAGAAAGAAACTACAGAAAGCATCCTTTGTAGTCCACTATGGGGGAAACAACAAAATAGTTTTGCTATATTCTGTTTGTTAAACAAAGTCTCTTGGTCCAGCCCTCAGAAAAACTTAATGTTAGGACAAACACTGAAGTCATCGTTAATATTATTCTGATTTTTATTGAAATTATTATTGAAGTCACCTGAAAGATAGTAGACAATGTAGAAAAAGGTCTTTTAAGTTAAGGAGAGAAAGGATGGGAGAAAGTTCTCAGGAATAAAGACTTTGGAGGTCAGACAACCTGCTGAGAGCTTGGCAGGCTGAGTGGGTGAGGGACTGGGCTCAATTTTAATTCGATTTAAGGAAAATAAGTGAATATTTTCTACACACATACATAAGTTTATGAACTGTCTTTGACAGTTATGATATTTATCAATATTTATTCACCTTCAGAGTTGATATGTGATTGAGAGAGAATTAACTGCAGGGCTTCGGTGTTTTAAACTCACTTCATATTCATTTTATGGATTTAAATCTTGGTGTGTCTAATTTAAATTGGTTGTTTGTAGAATCTTATAAAGCCTGTTAAATCATATTAGATAGAATATGTTCCAGAACAATTATTGATGCTTCCACTATACTTACTATTTCTTTTCATAATTATTTTTCAGTACATGAAATGCTATAAAAGGACTAGAACCAATGATGATTTTTGCTCATTTAATTGCTATTTATAGTGATATGCATATGATGCTTCCTTGAGCTTGGGAAATGAAAATATTAAAATTTCAAATTTGAGATAAAATCTTAGTACAATGAACAAAAATAATGAAATCTTCCATGCCTTATCCTTGTTCCCTTTTGTTTCTTCTGCCTCAGACCTCTCAGCAACTCTCCATCCATTGCGGCTATCTGGTTAGAGCCTGTGTTCTCTCTTGATTGGTCTCATGCCAAGGCCGCTAGAAGCTTCTCTGCTACTACTCCTGTCCCTAAAACCCTTCTTCTACCTACCTAACAGAAGAGTGATTTAACAACAAAAAGAGGAAGTCAGATCACACCCCACCCTTATCAAAACTCTTTCCTCCTGGATAAAAACAAACTCGTTAGGTCTTTCCAACCTGCCTATCCAGTGTTAGCTACACCTCCTCTCACTCTTCTGCATGTTCATTTTGGTCTTCATTCTTAATAAATTCTAGAGCCTAATTCAGGTGAATATCAATAATAAAGAAACACAAACAAAAAGGAAAACCCGACTTTTGTAATCCAAGTGCTCATACCTACTACTTTCTGTGGGAAAGTTGCCCATTAGCTCTTGTCTGGATCAACTCTGATTCTCTCTTGTGTGTGAGATTCTAGTTAATCTGTCAAATAGTTGACTATAATTGAAAAGTTCATGTGGAAAGTAGATTAACGTAGGCTTTTCTGCCATTACACTCTTGGCAAGGAATGCTGACCTGTTTGGCTGCTCAGCTAGTTTTTGCCAAATGTTAAAAAGACTCATGCTTTTTCCTGCTATTCTGTCATAACATTAGTAGGCCAGGAATTTCATGGTAGTTAGAGACTGGGCAGGAGCTACACTAACTTGAGGTAAAATTATTTGTTACTAAATTATCTCTCCATGTCACTAGTCTTCAAGAGTAGACATCCTAGGTGTCAAAAATAACCTACCTGTCAACAATATGGGAAGTTGTTAGTTGTCTGTGTCCTTAGAAAGGAGCCATGTTTTGTTGATTTAACAATACGCCATTACAATGGGTACAATTAAAAGAGGTGAAGAAGATGAAGCTATTACTCATTCCTAATGTTCTTCATAAAATGCAACTTCTATTTTTAGCAAAGCAAACCATTTGTTTTGTATTAAAAAAAAAAAAACCAAACTCTAAAGTTCTTATCATTGGGTCAGACCTAAAAGTCACCATTGGTGACTCCACAGCACTCCATTCCTTCCACAGGGTATTCATTCTCCCAGTTGTTTCTGTGTGGGAAACACTGTTGAGTCTAAGCTGAGATCAATTTACCTGGAGATTTGATGTTAAAACTCTTAGGCATGCATTGCCTAAAGTGCTCTAAGTTCTCAGAAGAAAAATAGGACAACACCTGAGCCTTATAAATGTATCTATGAAGAGATGATGAAAATAAAAAAAACATACATTAACAGTAATCATTACTTTTTTCCAGAGAGTCAAATGCATGTTAAGCGCCTACTGTGTGCTCAGCACTTCACTAGATGAAAAAGCACTTTGTTTGGCACTTATTGATACTATCTGTACCACAATGAAGAATATGAGTGATCTATAGCATAACTGAAGACAAAAATCAGAGACCATAGACACCGAAAGGCTGGAGATCAAAACAGACATAATCTGAAGAGACATCAAGGAGCCTCCGTGATGAGAATGATTTGCTTAGGGGTGGAAGGTATAACCATTCTCCAGAGGAAGCCCATGTGACAGTTTCCTTATCCCTCCTCCTAGATGATATCCTACCTTCTCAGAAATGTGATTATGTAGGTCGCAGCTGGCCTCTCTGAAGAGGATCAAGCTTGAATTCTTCTATTTCCCCATTTTTATTAATATATATTGCAATAATATTTACATTGAACTTCAGCATTTTATGCACATATGTACCTCCTTGACTCCCAATATCATACCCACTTGGTTTTTTAAAATGCCTGTATTCTGGGATTCTCATATTAAAGAAACCATGCTCGTTTGAGATTGACTTACTTCACTAAGTGTGATTATCTCAAGTTATATCCTTTTACCTACAAAAACCTCAAATCTGTCTAACTTTGTGGAGCAATAGTACTCCATTGTGTACATATACCACAGATTTGTATCCATTGGTCTGTTGATGGGTATTTTGGCGCCTTTCACAATTTAGCTATTGTTAGTTGTGCTGCTATGAACATGGATATATATATATGTGTCTGTCATATGTTGCTTTTAACTCTTTTGAAAAGATGAATAGAAAAAATATTGATGGATAGGATGGGTAGAATGTAATAATTATTTTCAACCTTTTGAGGAATCTCCACACTGCTTTCCATAGTGGTTGTACCAGCTTACAACCCCAACAGGAATGTACAAGGGTTCCTTTTCCTCACAACCTTACCAGCATTGATTGCTGTTCTAGTTCTTGATGTGTACTGTTCTTACTGGGGTAAGATAATATATTAGTGATGTTTTAATTTGGATTTCTCTAATGGCTAAGGATATTGAGCATCTTTTCATATATTTTCTGGCCATTTGAACTTTCATCTGAGAACTGCCTATTCATTTCAGTTGCCCATTTTAAAAATTGGGTCTTTAATTTTGAAGAGTCCATTTTTCTTCAGTTCCTTGTATATTCTAGTTCTTAGACTCCTGTTTGAGGTGTAAGTGGTAATTTTTTCCCATTCTGTTAGTTATCTCTTAACTCTCTTGGTAGTCTCCCTAGCTATGCAGAAATTTTTAAATTGATATAATCCCTTTTATTGATTCTGAAAGCTATTGCTTTTGCCTTATGTGTCCTCTTAAAGAAGACCTTGCCCATGCCTACATCTTCTAGATTTTTGTCTATTCTGTCTCCCAGAAGGTTTAGTGTTTCCATTTTAATATCAAGATCATTGATCAGTTTTAATTTTATTTTGGAAAATGGTGATAAGTCTGTGTCTAGATTCTTTCTTCTGCATGTGAGCAACCAATGTTCCCAGCATGATTTATTGAAGGGGCTACCTTTCTCCACTGTGTGTTTTTGGTCCCTTTGGCAAAGATCAGGTAGCTGAGGGCACTTGAGATTGCCTGTGTATCCTCAGTTCTGTTCCATTAGTAAACCTATCTGCTTTTGTGCCAGTAAAATATAGTTTTTACCACTGTTGTTTTGTAAAGTAACTTGGTGTCTATAATTGTGATGCCACCTGTTTTGTCTTGTTACTCAGGATTGCTTTGGCTATTCCAAATGAATAGCTGTATGAATTTCAGGATTATTTTTTCAAGTTCTGTGAAGAAAGTTCTTGGTATGTTAACAGGAATTGTGCTGAATTTCTGCACCAGTTTTAGCAATATAGCAAATTCTTCTGTTTACCTGAGGACTCCAGATGTTTGCAATGGAAGCCCAGGCTTACGGAACCATCCAGTGGTACTTCCATGTCCAAATCTGTACACAGATTTCCTCTGGTGAAACATAGTAACTTCTTACCAGCAGTCTGTTTAGAACCTGCGAAGGACTGATCAGTCTCCCGGGTATTCTCCTAACTCTCAGCACCGGTCATAAGCCCTTACTCTTGCAAAACCCCTTCTCACTGGAGGCTAGGGCCTTCACATTTCTCTTCCTCATAGATATCACATGATGGCTCTCCCACCTCCAGCAGCGACTGTGGACTCTGGCTTTCTGTCTTTCTCTTCCTTCTAAGGCTATCCATTATTCTTGAAAGTAGCATAGGTTTTGGAATCAGAGAGCTGACTTTGATCTATTCTGTGATCTACTAGTTCTATAACCATAGACAAAGTTCATCTGACCCTTTGTTTTCTCATATGTAAAATATAATAATTCAAAAAGGTTTATGAACCTATGCACGTACATTACTCACCATTATGCCCAACTTCTACAAATTGATAGATGTTGCTTATGAGAACTTCGACAATATGAATAACGCATCCAACCCCCTTATTCAGGAATTTGTGATCTTCACAGCTGTACCAATCTCCGCATCCTCAGGCACCTTCAGACATGGCTCCAGGTCAGCAGTCCGAATGGTTCCTAATGCAGACTCCGTGACCTCCATGGCTTTGATCACCCTTTTCTGTTATTTTAGCCTTCTTTTTTCTGTACTGTCACCAGTTTTTTAAAAAAACCTTCAGTTTTCTTTGCTCCCCTTTCATACGTCTCAAACATACATCCTATGATGTCATTTCTAAACAATGTTTAACAACTTGCTTCCTTGTTTTTTCTCTACATCTTTCTGGTAAAATCTTATTTCTAAATCAAATCAGTTCACTCCCTCTTATATTTTTATACCTGGTCAACAGAGAGGTTTTAGAAAAAGTATACCTACATTTCAGCGAACATCTGGAAAATCACAGTCTGTATCTCTGGTGAGCTGCTTCCGCCATGCCGCTTACTAACCTTTGGAAATCCAACACTCTTTTCCAGTTCCCAGTCTGTCCCTATGACTCTCTGAAAGCTCCAAGCCAGACATCTTGACATCTGCGTGAGTCTCCATCGCACTTCTTCTACTTCTTTTCTTCCAACCCTTTCCCAGGCCCTCCTTCTCCAATAATACAGATCCACAAGCTTTTTTTTTGGAATAGGAAGTTCCGTATCTCATCATTTTCTGTCCCGTGAGAGATGTTTTTCTATTTTTCGTTTCTATCATCGCTTTATATTGCTTTACCAGGCCTCTGTCTTGTTATTTCTCTCAGAACTTGAGTGTGTTCCAACATGTCCCTTCACTGGGTAACTCTCCTCCCCAGCCACAATGACTGGAACACGTTCAGAACATTATCCCGGTGGCGGCAGAGCCCCTGCTTCTCTGGCCAGGACTTGCAAGCCATCATGGTGGTCTCTTCTTCCTCTCTGCCTCCTCCCCCGTACTTTCTTCCTCCATCTGTCAGTAAACCCGTTATTATGTTTTAGAATCCTATTCTCCAAGCTTTCCTCTTGTTCTTACTCATCACATAGATGACAGCTACAATATTTAACAACTTACATAGTTGAGCACTGACAAATTAGAATAGTCATTGGTTATGATGACTCATGACAAGCCACAGCATACCAGCTGAACTTCAGCCGACCCCATGACTTTGACATCACCTGTGTTAAGTCTGTGCTGCCATAAGACAAAGTGAACACACTCCCCGGGATGGACCGCAGCACAAGAGCTTTCACATTTTCAACACTGAGCTCTTTCCCCCCTTCTTTTCTCTTCTCCAAATATTTTTTCCTTTATTCTTCGTGCACTTCTCCAATTGAACCAAAAAAGTCACAGTACTCTCTGCAGAGCACTTTAATATCACTTGTATGAATTGAGGCCAATATTCTATCTTTATTGTCTTGGGAAAATACAGATCTTGAGCTGTAACTTTCCTGCTAAGATCCTACCATAAATCTTTGGTGTTTGGGGGATAAAAATTCAAACTCCTCAGGAAATACAGGTTCTTCAGGATTTGGCCTCTGCCTACCATTTTTATGGACTTCTATTAACTTTCCTCTCTGTCCTTTGCCCTTCTTGCCACAGCTCAGTGCTAGATGGGACCCCAAATCTCTGCCCTCCAAAGCAGTGCCACTTTTTGCCTTGTACCTCTCCATCGCCTCTCCACCGTCTGGCCTATCGTATCCCCATCTACTCATCCTAACCTATCAGAAAACTCCTGCTTATCTTTAAAAAGCAGATCAGATATGTTGTTCCTCTAAGGAGGCCTCTTTTGAACATTACACCAACACCTCTTCCTTGCTTCCATTACCACATGACTACCTCTTCTGTTTCACATGTCAGAAATTATTATAAAAATAGTAGTCAGCTTCATGTTTCTATGATGAAGTACCTAGATAATTAGCTTATACGTGTACAAGTCTTATTTTAGCTCCTGGGTGTGGAGAAGTCTGTCCATGATTGAGTGGCCTCATTGCTTTTGGCTTCTGACAGGCGGCACATCATGGTGAGAATACATGGTAGAACCAGTTGCTTACCTCGTCACCCTGGAAACAAAGCCAGAGAAAGAAGAGGTGAGACTGAGGTCCCATAAGGCCCTTCAAAGACGTGACCCCAGAGCCTGACAGACCTCCCACAAAGGCCCACAATCGAAACATCCGCAGCCTCTCCCACTAGCATCACGCTTGGGATCAAGTAACACGTGAAACTTCGGATGATGTTCAGTATCGAAACTGTAACCCTGTATTTATATTTCCAGCTCTTCACTACACATGGAATCCTTGCAGGCAGCGCTTGTGTCTTTGGCATTCAGGAGGAGCTCCACAGGAGATTATGGATTGCAGGGATGGCTGCATGTACTGGAGGATTGTAAGCGATGAATGCCAAGTACATGGCGGCTGGTCATTGTTGGCGTGTAGGTTTTATTTTATAATTTGAAAAAAACGGCAAGAATTAGCAGTACAGATAACAGTTCCTTGTCTTAAAGTGTCCTTCAGGAGATTCTGGGAACCTGAATGAATTGGAGGGCTTTGTGAGCACCTGCTGCCTTCCTTGAGGTGTCCCCAGGTGCTTAATAAATCTTGACTCCTTAACCACATCTTTCTCCGTGTGGTACCAACGCCAAGTCCAGATACTTCAAGTTAGCTTCACTTACTGCTCTCCTGCTTTTTAGGCTTTTCTGTTATCGAATAAGAAGGAGAGCAACATGGACATAAGTAACAGTCTTCAAGTTATCTTGTTTTGTTTTGGGCTTTCTTATATCCTAGCTATTTTTCAGTTTTTTCAACAAACCTGCATAAGTTATCCCTTAAGTGTCTCTGTTGCCCTATAATTTCATTACATCCCAAGGGAGGTCCAGACACAATCTGTGATTTAACTGTGTTATGGTTTGGATCTGGAATGTCCCCCAAAAACCTCATGTAATTGGATTTTGTAGAATATTTATGAATTCCTTATGCTGTTAAGAGTCGGCCTGGTTGTGAAGGGCGAATCACTGGGATAGAACCTGGGAGGGTGTATGCTAGCGCTTTTCTTCCTCACTCCCTCTGCTTCCTGTTGTGGTGCCGTGAACACCTTTTCTTCCATCTAGGCCTCCACCAAGCCCTGACAGTGTTGCCAGCCACCCATGCATGAACCAAGACCTTCTGAATCTGTGAGCTAAAATGAATCTTTTCTCCCTTAAGTTGTAGATGTCAAGTGTTGCGTCCCAGCAATAAATAAGTAACCAACACAGACTGGTTCTGGATCCCTAATTGCTTATATTCATTTATCTTAAAATTCTAAAGAAGAGAGGCTGCAATTCCTCAGGCTCACGCCACTACTGTATCTCTGGTGACTGGAGATGGTGGTGGAAGCTGAACATAAAGTCTGGAAGAGTGAAGGAGGAAGTAATTCAGTCATCAGAGGATGCAAAGATATCAGGTGCTTGTTAGTTACAAAATAGCTAAAGACTTCCTCCAGGACCGTCTTCCACATTATTTCTCAAGCAGGGTGCAAATCACCCCTCAATTGCCCTTTTTATTCTTGGCTCTCATTTTCCCATAAGGGAGATTAACACAGAAATAACAAAGCAGAAATAAATTAATTTCTTAAATTTTTGACAAGAATTTAATACAGAAGTTCAAGCCTATTATTTTAGAGCAGTCTATCTTTTTTGAGCAAATGCTGTTAATAGTAATTTGAATTTTTTTATTACTGAAAAGCAAAGAAAATATTTTATTATCATGTGGTCCTTGCTGAGTTTCTTGAATTTATTATCTGTGTCCCTCAGATCATTTTCGTTTTATTTGTTTTTACAACAAGGCCTAGTGCTATTTCATACCACCAGTAAGGAATGGTATGGACTTAGCATTTATTGATCATGTATACTGTGCTAAGTACTTTACACAAATTATTTCATTTAATTCTTTCTAAATTAGTGATGACTAGATTTTTGCTCACAATTTTAGATGCACACACCTGGTGTTCAGGGAGTATATGTAATTTGACCAATGGAGCATGGAATCTGGGGAGTCTGGGTTTAAATCTCATTATGGATAGTTCCAGGGAGTCATTATCATCCTATTATACAATGCTGCCTCCTAATGTGACCAGGGAATATAACAAAATTTAGTATTTAATTTTCCTTTTACTTTTTATTGATTTTAAATATTTCATTGTGTTTCCTAACAGAGTCAGTGTGTCTTTTGTAAGTTGTTACTGCGTATGCACTGTAGATACTGGATATCCATTAGAAATAAGAGGTAGCTTTGTTTATACATTAGAGTATTCAGCCAATAGCATTTTCTATTAAAAATGTCCACCTCTTAGCTGGGAGTAGTGGAGCATGCCTGCAGTCGCAGCACTTGGGACTCAGGCAGGACTGTTACCATCAGTTTGAGGCCAGCTTGGCTGCATAGTAAGTTCAGGGCCAGTCTGGGCTACACAGTGAGACACTGTCTCAAAACCAACCAACCAACCGAAAAAAATTTCTTCTTCTTTCGTATTTCTCAATTTGAGAGTTTACAGCTTACAATCTACCAAATCAAGACATGAAACAAAAAATGACTACTCTGTATAGATTATAGAATGGTTCATATGTCCAGATTCTTTTTTTTTTTTTTTTTCTTTTTTGAGACAGTCTTGTTCTGTAGTCCAGGCTGGTCCTGAACTCACTGTGTATCTCAGATTGGCCTTGAATACATGGCAATCCTCCTGCCTCAGCCTTCCAAGGGCTGGGATTACAGGCATGCATCACCATGCCCAGCCTATGTGGTGCTGGGGAATCGAACACAGGGCTGTGAGCTTGCTAGGCAAGAGCTTTAACTGATGAACTATTCTTCCAGCCCCACATGTTCAAATTCTTCTGTTCTTATGTGTCCCCACCATCCTCCAAGCTTATATTTCTCATTCATCATGGTGTTTCTCTCCAACTTGGCTCAACAGATATCTTTTCCTATCATCATTGAGCAGACTCAGTCCCATTCACCATTTCTTTCTTCCCAGGCCACCTTGTCTTCATTCTATGAAACTTTCTTCTACTTTCATCTTTGATCTCCTTTACATCAGAAACTACTCAGTTGCACCAGTGAGATTAAGGGTAAGCAGTTGCTAGCAGTTGTGCAATCACTAAGTTTGAAGGGCAAGAACTTTGATTTATGGAGTTTATTTTTTTTCTTTCTAAAACTCATCCACAGTGGTTGGACAGTGCTGGAGTATAATAGATCTTCAACAGATGTTTGTTGATCATTGGCCAGGGCCACTGAAGAGCCACACAGATACAGGAGGTGTTTTAACTTCTATTTTGTGCCATTTACCCCAATTGTATTGCCTTTTCTTTATTTTCTTGCACACATTCTTTAATCCCCAAATGACCCTGAAATTATCCTTTACTGTGGCTAACAGACTACTTAAAAGAATTGAAATGAGATGTGCAGCTGGATAATGAAGATGTTGTAGTCTCACTCTGGGCCGACAGTATGTTCATCATCTCAGAAAAGAGCTGCGGAGACCAGAAAGCAAAAGACTTCTTGTCTTCATTTTTGTCTTTCACATTTCTAACAGTTGTGGGTAGAGGAGAAAGATTGTTTTGGTGTCGCTAACACTTGGGAGTTCCACTTTCATAGGGTTGTTCACCAAAAACTTAGTTCTTTTTTTTCTTGTAAAGTCAGGCATATGACACTGCCTAGACATTCTTGTAGTCATATGAGGTCTTAGCTAAGTCCAATCATGGAATACTGACAAAGCAGCGTGCATCTGTTCCATACGTATTCCTTCGGCATGTCTCACGAAGTCCTTGATGCTCCATATTTCCTCCGCTGCTAGCTTTATGAGAGGGCTCTAAGACCTGGAGTAAAGCGAAGCCTCAAAATACTAAGGGAAAATAAAGCCCAGAGTCAGCATATGAAAAATTTTCTGCTGATCATGTTCAGTGCACTGTTTAATGAGAGTGTGAGTCCCAGAGAGGACACGAAGATGTGATACAGAGTGGTGAAACCTGAGAAAAGATACGGAACCCCATTTTCATGGCGGACTAAGAGGTATGTAGTGAATCCAGGGCTGTAGAGCACTCCGCACCAGAATAATTTCCATTCTTGTAAGGCATAGTGTAGACACCGTATAAAAAAATGCTCGACATGAAGATCCCATGGACTGGGGACCTTCTAAGAGATAATCTTATAGGCTGTATCTAGCATCATACGAAATTCTAGGTGTCTCAGCAGATAGAGTATACAGGTAACTTAAAGTGGCTTCAGACAATAATACATCTTCTTTCAGCTTTCCCCACCATCTTCTCAACACTATGCTACCAATTGCTCAAACTGTATGCAATTCACGAGAAAAGGAGATCTCCAACAGGCGGAGACATTTTCCACTCGTGCAGGAGAATGGGAGCTTAAAGTCAAAAGTAGTTTGGAGTATAGAGAAATTAAGGAACATAAATATTGTTCACCACTAACTATAAGGTCTACGGTTCATCTTCACTGTCTTCATTTGCCTGTCTATCCTTGGACAGGCACGGCCTGTCCAGTTGACCAGGGTGTCCCCAGGACCAGTGCATGGAGGTGGTTAACGACTCTTTATGAATATGTGAACAAATAAACACCTGTGGGTGAGTGATTCCGTGAGTGTCAATAGGAGCGAGAGAAAATAACTTCACATTGGCAAAAGTACAGAACTGTGTTGGGAAAAACCTTCTTTTCTTCTAATGATCAAATGGTCAATATTAGTGAATTATTCCTGAGAGATAACATTAGCTACTGGGCCTTAAGATAAAAATCACCAATAACAGAACACTATGACCTTTGTAAAAGACTTTCTCTCATCCATGTTTGGGGTGTCACACTCAGAAAAAAAGTAAACAGATGTTTAGTGGTAGAGTTCCATGTGATATTAAGTACTTAGTTGGGCTTACTTGCTTTTAAACTACTTTTGGTTTTGAACCTGTGCTTAACAAGGAGGTAGGTGTAACAGTACTGCTTTCATTGTGTCTCTTAAGTTGTGGTATGATAGGCTTCCATTGTCATTTGGCTCTAGGAACTTCTGACTTCTTCCCTGCTTTTTTTTTTTTTTTTGTTATCCATTACTTATTTGACAATGCATTATTTAACCTCAATATAGTTTTATATTTCTGTAGTTTCTTTTACTGTTGAGTTCTAGTTCCATCACACCATGATTTGAAGGTATGTAGGAAATTATTTCAATTCTTTTTATTTGTTTAAGCATACTTTATTGGCTAGGATTTGGTTTGTTTTGGGAGAAGTTCTGTGTGCTGCTCTTAAAAAGATCTGTTTTGTTGATGTTGGTTGCAGCACTCTGTAGATATCAGTTAAGACCGTTTGTTCCATGTGTGGTTTATTTTTTATTTTTTGGGCTTGTTCAACTCTATGTTTGTGAGAGTAGGGTACTGAAATTTCTTCTGTGATGGTATTGGAGCATATTTGTCCTTTCATGTCCAGCAGTTTTTGTTTTATGAAATTGGGTATGCCAACTTTGGGTGCATATATATATATATAAAGTATTTCTGTTGGATTATTCCCTTTTTCAGTATACAGTTTCCATCTTTATCTCTTCTGATACGTTTTAGCTTGAAATCTGCTGTATCTATTCCTGGTTGTTTTGGGACTCCAGTTGCATGAAATGCTGATTTCCATTCTTTTATTTTTCATTCTATATGTTTGTCTGTGGGTGAAGTGTGTTTGTTGCAGATAACAAATGGTTGGGTTTTGTTTTTTGATTCAGTCTGCCAGTCTCTGTCTTTCAATTAGAGAACTAAGAGCATTATTGTTGGGAATTATTATTCTAAGATATTTACAGAATTCTGTCATTATCTTGGTTTTATTTAGTTTTTTTATTGGCAGTGTTGATTCATTTTTTCCTTTTGTTAGACTATTATACTTGTTCGATGTTTCCTTTCTTCTGGATTCTTTGATGCTGCTGGTTTCCTTGTCTCTGCCTAAGATTACTTTAAGTGTTTTTTGCACTGCCGGTCTACTGGTCATATTAATAGATTTCTTTAGGGTTTCTTTATCATGAAAAAATACCTTTCCCTCATTCTTGAAGGATAGTCTTGCCAGACACAACAGCCTTGGTTGATACTTGCTTACTTTTGAAGTTTGAAAGATCTAACTTGAGGCCTTCCTGACCTTTAAGATTTATGTTGAGAAATCCCGTTATTCTTATAGACCTGCCTTTGTGGCTTACTAGCTGTTGCTCTCTTACAGCATTTATTATTTTCTTTGCATTGAATTTCTGGGGCTTTGATTACTAAGATGTGTTGTGGGAGGCTGTTTTCTGATCAAGGTTATTTGGTGTTCTTTATGCCTTATATCTCAATATTAAAAATTATCTCTCTAGGTTTGGACATTTTCCTGCTCTGATTTTGGAGAATAAATTCTTTTTGGATTTTCTATTTCTTTTCTTTTTTTCTTTTGTTTCTATTTTTGTTTTTGAGACAGGGTCTTATTCTATAACCCAGGCTAGCCTTGAACTCATGGAAATCCATTTTCCTCAACCGCTTTGAGTGTTGGGATTACAGGTGTGTACCACTGTACCTAGTTTATGAGATGTTGGGGAATTGAACTCAGGGCCTTGTGCTTGCTAGACAAGCATTTTAACCACTATGTCATTCCTCCAGATCCCCTGATTTTCTTCCTTTTATTTTTTGTCAAAAATGTTCCTTCATACTTCATGTTTTACGTTGCTTTTCTTACCTCAGGTTTTCTTCCTTTTATATCTTTTAAAAGCTCACTAAATTTTTTAACAAGTAAGAGCACAATATGTTTAATAAATTCCTCCTTAAGCCCATTAAAAATCTTTTGAATTTATTTAAAGGTTTCTTCTTTGGCCTAGCCAAACATTATTTTAAATTATTTTTCTGAGTGGCTTTTCTATGATTTCCTCTAATTCCAAAGCTGTGAGATCAGCTTTGGGGTGGACATTTTTGTAGGTATCTTATTGCTTTGTATTCTAATGATTCTATTGCTGAGGGTTTGCAGGTTAGTTATGTTAGAGAAAAAACTTTGTTCTTACTGTGGATATGTCTTTAGTTAGAGAATGTCTTTTTTTTTTTGCTGTTTCCTTGAGTTTGGTTATATTTTGTATTTATGCCTATTTTTGTCCTAGTCAGCTATTAGATTTGAAGGTCTCTTTGTGTCTATTCTACTGATTTCCTGAATTTCTTCACCTTTCAGTAAGGGAAATATGAGTCACAAGTAATGTTGATGACTCAAAGGTAAGCCAGTTTTGGCATACAGAGAAAAACAATTTAAGTCAATGCCACAGTGCCACCATGAACAGCATAGAAATGAATCTTTACTAGTGACATACTCTAAGACAAACCATTATTGAAACATTATAATAACCAATTATATTTTATAGCTATTCTGTACCTAACAGTAGAAATTCAGCCCATACTCTTGATACAGCTCCATAGCTCCATAGACAAACTAAATAATGACTTATTAAAAATATTTACTAAGTCAACACTATGCCACGATTAATATAGAGAAGAAAACTATATTAATAGCCTAGGCTAAACTAAATATCTAAGAGTTATTAACTTTTAATAGGCTCCAACTGCTAAGTCACCACTGACAGTAGAAAAGGGATCAGCACTAGTAATGTAATCTAAGATAAACCAATTATTGACATCATAGTAACCAATTAAATTCTATAATTCTTCATGCTTAATAATAGGTATGTGATCAATACTAGTAATACAGATATCTACACAAATCAAATATTGGCTTATCAAAAAGATCTACCCAAAGCAACATTATACCATTGTTCATAACAGAAAACAAACCAACACTAATGTTCTAGGCCTAACTAATAGCAAAAAGTTTTCAAAAATAGGCTAAACTATATAGTATAAATTATTAACATTTAATAGTAATATTAATAAGAATGGTGTGAGTGAGAAAAAGGAGACCTGGACCAAAAGGTTAGTTTTAAAGTGGAAAGAAAATAAAGAAAAGTAGAAGAGATAATGAAATAAGAGATAAAATTTTAATTGAAGAATAAAAAAACCAGTGTTAAAGTGAAACTCACAGAAAGTACAAGAGAAAACTATAGCGGGAATAACATCAGATTCTATAAAAAGCTTTTTTAAAAAATCAAAAAGAAGCATTTGAGACATTAAACAAAAATAGCCATAAAACATATAAAAATGAACAAATGAAAAGAGCAAAAAACAAAATGAAGAACAGTTGAGATGAATTCTGCTCTCTCCTCCTCAGCTGTCTCTTGTGCATCTTTCTCCTAGTCACAGGCTAGCAGTGTCCTCAGAGTCCCTGGCGTGTGTCCCACCTGTGGCTTCTATTTCCCAAAGCAGTTAAAGTAAGGCTCTTCCTGTATGGCTAGTAAAGCCGTCACTCCCTAACATGGCACTACTGATAATTGTTTCTCATGATCTGGTCTTCTGAGCCAAAGGAGACACCGTGCCTGCGGTGTGCAATACGTGCCAGCTTCTCTCGGAGGCCGGTACTGCCTGTCCATTACTTCACTTCTGCAGCTCCTGGTCCTCTGAGCTTACTTGTGTCCACAGAAACTTATGGGCAGCAGGAGACACCTTCCGAACTGGCGTGTTCTTTACTCCCCAGTGTCTTCAGTTTCTGTAGATTTGAGGTCTCTACCTGTCCTGTGAGGTTCCTTTTAATTCCTGGAACTCTTTCTTTAAGATGAGTTGTTCAGATAACTTTGGATTTTTTAAAATCAGCCTGTGAAGAACCACTAATGAGGGCAGTCTTACTCTGCTGCCATTTTGTCCACCTTTCAACAGCATTTATTTAAATGCACAACTTGATGAACTTCGGTATGTGTGCACATCCATACAACCACCACTACAATCAAGGTAATAAACGTAACAAGAACCTTCACCCCAAAATCTTCTTCCTATCTCTTTATAATACTTCCTTCTTTTTCTCTCCTCTGTTCCCACCATTCATCCCCAGGAAACTTCTGACTTGGTTTCTTTCACAATGTTGCATTTTCTAGATTTAAAAAAAAATTTTTTTTGAGACAAGGTCTCACTCTGCAGCCCAGGCTGGTCCTGAACTCACTATGGAGCCCAGTCCGGCCTTGGACTCACAACAATCCTTCTGTCTCAGCCTCCTGAGTGCTGGGATTACAAGTGTGTGCCACCATGCCCTGCTTATGTGGTACTGGGGAATGAATTCAGATACTTGCTTAAGCTCTTGCACTGAGCCATTTCTCTAGCCTTGCATTTTCTAGATTTTTATGTAAATAGAATCACAGAGTATACACTCTTTATTTGGCTTCCTTTACTTAGCATAATAATTTTGAGGTTCATTAGGGATTCTACATGTATTAATTTTTATTTCTTTCATTGCTGCTAAGAGCCCATGTTTCCTGATTGAATAATTCTTCATGGTATTCCATAGTACAGCTAGTGGGAAAAGGAAAAAATAAAAAAATAATACTCACATTTTTCCAATGAGAAATAGTGGGTTCTTTCAACAGGCAGAATTTACAGAAATTATAATAAAAAAAGAATCTATTTGGGAAGCTTAAAAATCTGAGGATAGAGATAGTCCAAGATGGCGGCTTGCTCATACAAGATCTGAAGTGTCCAGTGGCTGCTCAGCCATAAAGTAGGACACACATCTGGGATTGCAGGGCAGCTGGTGAGAGTCTGCTGTGGTTCTCGGTTGTTTGAAGAATAATGGCAAAGAACAAAGACTGAAGATTGGCCACAGGAAGACAGGTGCAAGTCAAGACTGGAGTGAATCTGTAATAAAGATCTGCAGTGTGAAGCAAGTTGGCATTTGTAGACAACTGCAAAGGCAAGAGCTTTCCCAGAGGAAGAAGCTATAACAATCTTTTTTCTTCCTTCCTTTTATACAGATGGAGTTCCCAGTTAGGTCTCCCATAACTGAGTGGGTGCTCTTCCCTCATTGGCTGGCCCACAAATCACTTGCACTCTAATTTGGGCTGGTTCTCAATTCCCAGTCTATGCATAGTTCCTGGTTTCATCAAGTTGACATAATCTCTCCAAAGGTCACAGTGTGCAATACTACAAAACGACTCCTTCTGGAACCCCATCTCCCTCTTTGACTGTGAAATGAGAAATAAGATTTGGATATGCCCACAAAACCAATGGAATCCAGACTTTTCACAAGTGTGACGTCATTTCCACCTCCATTACAAATAACATTTAGTATATGGGGAAAGGGCAATTTGGTTGGGAAGGAATCCCAAATGAAACTGTATTCTTATCTGATTTTTTTTGTACCATGGCCACCCAAACTGGAATTTGGTGCAATACAAAGAAAGCAAGCAAACAAACAAAAACCCCAGGGCAAATCAAGCCATCAGTTATGAATGAGAATTACAATAATTTAGACATTGAAGATCATTCTTTCCTCGAATTAGAGCTAGCCACTCCACATGAGGTCAGCCATGGAATCAAACTGGCAAGAAGAAAAATCAGAATTGAATGACAGTGAAATAGCTCAAGTACTTCAATACTTCAAACATCTAATAAAAGATTTCACCAAATACAGATAATGTAGATACAGAGGGAAAACGTAAATCAGCCTGGTTAATGAATATGATGATACTTGTAGAAGACTTTTTGGTTGGATAAGATGTGTATTTTTCTCAACTGCTACTTTCATGTTGTCAGGTCAAGCTGTGTTCTTGATTATTTCAACTTCAGGTATTGCAGTCCTCTTATATGTCACATGTAAATGTTAAATCCAATGCAGAGGATGAAAGAATAACAATAATGAAACCCAGATTGTGATGGTAAATAGATTTGATGTAATCCAAGAGCTTCTTCCTTAAGGGCTTTGTCAGCTCTTCCTTCCTCTGTCCTGAAGAGCACCTTCCCACCTATTGGTCAGTCTCCTCTTCATTGGACCCTAGGGATGAACCTCCTTAGTGAGAAGGGTTATAAAAATTTGGCCCCTGCAAATACAAGATGTATGCTTGGCCAAAGAGCAAAACTAATAACTGAAATTCCCGGGAAACAGCCTCCTTCATAATGAGCCTCCTATGGGCCAATTAGTTGAATTTCCAAGGACTTGTGGAAAGGTTGGAATGTTTGCACAGCCATATTATCAGGGGCTGTCTTATCCCTTTTCATGGCCACATATGCCGTCCTTCCCCCTTGCACCTGATGTAATATCCTGTGATAAATACTTTGATATGTAACATTTCTGAGATAACTAAGTACCTCTTGTAGAATGTAAAACAAAACCTCTTGCTTTTCCCCAATCTGAGCGCTACGAGAGTCCTCAGGTCACATATGAGACCTGTGGCAGAGGTTTCCCCACTTCAGGGTGATTGACGTGCCTGATACTCCCACCAGTGTCTTCAAAATGTGCTTTATTTATGACTTTCTTCTGTTCTGTAACTTAAATACTGTATGCAACTGCTGCTCTTTGGAATGTGTTATTTGGGAAATCCTGAATGTATGTTCCTGGGCCTTGGTTTCTCATATTTGACTTCAGAATAGAACATCTCCTAAATTCTTTAAGACAAAAGTAACATTTTTGCATTGATAGTTTTGTCACCCCACCAAGAGTGGTGTATTGTATCCAAACCAGAACTTATTTATCCATTTACCAGTTGATGAAAATATTAGTTGTTTTCGAGAAGCAACAAGTCTTGTGTGGACATATGCTTTATTTCTGCCGAGTACACATCGATGAGTGGAATAGCTATTCATTACATCGTATATTTATGTTTAACATTTTAAGAAATTACCAGATTTCTTTCTTATCCGATGATTTGAGGTACATTTTCACTAGTACTGTGTGAGAGAAATCCACTTGTTACAGATATTTTCTAACATTTGATACGTTTAGTATTTATCATTCTAATCGTATTAGTCGGTAGATAGGAAATTCTCCGTATGGTTTTGATTTGCTTTTTCCTAATACTCACGTTGAGCTTCTTTTGAAGTGCTCATTCCTTCTGTGAGTCTTCTTTGGTGAAGGATCTGTACAAATCTTATACCCCCTTTTCAAATTAGGTGACTGTTAATATTGATTTCACAGAAGTTTTTAATGCCTGTGGGGAGAAGGCTGGTCCCTGCCCCAAGATGGAGTGGTCTAGGAACAGCACGTGCACACTCTGCACAAATAGAAGCTAGAGCCAGTTCAGGAAGATAAGCTCAGTGTTACTAACAACAAGGTCATCTTGACAGCAAGGCTGGTAGCCTGATTAGCACAGGTTGAGGAGCCTGGAAGTAAGCACATGATGGTGAGCTCAAAAGTACCTGAAGGGAAGCTCAGTACTCTCTTCTGCTCATGCTCGACAAGCCCAGATTACAGTATATAAACAGTTGTGCATACTAATAAAGTTTCAGCTTGTAAAGCTCCACCAATGTGGCTCTGTGTGCCTGGACACCTCACCTTCTAAGATCCTCCTTGCACCTCTCTGCAGCTGACAATACATTTTAGAAAAACATCCTCGGTAGGAGCTAGAGTTTGCCAATACTTTTGTTAATTGAGTGGATTATCTTTTTGTTTTTACTAATAGCATCTCTTGATGGCCAAAAATATATAATTCTAATGATGGTTAAAGCATCAAGGTTCTGCCTTTCTTAATTCTTTTGCAGAAATGACAGAGAAGAAATTGAAGTGTAGGAGGTATACACATAAGTTTTAAAATTCAACAGGTCTGAGTACACCGGCTGATTTTAACTTGTGATTACTTTCAAATGGCTTAGTTTTCTCATCAGAATCAGGGTAAAATACCAGTGTAAGCCTCACAATTCTCAAATAAGATTAAGGAAGATTAGATATGCACATACCTGTGTGTATGTATATGCATTTAGCTTTGTGATTGGCATATGGCAAATATTTAATCTTTTAAAGGTAAATTCTTACATTCCTAAATTTGCATCATGGTTTTTCCTATTTATACATCTTTTGACAATACAGAGGTTGATATTAGCAATTAAGGTCAGCCCATTGATCTTTGATGAGGCTTTCTGGACCGGGGAAGGACAGTGTCACTTGATGCTGTGTCTTCTTTTGACCCACAAATCCAAGGGTAGACTTTCAGGTTTAGATGATAAAATAGATGCTTCTTTTTTTCCAGCCATGCTGACAGTTGTGTGTTGAGAAGAGAACACGAGAGAAGCACATTGGGTAACACTGGCATCCTCCTGGCTGGTTCCATCCACAGCCTTTTGACAACAGGTAAATGTGGTCGTTGCTATTTTTCAGCGGACTATAAAAGCTGTTGATAACTGTGCTCCACTTTTTCAATAGAGTGTAACCTTTGAGTTGAGGCAATTTTTTTCTTGTGACAGTCTCCCTGAAACTGAGACTGTTTTCAGAAATATATGTCCAGCTCCAGAATGAATCTTTGGAGTAACGTGAAGAGAAAGGTTTTAGCTTCACAATGACCAAAGAGCTACCTGGTTCATTAAGATGAGAATCTTATCTTCTGGGTCATATATTGCCAGTAGCCTGCTCAATGGCAGATTTCTCCTCTTTACGGCTTATGGAATACAATTTATTTTAACCACAGCTTGACAGTTTCAGGGGATGAACTAAGTTAATCACAGCAGTTTTGCTCCCCCTGCCATGATTAGTTTAGAGTTTTAGCCAATGGCACATAAGAAGTTGGCTGGGAGAATTCAGGAAAAATAATCTTCCTACAGTAAAGACATGTACAGAGTCAGGTAGGGAGAATGCTTCCCTACCCCATCCTCTGTGCTTTGGACCTTTTACTAAAATCACATTGCTTAGAGTAGCTATCATTATCTCAAAACTATAAGATCAAAAGAGTCACAGAGATGCATGCCTAGCACTCGTACACCATTGGCCCACGGCCCTCATAAGCCACTGCTACGCCTTTACATTTCTAGCTAAGCAAGATTAAAATTGAGGGTTATTTTGTTCCTCTTTTTTGACCCTGATTCTCCAAGTACAGTTTGTTAAGAGTGTGATAAGAGCTGGGTGGTGGTGCACATCTACAGTCCCAGAACTCTGGAGGCAGAGGCAGGATAATCCTAAATTTGGGCCTAAAGTGGGCAACATATAACCCAGGGCAACTCTGTCAATACATATATATGATATATATTTACTTGCATACACAAATAAATATCTAAAAGTTAAAAGCATAAGGAAGAAAGGTGCAAAGGCCCTTGTTCAATCCCCAGTGCTGAAAAGAAGAAGAAAAAAAGAGTTTGATGAAATAACTTAGGAAAAAGTCTAGTTGATAATGTCTGATTTAAGACAGGTTCATCTCATTACAGTCTCTGTTCTTGACTGTACTTCGTAACATTTGCGAAAGTGCCCGAGTCCACTGACAGATCTTTTCTGTCTCTGCATCCACCTGTTACTGAGGAAGGTTGCACAGAATGCAGCTGCTCCTGGGGTCTCTGATAAACAAGCTAATTCACACCATTGTGTCTGGAGGACACAAATTTCCTCAGCAAAGTAGCATCCAGTTAGAAGATTCCTAGTTGGTTGTAGACAAGGTCATGCTTTCAGTCATAGCCTAAATAATTGTTTTGATAAAAATAAGCCAATCAACAAAAAACCATGAACGGTGCTTTTGTGATTATATGTTTCTTCAGTCTTTATATTGCTTATGTTTAAAAGCACTGTTTCTTTGTCAGACTTTTTTTTTTTAACTCGTTGAAATCTGCTGGTTCCTGATACATGAAAAACGTGTTTGACTTGCCCGAATGGCCAATTGCTTAGAGTGGAGGAAAAAGTCTCAAATACACATTGATTAACAACATAAGCTTGAAAGTTACCTCCAGTACATGAAGCTATTCTTTGGTGAAAGGTTTTCATAGAATTATATAAAATTATGAAGAAGTTTAAACCGTATCTTTAGGGTTAAGAGGAAGTCAGCTTTCAATAGAAAAACCTTAATGATTTCTGTTTAGTCATAATAGACATGTACAAAGTGTTTGTAGCCCTGGAATTATTTAGAAACAAGTGTGAGCAGTGAAACTTCTAGAGTTTTTACTAAAATAATCAATTTGTTACACTTCTTCAATGAGTTTTAGAAAAGGTTGTAAGACAGTAATATTCTATAAAGCACTTGATATTGTTTCAATAACAACCCATAGGCTTGTAAAGAAGCCTCCTGGGTTTTGAAAAGTTATCTTGGTTTTCTTTTGATTGTAAAAATGCCATAATCTCCATGACAAAGATTCCAAGTACACTTGAGATGCTCAACTATGTAATGTGAAAATTCCTCTGTAAGCACCACATCCCAAAGGAAAGCATACTAGTTGACACACACTTCAGTTTCTTATGTAAATGGTTGTTTCTCCACAAACTGTTTCATAAACTGCCTTATTTGTTTAATATATATATATATATATATATATATATATATATATATACACACACACACACACACACACACACACACACACACACACACATTTTTGACATCTTTCCAAGTCAAAATTTATATACATCCGCCCCTCAGTGTCAGTGCAGGACTGTGTCCAGGACTCCCAGCAGATGCCATAGTCTTTGGGTACCCAAGAATCTTATATAAAATGCACTATTTGCAATGCCTATACACATCCTCCTGTATACTTTAAATCACCTGTACAGTACCTAGTAGAATGCAAATTATATGCTATTTAGCTGTTATGCTATACAATTCAAGGCATATGACAGAAAAAGTCTGTGGGTATATAATAGAGATAGAATTTTTCCCAAAGGTTTTCCATCCACAATTGGTTGAAACTACAGGTGCAGAACCACAGGAGCTCAATCTCCCAAGTGAAGACTTGTGTGGGTGCCTAGCTATATATTTGTATTTCATCTTTTCAACTGATGGATAGTTGTACAATGATGGAGATACCATATGTCACTTAACAGAAAACCCCCAAATTTAAAAACTTTTAAAACTGTTTTAAATGATCCCATAGGAAACATCCAGGTGTGTACATTCTTGTACACTTGTCTGACGATTATAAACTCTGAGGTATTAGATTACTTCATTAAATGCAAATGCTTTATAATTTAAATTCATATTGGAGAATTTTTTCTAGAAAATATGCTTTTATGTAAAGAGAGGATCTCTCTTTACCACTATCTTTTCTTTAGTTGAGCAGTAATCTTTTGAATTCTTGCCCATCTGAAAGATAAAAATAATTCCACTTTTTGTTGTGCATTTATTTATGTATTAGTGAGGTTAAACATCTGTTCATTTGTTTGCTAATCTCAAATGATGGAAAGGATAAGAACTTCTCAGCAGCCACCTTTGTAAGAGCATTAATAAAGAAACAAGATTCCACTTTCACATTACTTGGAGATTACAATTTCAACATATAAATTATAGGGGAACACAAATATTTAACCCATGGATGAAGATGTCCATAAAAGAAAGGGTTGGGTTCCCTTTGGTTGGTGGCCAATTTTTCAGTTCAAGAGGAAGTGATCTCTCTCCCAAATTTGGGAAATAAAGATCAAAGTGTTTCATATATCTGTATGTGTTTTATACATATAATTTATACATATTATATATATATGTATTATATATATATTATGGTGCTATATAGGAGTAGAGAAAGTTGGATTTAAGCGATTGATGCTGAGAAGATTTAATCTTAGAGTATCTCATAAATTGCTAACACAGCAAAGACAATGTACACACTGTGGACCACAGACACGTACACCTTTGCTTCTGAGTACACAAATCTAGCATGGCAGATTTGGTCGCAGCTTATTCTCTTCCCAGTGATCATGTTGACAACTGAGGTTGGGAAGAGCTGTTGCTAAGCAATGTAACTTGAAGCATGTATCGGAAGTTTCCTCTTACCACTTAAATGTAAAAACTTATTATGTTAATTTTCTACTTCATTGTCAACCAACCTACTTTTAGAATTTTGCAGACATCTGAAACTGACCTAAAAATCTAACAGCAGACTAAGGGAGAAAATACCTTTAATGGAAATATTCATATAGTGACAAGATGACAAGATTTTGGTATTTAACCTTGAGTTTTCTATTATTATCTAGCTGGATGATTTTGGGCGTCTTTCCTCTCTATCTGAGTTCATGGCTTTCCTACAAGTCACAACCAATATGATGAGACAAAAGAAACACAGTGTAAGCATGGGGGAATAGGCAATTTTTTTTCCACAAGATTATATTGTATATTTTGAAAAGCCAAGTGATGTTACAGATTATTCAATTCAACATGTTTGTTGTTGAACTAGATTTGTTCAGAGAAATCTAAACAAATAGATTTGTATACTATACTAACAGATGGAGAGGCTTGATACTCCAAGTGATGTTATTTCTTCCCAGAAAAAAATGTAGTAATTCAGTAACATTCCAATAAAACCTGAACAGAGTTTTTTGTGGCACGTGAAAACTTAATCTTAAATTTTTTTCATGAAGGAGCGCAAGAAACATCTCAGATGAAGGACAAAACAGGAGCTAAAATAATTTTGAAGAAGGCAAGGAAGAAGAGGCTTACCTTTCAGATAGAAAGATATAAAGTTATAACAACATAAAGTGGTGCTTTTCTTCTGGAGATAAACAGAAAGATTAATAGCACAGATATTGTAGTAACGGAACTCAGCAAAAACCCACGTGCATATGAGAACTAGATCCACTAGGGAAACACCACTGTACATCATAACAGAAAGGGCGGACCTCCTTAGACAGTGTCAGTTCTATTGAAGAGCAGTAGATAGGTATAAGTAAGTTGCAGGTAGACTAAGGAATTAAATATGAAGAATGAGAGTTAACCCTTAGAAGAGGATCTAGATGAATATATTTAAAATAAATATACTTAAAATAGGGGAAATTTCTTAAACGTGAATATATGGTACAAATAAAGCATATTTATATAAAAACTAGAAAACCTTTTAAATTACAAAAGTCATTTGAAAGACTCAAATATAAACTAAAGCCTAAAAAAGGTATTGGCAATCAAAGTAGTGGATGGAGAATTAATATCCAGAAGACATGTATGAATTAAAAGGAAAAAAGGAAAGACCACACGTAAATTTGGTTGCGGGATGCATATGAATGGGCCATCACAGGCAGAAAAGGGGATCTAAGTGGCCAATGAATATATGAAAAACCGCTCAACTTCTAGTTAAGAAATTGAGAATCAAAATAGCATTAAAGTAACACCTGCATAAGATTAGTAAAGATTAGTAAACTTGCATAGACCTTACTTAACATCCACGCAAGGTTTATTCTAGGATGTCTCACAGAGCTGTGTGCAGACTTGATAAAAAGCTTCACACAATGCCTTTTCACAGAGGAAACAGTTTACAAGTGTTAGGTGTATTTACTTAGTAATATCTAGAAAACCTAACCCTATCTGATGATTCCCTTTTGAAGTTCAAACTCTTGACAAACTCTCCAGGGGCCTATAATGAAACTTGTATTGCAGTATTTAATACTGCAGAAAAAAAAAATAAAGTTATCCACATGACCATCTGCAGGCAAATAGATAAATTGTGGAATATCCGTTCAACCTTACAAGAGCTACATGTAATAATGGGTTCATTTTTCTTTTAATAGAAAAGCAACGTGCAAGTTGATATGTCTGGTAAGATTCCATTTATTTAAAGCTTCAAAACATGAAAAAGCATGATGTGTTCATGAACAAATAAAAATATGAGAAGGAATATGAAAATAAGTATGAGGGATTTTTACCAACCTCAAGATAATGTTTGTATGTAAGTAAGAAAGGGTCGTTGGGAAGCAGAAGGCTCAGAGATGCAGACTGAAAACAGCCATGCGGATGGATGGTCCAGCACCTGGGGCCACCTCCTTTGATCCTGCAGAAGCAGGCAGCCCAGACAGGAGAGGGGCTAACAGGCTTCCTGTGACCTCAGCTCACAAGTGACACGGGTTATTCCTGCTAACGTTTCTTTGGCTAGACTAGCCATTTGGTTTCACTCATCTGAAAGGCCTTTTTTGGCCACTGCGTGATATCTTCCACTCTTAGCCACCAGGAGCCGGACACATTACCTCCAGAATAAATATCTGCACGTCGTTTGCTTGCTCTTTGTCTGAAACGCATCCAGTAATGCACTCTTCCTGGACCCCTCATAGTTACGTCTTTGGTTAGAGCTGCCAAAATGCCTTGAACGTCTTGATGGAGACCGACAGCTTATTTCACAGAACCACCAGATGGGAACAGAGGTTACTAGGGTTCTATTCAAAACTGATTCACAAAGTCTGGAGTGTTTCGACATCTTTCCAAGGTTGTATACAAGTGTCTAGAATATTTTTGGTTTTTAAAGTAAAGGTTAAATAGTAACTGTTACCGTTCTTGTTTTAAAATAATGTAAGATTTACTTTTTAGTGACATAATAAAGCTCTTTGATTAGCAAGTCTTTGAATGAGGTGCGTACTGTCTGGTAGACCTTCTGTGAGCTTGGGAGGCTTCGAAGGGCTCATTCATCAAAGCCAGCAGTTTTGGCAAACCCTGAGCTACAGCTTTAATTAGCATCATGTTGCTTTTTTCAGTTTGAAATTTTTGCATAAGTTAAAGCAGCAGGGAAATATTTGACTAAAATCCACCTGCTCTCTCAGCATCACCTACTTCTTTGGCTTTTCATAAATAGCTCAGGAGGAAGAGTTGACACTTCACTTGTTTCCATACTCACAGCTTGGGTGACTCGACCGAACATATGGAAAAATAGAGTTTGGGGGCTTTGAGACTCTTCCTGAGCCAGAAATGTAGATGCCCAAAGTTGTTTCCTTAATACCTTCCCTAACCCCCATCTGCCTCTCCAGCTTGGCACTGGCCTTGTAGTAGAGCCAGAGCTTTAGCTTTTGATGTCCTGGTGTTAGCTTTTACTTGTTTTTCTAAATATCTTTAGAAACCAAAAACTCTCATAATTCACTCTCAGAAATGCCTACACTATTCAGGCACCTG